>JAIRCJ010000095.1:30752-381351 GCA_020883675.1 Bruguiera gymnorhiza
AGTTACAATGGATGTCTTAATCTTCTGCTCCTTTCACTATTGCAATTACTAAGCAAGTACAATACAAAGAGTGTCACTTACTGTGTCTACCCTTCGTCTAGCTTGTCTTGCCTCTGTTGAATTGAAAGGCTGCTCCACTGCCGCTTAGAAGTTCACCGCAACGCTCTCTAACCTCTCTTGAAGAAATCTAGAAATACGTTGAGTTCTTTCCGATGCTTCGCCAAATTCCTTCTCTAGGTTGTCTCACACAGCTCCTGCTTTCACCGTCTCAAGGTTTCACAGCTTGCACTCAAGCTTCTGGTCTGCCGTTTCACGTCTCACGGCCTGCCCCATGCTTCTGATCAGTCACGCCGTTGCACGTTCTGGTCTCACGCTCCTGGTCTGCTGTTTCACGTCTCTTGGCCTGCCTTACACTACTGGTTTTTCTGGTTCACGTCTCTTGCCCTGCCTCACGCTTCTAGTCTGCTGTCTTCTCTTCCGGGTGGTCTCACGGATACCAGGTCTGCTGTCTTCTCTTCCGGGTGGTCTGTTTCTTATTTCTCCTCTTGCTGGTTGTGCGTTTCTGGTTTGGTTGCAGGATGTGTTTCTGGTTTGCTTGCAGGAGGTGTTTCTGGTTTGCCTGCAGGATGTGTTTCTGGTTTGCTTGCAGGACGTGTTTCTGGTTTGCTTGCAGGACGTGTTTCTGGTTTGCTTGCAGGAGGTTGCACGTTCTGGTTTGCTCTCCCGGTGGTGACGTTTCTGGTTTGCTCTCCTGGTGGTGTTGTTTCTGATCTCTTGCTGTTCTGCTCTCTCTTCCTTTTGGCCGGTTGCTGTAGGGTTGCTGTTTATTCAATTGTGTTGGCCCCCTCTTCCCTAGTTTTGTCTTCCAAGGCCTTTATATACTCTCTTCCATGAAACCCTAATAGGGCTTACATGGCAGATTTACGTTCTTGCCCTTATGCTGCAGATTTACTTTCTTGCCCTTCCATGTGACTTTGCTGCCCTTCCATGTGACTTTACTCTCTTGCACACTTAACCCTCGTTGACAACAATTACAACCCATACAAGGCTGTGGGAACAACAATCTCCCCCTTTGTAATTGTTGGCAACATTCATAACAAAAGCCATTATGCAGTAGTCTTTCATAATCTTCTTAGAGTAATAATCCAGAAGCAGATGGATTACAACTCCCCCTAAATATGCACTCCCCCTTCCTTAACAGCTCCCCCTGCACTGTTGCTTCTCTCCCCCTTTGCCAACCAATTACAAATCTGAAAAACTCGCAAAGTAGAGATGGAGGATTCACCTGATTTTTAGGCTTGAGGAGGCATTCGCACAGACAGACTCATTCTGTGCTTTTCAAACAGCTCTATGGACAGAGATTTAGTTAGATCTTGTGTAGCCTCTTCAACAGATTTAGGTTCAACTTGTGAGAGTAAAGTAGTAGCTCCCACAATTCTTCTTCTTGTTGTAACTCCTGCTGATGGGTCACCTATGATCTGATTTTCTTGATGAGCACTGGTCCATGTCTTCTTTGTCTTTCTTTCTTGCACAGTCTTAGTTGCAAGAGAATCTCCTTCTTCATCTTCAGACTCACTCTTCTCTGAGTCTGAACTTACTTCTTTTCCCACTTCCTCATGTTGGTCAGATTCTTCATCTATCTTGAAGTCATCTTCTTCACTATCCTCAGCTTCTCCATTATGCGTTGTTTTCCAGTTTTCATCTATTCTCACATCACTGGAAGTGACCACTTTTCCCAGTTTATGCAGAAAAACTCTGTAACCTTTTGTCTTTGCTGAGTATCCCACAAAGATGCCTTCATCTGACCTAGCATGGAATTTTCCCAAGTTTTGCTCCTTATTCTTCACAAAACATGGGCTGCCAAAGATTCTAAGATACTTGGCTGTTGTCTTCTTCCCACTCCATAGCTCATATGGAGTCTTATCAGTATTGGGCCTTAGTGAAACTCTGTTCAATAGGTGCACGGCTGTAAATGTTGCTTCTGTCCAAAATCTTGTGTGAAGCTTGGATTCCAGCAGTAGAGTTCTTGCCATTTCAACCACAGCTCTATTTTTCCTCTCTACCACCCCGTTCTGTTGAGGAGTTCTTGCCGCTGCCATCTGATGGTGAATTCTATGCTTCTCAAGGTAATCTTCAAAAGCTCCATTTGTGAATTCAGTGCCTTGATCTGACCTCAATACTTTGATCTTCTTTCCACTCTCATTTTCAGCCAATCTTCTGTATCTCTTGAAGCATTTCAAAACTTCTGACTTATGTGTGAGGTGCATGATGCAGGTCCTTCTAGAATAATCATCAACAAACAAGATGAAGTACCTCTCACCATTCAACCCTTTTGTTCTCATCGGCCCACACAAATCAGTATGCACAATGTCAAGCACTGCTTTAGAACTGACCTCTTTGGTCTTATACTGCTTTCTGACCTGTTTTCCTTTAGAGCATGCTGAGCAGACATACTCCCTCTCTCTCTTAAGGTCTGGAATGTCTCTGATTGCATGAGTAGTGGTCAGCTTCCTCATGTTCTTCTGTGTTAAGTGTCCTAGCCTCCGATGCCAGAGTTGATTTTCTTCTTCTTTTGTAAGTAAACAGCTGTTTGTCTTGTCCTCATCAATTACATATAAATTTCCAGCTGTTCTTTTCCCAGCTGTAACAGTATTGCCTTCTTTACTCTTTACTTGACAACCTGTTTTTGTGAATATCACTTTATGGTCTTCATTGCATAGTTGGCTGACAGATGCTAGATTATATCTGAGTCCTTCAACATGCAGAACATCTTTCAGCTTTCCTTTTCCAATATTTACTGACCCTTGACCACTGATGTTGAGTGAATCATCATTGCCAAACTTGACTCTACCTTCTCTTGACTTGTTTAGCTTTGACAATTTACTCTTGTCTCCCGTCATGTGTGAAGTGCATCCACTGTCAAGGATCCACTGCTTATCCTTGTAGTCAGCTTTGAGTGCAATTTCAGCTATATTAGCCACCTCCCTTTTAGCTTTATATTCCTTCTTTTGAATTGGCTGGAAGATAGCTTTCTCCTTTTTCTCAGCTTTGACTACACCGCTTGTTTTCACTATGCCATTGAGTGCCTTCTCTTGCTCAGGGAGAAGTGTCATGCATCTCTTGGCATTATGGTCATCCTGCCCACACCTTTCACACTGTTCCAAGTCTCCCAATATAGCAAACTTGTTCTTTGAAACCACTGGTTTGGGCTTCCACCAACAATCCTTGTCAGTGTGTCCTTGCTTTTTACAGTATGTGCAAGAACTCACGACAGGTGTTCTCCTCTGAATTTTGTATTGTCTCCCCCTGTATACAGCATCATATCTTCTCAAGTTGGAGACATATACTGGCCTTCTCCACCAGCAGTTACTTGCCTTATGACCCCAAACTCCACAATAAAGACAGTGACCTTGAAACTGCCTCTTCTTGGGTCTAATCACAGCTTGTTTTCTTTTGTTCATTACTTGCTGTGTAGGCAACGTGGCTGGCTTCTTTGCTTGTGTGGCTTTCATTTCAGCTACCTTTTTCTCCTTCTTCTGTTCAGCCATAGCCCTTTGCTAGCTGATCTTCTTTTCTTCATTTTTGTTTGCCACCCTAGGTTGCTTCTTCAAATCCTCTTTATTCTCAGCTATCTTCTCCTGAGTCACAACCTTCTCTTTCAACTTCTGTGGCACATTCTTATTATCTTTAGGCAATGCAGCCTCAGATTGCTGCACTTTCTCTTCATTCTTCTTTTCTCTTGCAGAACTTGTTTCTCCTATCATTTCAAGCTTCTGCACGTTCTCTTCACTCCTTTTGAGTTGTTGCTGAAGTCTCAGCAACTCTATCTCCATTTCTTCAATTGTTGAAGTCCTTGAGCCAAGCTCCATAGTAAGGTCTTCACATATTTTGATCTGTTCTTCAAATCTTCTCTTCAAGTCAATATGTTCAGCCCTTATTTCATCCTTTTGACTTTCAGCTTCCTCAGACTTTGCTTCAACTTGTTTTATGTGGGCCTCTAACCTTCTTATGGTTCTGCCCCTTCTGATTATCTCCTTTGAAGCTGCTTCCAACTCAGCTTCAAAATCTGGTTTTTCTTCATCAACCTCCCCTTCCTCTTCAGAGGTTGAACTACCACCTTGAGTTGATGCCATAAAGGCATGCTCATCTGATGAGTCTACATCTTCCTCCTCATCGGCTTCTTTTGTCTGGCTCACATAACTCTTGAATGAGCCTCTCTTCTTCTTCTGTGGGCTAGCAGTCTTCTTGCTGGACTTCCTTGACTTGAATGATGGTCTTCTCCATTTTGAATTCTGCTCATCATCACCATCCTCATCTTCATCATCAAGTTTCACTTTGCACTGAGAAGCAAAGTGTCCAGTCTGTCCACAACGATAACATCTCAAGGACAACTGTCCTTTTCCCTTCTTAGACCCCCTTTTGAATTTCCTTGTGAAGTATGCCAACACTTCACCTTCACTTTCTTCCTCATCATCATCATCATCCTCGCTGGATGATTCTTCCTCTTCTTTTATCTTCAAGTGTTTCATAGCTTTGAAAGCTGCCTCCTTTGATACCTTTGACGTTGAGGAGCTCTCAGTTGACTTTATTCTCATCTCATATGCAATGAGATTGCATTGGAGATCATGCAGAGACATGGAATTGAGATCTCTACTCTCCTCTATGGCTGCCACCTTTGAGGCAAACCTCTGAGGCAGAATTCTCAGAATTTTCTTCACAATAGATGAGTCCTTCTTGTTCTTCCCATGACTTCTAAGATCGTTTACAGCATCAATAACCCTGGTGAAGAACTCTTGGACTGTCTCATTTTTCTGCATTCTGAGAGATTCATATCTCTCCTTGAAAACTTGAAGCTTGGCCTCCTTCATTCTGCCATCACCTTCATAGACTTTCTGCAATCTGTCCCATATCTCCTTGGCAGATTTGCAGTCCATAACTTTAGCATATTCAGCATCTGTCAATGCTGAAATGATGACATTTGAGGCCTTCCCATTTATCTCAAACTGTCTTAATTCCTCTGGGGTTGGATCTTTACCTACTTCTGGAGGCTCAAAACCCTCCTGTACAGATTTCACCACGTTCATGCCCATGGTTGCAAATACCACCTGCATTCTCGCTCTCCACATATGGTAGTTGGTTCCGTTGAAGATTGGAACCTTCTTGCTGTAAGTAGTGCTGGTGTTGGTACCGGCGTCCATTTCTCAGTATGCTAAACAAGTTAAAACTTCTGGAGCTCTTCAAACTAGTACACCAAGCTGTTAAGCTTTATCCTGGTGAACCTGTGCTCTGATACCAATTGAAGTTCCCAACTTCACCCTAGGATCTACTAGTTTGTGATACTGAGAGGGGGGGTGAATCAGTATCACCACAATTCACAATTCGCAGGAAAGTGAACAACTTCAATCTCTTCTTAAAAGCGAACTCTTTCTCAGATTCGACTAAGGTAGATCTATTGCTACCTACTAATCACAATAGTCCCCAAAGTCACCTTTCAGACACCTTGCCTAATAGACAATTCGGATGTTCTTGTTTAGGTCTTCGTTAGGTTATGGGTTGGCTGATACTTTAGCTGCGTTCACAACTCAATTCAAAACACAGAACGTAAAGCAAATTAAGGACACACGAGATTTACGTGGTTCCGTCAACGTGACGTACATCCACGGTGGTAGGGACTCTCCCTTACCGAGACTATCCACTATACTTGAGAATTCCAGTTACAATGGATGTCTTAATCTTCTGCTCCTTTCACTATTGCAATTACTAAGCAAGTACAATACAAAGAGTGTCACTTACTGTGTCTACCCTTCGTCTAGCTTGTCTTGCCTCTGTTGAATTGAAAGGCTGCTCCACTGCCGCTTAGAAGTTCACCGCAACGCTCTCTAACCTCTCTTGAAGAAATCTAGAAATACGTTGAGTTCTTTCCGATGCTTCGCCAAATTCCTTCTCTAGGTTGTCTCACACAGCTCCTGCTTTCACCGTCTCAAGGTTTCACAGCTTGCACTCAAGCTTCTGGTCTGCCGTTTCACGTCTCACGGCCTGCCCCATGCTTCTGATCAGTCACGCCGTTGCACGTTCTGGTCTCACGCTCCTGGTCTGCTGTTTCACGTCTCTTGGCCTGCCTTACACTACTGGTTTTTCTGGTTCACGTCTCTTGCCCTGCCTCACGCTTCTAGTCTGCTGTCTTCTCTTCCGGGTGGTCTCACGGATACCAGGTCTGCTGTCTTCTCTTCCGGGTGGTCTGTTTCTTATTTCTCCTCTTGCTGGTTGTGCGTTTCTGGTTTGGTTGCAGGATGTGTTTCTGGTTTGCTTGCAGGAGGTGTTTCTGGTTTGCCTGCAGGATGTGTTTCTGGTTTGCTTGCAGGACGTGTTTCTGGTTTGCTTGCAGGACGTGTTTCTGGTTTGCTTGCAGGAGGTTGCACGTTCTGGTTTGCTCTCCCGGTGGTGACGTTTCTGGTTTGCTCTCCTGGTGGTGTTGTTTCTGATCTCTTGCTGTTCTGCTCTCTCTTCCTTTTGGCCGGTTGCTGTAGGGTTGCTGTTTATTCAATTGTGTTGGCCCCCTCTTCCCTAGTTTTGTCTTCCAAGGCCTTTATATACTCTCTTCCATGAAACCCTAATAGGGCTTACATGGCAGATTTACGTTCTTGCCCTTATGCTGCAGATTTACTTTCTTGCCCTTCCATGTGACTTTGCTGCCCTTCCATGTGACTTTACTCTCTTGCACACTTAACCCTCGTTGACAACAATTACAACCCATACAAGGCTGTGGGAACAACAGACTTCTTCTTTAATGTAATTCAAAGGGTTTCAAGTACCAAAGGGGAATAGATGTGCTTGTTGTCATGAATAAATTGCATCTTGCTGGTATGCAAGCTCTTGTCAAGATTCTAATGTGTGGATGAGCCATGAAAACAAAATGTGGAGCCTTGACAAGAGGAAATGAAGTGATGGACTCTTTCTTCAGCAATTAAGATGAAAATACTTGTAAGAAATCCTAGTTATCACTAAACACTCCTTCTTCAATGCAATTCAAAGGGTTACAAGTTCCAAAGGGGTATAGATGTGCTTGTTGCCATGAATAAAGTGCATCTTGGTGGTATACAAGCTATTGTCAAGATTCTAACGTGCGAATGAGTCATTAAAACAAAATGTGGAGCCCTGACAAGAAGGAAATGAAGTGATGGACTCATTCTTCAGCAATTAAGATGAAAATACTTGTAAGAAATGCTAGTCATCAGCAAAGACTCCTTGTTTAACGGAATTCAAAGGGTTTCAACTTCCAATGGGATATAGATGTGCTTGTTGCCATGAATAAAGTGCATCTTGCTGGTATACAAGCTATTGTCAAGATTCTAACGTGTGAATGAGTCATTAAAACAAAATGTGGAGCCTTGATAAGAGGAAATGAAGTGATGATCTCATTATTCTGCAATTAAGTTGAAAATACTTGTGAGAAATCCAAGTTATCACTAACGACTTCTTCTTTAATGTAATTCAGAGGGTTTCAAGTACCAAAGGGGAATAGATGTGCTTGTTGTCATGAATAAATTGCATCTTGCTGGTATGCAAGCTCTTGTCAAGATTCTAACGTGAGGATGAGCCATTAAAACAAAATGTGGAGCCTTGACAAGAGGAAATGAAGTGATGGACTCTTTCTTCAGCAATTAAGATGAAAATACTTGTAAGAAATCCTAGTTATCACTAAACACTCCTTCTTCAATGCAATTCAAAGGGTTACAAGTTCCAAAGGGGTATAGATGTGCTTGTTGCCATGAATAAAGCGCATCTTGCTGGTATACAAGCTATTGTCAAGATTCTAACGTGTGAATGAGTCATTAACACAAAATGTGGAGCCTTGACAAGAGGAAATCAAATGATGGACTCATTCTTCAGCAATTAAGATGAAAATACTTGTAAGAAATGCTAGTCATCAGCAAAGACTCCTTGTTTAATGTAATTCAAAGGGTTTCAACTTCCAATGGGATATAGATGTGCTTGTTGCCATGAATAAAGTGCATCTTGCTGGTATACAAGCTATTGTCAAGATTCTAACATGTGAATGAGTCCTTAAAACAAAATGTGGAGCCTTGATAAGTGGAAGTGAAGTGATGGTCTCATTCTTCTGCAATTAAGATGAGAATAGTTGTAAGAAATGCTAGTCATCAGCAAAGACTCCTCGTTTAATGCAATTCAAAGGGTTTCAATGTGCTAAGGGGTATAGATGTGCTCGTTGCCATGAATAAAGTGCATCTTGGTGGTATACAAGCTATTGTCAAGATTCTAACGTGCAAATGAGTCATTAAAACAAAATGTGGAGCCTTGACAAGAGAAAATGAAGTGATGGACTCATTCTTCAGCAATTAAGTTGAAAATACTTGTAAGAAATGCTAGTTATCACTAAAGACTGCTTATTTAATGCAATTCAAATGGTTTCAGGTTCCAAATGTATATAAATGTGCTTGTTGCCATGAATAAAGTGCATCTTGCTAGTATACAAGCTACTGTCATGATTCTAACGTGTGAATGAGTCATTAAAACAAAATGTGGTGCCTTGATAAGAGGAAATGAAGTGATGGTCTCATTATTGTGCAATTAAGATGAAAATACTTGTAAGAAATGCCAGTCATCAGCAAAGACTCCTTATTTAATGCAATTCAAAGTGTTTCAGGTTCCAAAGGGGTATAGATGTGCTTGTTGCCATGAATAAAGTGCATCTTGCTGGTATACAAGCTATTGTCAAGATTCTAACGTGTGAATGAGTCCTTAAAACAAAATGTGGAGCCTTGATAAGTGGAAATGAAGTGATGGTCTCATTTTTCTGCAATTAAGATGAAAATACTTGTAAGAAATGCTAGTCATCAGCAAAGACTCCTTGTTTAATGCAATTCAAAGGGTTTCAATTTGCAAAGGGGTATAGATGTGCTTGTTGCCATGAATAAAGTTCATCTTCGTGGTATACAAGCTATTGTCAAGATTCTAACATGCGAATGAGTCATTCAAACAAAATGTGGAGCCCTGACAAGAGGAAATGAAGTGATGGACTCATTCTTCAGCAATTAAGATGAAAATACTTGTAAGAAATGCTACTTATCACTAAAGACTCCTTATTTAATGCAATTCAGAGGGTTTCAAGTTTCAAAGGGGTATAGATGTACTTGTTGCCATGAATAAAGCGAATGCTGCTGGTATACAAGCTATTGTCAAGATTCTAACGTGTGAATGAGTCATTAAAACAAAATGTGGAGCCTTGACAAGAGGAAATGAAGTGATGGATTCATTCTTCAGCAATTAAGTTGAAAATATTTGTAAGAAATGCTAGTTATCTCTAAAGACTCCTTATTTAATGCAATTCAAAGGGTTTCAAGTTCCAAAGGTGTATAGATGTGCTTGTTGCCATGAATAAAGTGCATCTTGCTGGTACGCAAGCTATTGTGAAGATTCTAACTTGTGAATGAGTCATTAAAACAAAATGGGGAGCCTTGACAAGCAAAAATGAAGTGATAAACTCATTCTTCAGCAATTAAGATCAAAATACTACTAAGAAATGCTAGTTATCACTAAAGACTCCTTATTTAATGCAATTCAAAGGGTTTCAAGTTCCAAAGGGATATTGATGCGCTTCCTGCCATGAATAAGGTGCATCTTGCTGGTATACAGGCTATTGTCAAGATTCTAGCGTGTGAATGAGTCATTAAAACAAAATGTGGAGCGTTGAGAAGAGGAAATGAAGTGATGGACTCATTCTTCTGCAATTAAGATGAAAATACTTGTAAGAAATGCTTGTTATCACTAAAGACTTCTTCTTTAGTGCAATTCAAAGGGTTTCAAGTTCCAAAGGGGTATAGATGTGCTTGTTGCCATGAATAAATTGCATCTTCCTGGTATACAAGCTATTGTCAAGATTCTAATGTGTGAATGAGTCATTAAGACAAAATGTGGAGCCTTGACAAGACGAAATGTAGTGATGGTCTCATTCTTCAGCAATTAAGATGAAAGTACTTGTAAGAAATCCTAGTTATCACTAAAGACTCCTTTTTAATGCAATTCAAAGCGTTTCAAGTTCCAAAGGGGTATAGATGCGCTTGTTGCCAAGAATAAGGTGCATCTTGCTGGTATACTAGCTATTGTCAAGATTCTAACGTGTGAATGTGTCATTGAAACAAAATGTGGAGCCTTGACAAGGGGAAATAAAGTGATGGACCCATTCTTCAGCAATTAAGATGAAAATACTTGTAAGAAATGCTAGTTTTCACTAAAGACTCTTTATTTAATGCAATTCAAAGGGTTTCAGGTTTCAAAGGGGTATAGATGTGCTTGTTGCCATGAATAAATTGCATCTTGCTGGTATAGAAGCTATTGCCAAGATTCTAACGTGTGAATTAGTCATTAAAACAAAATGTCGAGCCTTGATAGGTGGAAATGAAGTGATGGACTCATTCTTGAGCAATTAAGATGAAGATAGTTGTAAGAAATGCTAGTTATCACCAAAGACTCCTTATTTAATGCAATTCAAAGGGTTTCAAGTTCCAAAGGGTTATGGATTTGCTTATTGCCATGAATAAAGTGCATCTTGCTGGTATACAATCTATTGTCAAGATTCTAACATGTGAATGAGTCATTAAAACAAAATGTGGAGCCTTGACAAGAGGAAATGAAGTGATGGACTCATTCTTCAGCAATGAAGATGAAAATACTTGTAAGAAATGCTAGTTTTCACTAAAGACTCCTTATTTAATGCAATTCAAAGGGTTTCAGGTTCCGAAGGGGTATGGATGTGCTTGTTGCCATGAGTAAATTGCATCTTGCTGGTGTACAAGCTATTATCAAAATTCTAACGTGTGAATGAGTCATTAAAACAAAATGTGGAGCCTTGACAAGAGGAAATGAAGTGATGGACTCATTCTTCAGCAATTAAGATGAAAATACTTGTAAGAAATCCTAGTTGGTGGAAGCCATATTGTACCAGCTGAAATCAACAAGGGAGTTGGTGCTTTGCAAGACCATGGAGGACCAATGACATGGGCAAGGTCAAAGAAAATAAAGGAAGCTCTCAACAACTTGTTGTGCGACATTTACTATTAGGAAGTTGCTAGGTATGAGTTAAGGATGATGGAGGCTTCACCAAGGCTTGCAAATGTGTCATCTGTGGAGGAATTTAAGAACCATGACCTTGGGAAGGAAGTTGGATTTGGGAGCCCATGTTTGGGTATTTAAATGGGTTATTTTTATTCTTTAGTGGGTTGGATGAATTTCCTTATTAAGCTCATCTTATTAGCATATAAAAATGGGTGGCTGGAAGATTGGACAAATTTCCTTTATAAGCCTATCTTATTAGCATATAAACAGGGTGGCTGGTAGATTGGATGAATTTCCTTAATAAGCCCATCTTATTAGCTAGGGTTTAAGGGGGTTAGCATATAAAAATGGTGGTTAGAGGGGACGACGGCATATGATGAATGTATGTGCTATTTTCTCTGGTTCTTTGAGAACTAATTATGAACTTTCATACTTGAGTGTGTTGGATCAACAGACTTATCTTCTTCAACGTTTTTGTTGTTGGGAGTGGCGTCTGAATCTTTAAGTTCTGGTTCAAGGTTGTCTTATAATCATTGGGTCAGAACCCCAAAATCCCATAACTTTTGATAGAATGATCCTATACCAACATTGGTGATGGGGTATAAATGTGGTTGTTGCCATGAATAAAGTGCATCTTGCTGGTATACATGCTATTGTCAAGATTCTAACATGTCAATGAGTCATTAAAACAAAATGTGGAGCCTTGATAAGAGGAAATGAAGTAATGGTCTCATTATTCTACAATTAAGATGAAAATACTGGTAAGAAATGCTAGTTATCACTAAAGACTCTTTATTTAATGAAATTCAAAGGGTTTCAAGTTCCAAAGTGATATCGATGTGCTTGTTGCCATGAATAAAGTGCATCTTATTGGGATACAAGCTATTGTCAAGATTCTAATGTGTGAATGAGTCATTCAAGCAAAATGTGGAGCCTTGACAAGAGGAAATGAAGTGATGGACTGATTATTCAGCAATTAAGATGAAAATACTTGTAAGAAATGCTAATTATCACTAAAGACTCCTTTTTAATGCAATTCAAAGGGTTTCAAGTTCCAAAGGGGTATAGATGTGGTTGTTGCCATGAATAAAGTGCCTCTTGCTGGTATGCAAGCTATTGTCAAGATTCTAACGTGTGAATGAGCCATTAAAACAAAATGTGGAGCGCTGATAAGAGGAAATGAAGTGATGGACTCATTCTTCAGCAATTAAGACGAAAATACTTGTAAGAAATCCTAGTTATCACAAAAGACTTCTTCTTTAATGCAATTCAAAGGGTTCCAAGTTCCAAAGGGGTATAGATGTGCTTGTTGCCATGAATAAAGTGCATCTTGCTGGTATGCAAGCTATTGTCAAGATTCTAACGTGTGAATGAGTCATTAAAACAAAATGTGGAGCCTTGACAAGAGGAAATGAAGTGATGGACTCATTCTTCAGCAATTAAGATGAAAATACTTGTAAGAAATCCTAGTTATCACAAAAGACTTGTTCTTTAATGCAATTCAAAGGGTTTCAAGTTGCAAAGGGGTATAGATGTGGTTGTTGCCATGAATAAAGTGCATCTTGCTGGTATGCAAGCTATTGTCAAGATTCTAACGTGTGAATGAGTCATTAAAACAAAATGTGGAGCCCTGACAAGAGGAAATGAAGTGATGGACTCATTCTTCAGCCATTAAGATGAAAATGCCTCTAAGAAATGCTAGTTATCACCAAAGACTCCTTGTTTAACGCAATTCAAAGGGTTTCAAGTTCCAAAGTGGTTTAGAAGTGCTTGTTGCCATCAATAAAGTGCTTCTTGCTGGTATACAAGCTATTGTCAGGATTCTAACGTGTGAATGAGTCATTAAAACAAAATGTGGAGCGCTGATAAGAGGAAATGAAGTGATGGACTCATTCTTCAGCAATTAAGACGAAAATACTTGTAAGAAATCCTAGTTATCACAAAAGACTTCTTCTTTAATGCAATTCAAAGGGTTCCAAGTTCCAAAGGGGTATAGATGTGCTTGTTGCCATGAATAAAGTGCATCTTGCTGGTATGCAAGCTATTGTCAAGATTCTAACGTGTGAATGAGTCATTAAAACAAAATGTGGAGCCTTGACAAGAGGAAATGAAGTGATGGACTCATTCTTCAGCAATTAAGATGAAAATACTTGTAAGAAATCCTAGTTATCACAAAAGACTTGTTCTTTAATGCAATTCAAAGGGTTTCAAGTTGCAAAGGGGTATAGATGTGGTTGTTGCCATGAATAAAGTGCATCTTGCTGGTATGCAAGCTATTGTCAAGATTCTAACGTGTGAATGAGTCATTAAAACAAAATGTGGAGCCCTGACAAGAGGAAATGAAGTGATGGACTCATTCTTCAGCCATTAAGATGAAAATGCCTCTAAGAAATGCTAGTTATCACCAAAGACTCCTTGTTTAACGCAATTCAAAGGGTTTCAAGTTCCAAAGTGGTTTAGAAGTGCTTGTTGCCATCAATAAAGTGCTTCTTGCTGGTATACAAGCTATTGTCAGGATTCTAACGTGTGAATGAGTCATTAAAACAAGATGTGGAGCCTTGATAGGAGGAAATGAAGTGATGTACTCATTCTTCAGCAATTAAGATGAAAATACTTGTAAGAAAACTTAGTTATCACTAAAGACTCCTTATTTAATGCAATTCAAAGGGTTTCAAGTTCCAAAGTGCTATAGATGTGCTTGTTGCCATGAATAAAGTGCATGTTGCAAGCATACAAGCCATTTTCAAGATCCTCACGTGTCAGTGAGTTATTACAACAAAATGTGCAGCCTTGTGAGGAGGAAATGGAGTGATGGTCTCATAATTCGGCAATTAAGATGAAAATACTTGTAAGAAATGCTAGTTATCATGAAACACTCCTTGTTGAATGCAAATCAAGGGGTTTCTAGTTTCAATGGGGCATAGATGTGGTTGCTGCCATGAATAAAGTGCATGTTGCTGGCATACAAGCAATTTTCAAGATCGTCACGTGTAAATGAGTTATTACAACAAAATGTGGAGCCTTCTTAAGAGGAATTGAAGTGATGGTCTCATTATTCAGCAATTAAGGTGAAAATACTTGTAAGAAATGCTAGTCATCATCAAAGACTCCTTGCGTAAAGCAATTCAACGGCCTCCAAGTTCCAAAGGGGTATAGATGTGCTTGTTGCCAAAAATAAAGTGCATGTTGCAGGTATACAAGCTATTTTCAAGATGCTCAAGTGTCAATAAGTTATTACAACAAAATGTGGAGCATTGTTAGGTGGAAATGAAGAGATGGTTTCATAATTCAGCAATTAAGATGAAAATACTTGTAAGAAATGCTAGTCATCATCAAAGACTCCTAGTTTAATGCAATTCAAAGGGTTCCAAGTTCCAAAGGGGAATAGATGTGCTTGTTGCCATGAATAAAGTGCATGTTGCTGGTATACAAGCTATTTTCAAGATGCTCAGGTGTGAATGAGTTATTACAACAAAATGTGAAGTCCTGATAAAAGGAGATGAACTGATGGACACATTCCTCAGCAATTAAGATGAAAATACTCGTAAGAAATGTGAGTCATCATCAAAGACTCCTTGTTTAATGCAATTCAAAGGATTTCAAGTTCCAAAGGGGTATAGATGTGCTTGTTGCCATGAATAAAGTGCAAGTCGCAGGTATACAAGCTATTTTCAAGATCATTGATTGTGAATGTGTTATTACAACAAAAAGTGGAGCCCTGTGTAGAGTAAATGAAGTGATGGTCTTATTGTTCACCAACTAAGATGAAAATACTTGTAAGAAATGCTAGTCATCATCAAAGACTCTTGGTTTAATGCAATTCAAAGGTTTCCAAGTTCCAAAGGGGAATAGATGTGCTTCTTGCCATGAATAAAGTACATGTTGCTGGTATACAAGCAATTTTCAAGATACTCACGTGTGAATGAGCTATTACAACAAAATGTGAAGCCTTGATAAGAGGAAATGAACTGATGGACACATTCTTCTGCAATTAAGATGAAAATACTTGCAAGAAATGCTAGTCATCATCAAAGACTCCTTGTTTAATGCAATTCATAGGGTTTCAAGTTCCAAACGGGTGTAGATGTGCTTGTTGCCATGAATAAAGTGCATGTTGCTGGTATACAAGCTATTTTCAAAATCATCAATTGTGAATGTTGTTGGAATATGCCTTGTATTCCAAATTACTCTTTTGCCCTTCTTCTATTCCTATATAAATAGGCATAATAGGGTTATGAGAAGAAGTGAGAGATTTAAGAGGAGCCACACTCTTTGTATCCTGGGTAACACACTTTCTCTACTAATAAGAATATTCCCTCTCTCCTTCCCGTGGATGTAGGTCACATAGACTGAACCACGTAAAATTCTGATGTTACTTTCTTCTTCGATTTACCATTTGCAATAACAAATTGGTATCAGAGCCGAAAGAAAAAAAAAAAATTTCTTTTCTCTCTCTCCAGCCACCCACCCAACCGCGGGCGATCCATTGAGAAAAAAAAAAGAAAACAACAGATCTGACGGAAACGGCGTGGTGCAGATGGTTTGGCGTTGAAACGGAGCAGATCCGACGGAAGAAAGGAACAGATCGGGTTCCAACAGGTCGGAGGCACTGTAGATCGGCGAGCTGCACAATAGATCGACGGGAGGCAAATGGCGTCGGCACTGTAGAAACGACGTCAGTAGTGTTTTAACGCCGTCAGTACTGTTTCAACACCGTAAGCACTGTGTTAACGCCGTTAGCACTGTGTTAACGCCGTTAGTATTGTTTTAACGCCGTCAGCACTATTTTAATGCCGTTAGTATTGTTTTAACGTCGTTAGTACTGTTTTTAACGTCGGAGGCAAATTGTGATTTGGGCCATAAATTTGAATTCTTCAATTTTCGTTGTGGGTGTTTTGTTGCAATGGCTTCTTCATCTTCATCAACGGTGAAGTCTGAAATTGAGAAGTTCGATGGAAACACCAATTTTGCACTGTGGCAAGTTAGAATGATGGCAATTCTGACGCGAGAAGGTACAAAAAGGGCCTTACATGGCAAGGAGAAGAAACCAGAGTCAATGTCTGATGCAAATTGGGATGACATGGATGAAAGAGCTCTATCCTCGATTCAACTCAGTTTGGGAAATGAAGTTTTGAGAGAAATCCTCGGTGAAAAAACATCAGCTGGTGCGTGGCTAAAATTGGAAAGTCTGTACATGACGAAATCTTTGACTAACAGACTCAGATTAAAGCAACGCCTTTATACTCTTCGTATGTCAGAAGGTACTTCTTTGAAATCACATATTGGAGAGTTTAGTTCGATTGTTACTGATTTGAGTAAGATTGATGTTCATATTGACGATGAGGATCAAGCTTTATTGCTATTGTGTTCTTTGCCTCCTTCATACAAGCACTTTAGAGATACTATGATCTATAGTAGGGAAGATATTTCCCTTGAGAATGTCAAGACTAATTTGCAGGCCAAGGAGAAAATTGATAGTAGTTTGACATTTTCTGAGACATTAGATCAGAGTGTTGGTTTGATTATTGATCGAGGAAGATCAAAGGAGAGAGGTCGAAATTCAGGAAAATCAAGATCGAAATCAAGGCACAAGAATTTGACTTGCAATTATTGCAAGAAGAAAGGGCACATCAAGTCTGATTGTTACAAGTTGAAAAACAAGCAGAAAGTAAACGACAGTAATCAGAAGAATCATCCACCAGGAGAAGCTCATGTGGCAGCAAATGAGAGTGATGATATGCTTTGTGTCACTTATGGCCAAGGCAGATTTCAAGATACCTGGATCATGGACACTGGAGCCTCACAACATATGACTCCTAATAGAGAATGGTTTACCACTTACAAGCCAATCAATGGTGGTGTTCTATTAGGTAATGATCATGTATGTAAGGTTGCTGGAATTGGTACAGTGCAGATTAAGATGCATGACGGTGTCATTAGGACCTTGTCTGAGGTCAAACACATTCCAGATTTGACGAAGAATCTTATTTCTTTGGGCACTCTTAAGAAGAATGGCTGCAAGATTGGGTGTGAAGGTGGAGTTCTGAAGGTTTCTAGAGGTGCTCTTGTATTGATGAAGGCTACCAGAATTGACACATTGTATTTCTTGCATGGTTCGACAGTCACAGACTCAACTGCAGTTTCCACTTCAGTTTCAGATTCAGACGTGACAAAGTTGTGGCACATGCGGCTGGGACACATGAGTGAAAGAGGTATGGCTGCCTTGAGTAAAAGAGGTCTTTTGTGTGGTCAGAACACTGGAAAATTAGAATTTTGTGAGCATTGTGTTTTTGGGAAGCAAAAGAGGTTGAGTTTCAGTACAGCCATCCATAAAACAAAGGGGACATTAGACTACATCCATTCAGATCTTTGGGGTCCTTCTCAGGTTCTCTCTAAAGGTATGGGTGCTGCTTATATGCTCACTTTCATTGATGATTTTTCTCGTAAAGTTTGGGTTTATTTCTTGAAACATAAAAGTCAAGTGTTTGGAACCTTCAAGCAGTGGAAAACTTTACTTGAAAAACAGACTATGAAGCAGATTAAGAGGCTGAGAACAGATAATGGCCTTGAATTTTGCAATAATGAATTTAATGAGTTTTGCAAAATTGAAGGCATTGTACGACACCGCACAGTTGTAAAAACTCCACAGCAGAATGGAGTTGCAGAACGCATGAACAGGACTTTGATAGAGAAAGCTAGATGTCTATTATCCAATGCAGGTTTGGGCAAGGAGTTTTAGGCAGAAGCTGTTAATACAGCTTGTTGGTTGGTAAATCGATCTCCTTGTACTTCCATTGAGTGTAAGACACCTGAAGAGGTGTGATCAGGCAAACCTGCAGATTATTCTGATTTGAAGATATTTGGCTGTCCTGCTTATGCTCATGTTAATAAGGGAAAGCTTGAACCGAGGGCTAAGAAATGCATTTTTCTTGGCTATGCTTCTGGTGTGAAAGGTTATAGGTTGTGGTGTCTAGACCCTAAGTCTCCAAAATTCCTCATCAGCAGAGATGTGACATTTGATGAATCCGCTATGTTGCATCCAAAAGAGGAAGTCTTAAGGCCAAACGATGAAGATAGTGGGAGTTCCACACAGCAGGTGGAGTTTGAAAGTGATATTCCTTCTAAGTCAGGTCAACAGATTCAGGTTGACACTTCAGAAACAGTCGAGGATACTCAAGATACTCAACAGGCACAACCATACAGTATCGCCAAAGATAGACCCAGAAGGACTATCAAGCCACCAACCAGGTTTTCATACTCAGATTTTGCTTATTGTTTGGTAGTAGCGGAAGAGGTGGAGTATAATGAACCTAGAAACTACTCAGAGGCTGTCACTTGTGCCGAATCTTCCCAGTGGAGTATTGCTATGAATGAGGAAATTGAGTCCCTGCATAAGAATCAGACTTGGGACTTAGTGAAACTTCCCAAAGATAAAAAGATTGTTGGCTGCAAATGGATCTTCAAGAAGAAGGAGGGAATCCCAAGAGTTGAAGATGCAAGGTACAAGGCACGTCTGGTTGCGAAGGGTTATAGCCAAAAAGAAGGGATTGACTTCAATGAGGTATTTTCTCCTGTTGTAAAGCACACTTCCATTCGTGTGCTTCTAGCTATGGTTGCTATGTATGATATGGAACTGGAGCAGCTTGATGTCAAGACTGCTTTTCTACATGGCGATCTTGAGGAAGTCATTTATATGGATCAACCTGAGAGTTTCCAAATTGAAAGCAAGGAGGATCATGTTTGCAGGTTGAAGAAATCTCTATATGGTTTAAAGCAGTCTCCTAGACAATGGTATAAGAAGTTTGACAGCTTTATGGTAGGTCATGGTTACTCAAGGAGTGAGTATGACAGTTGTGTCTACCATAGGAAGCTTCATGATGGATCATTTGTCTATTTGCTACTATATGTAGATGATATTCTTGTTGCCTCTACAAGCATATCTGAGATTAATAGTTTGAAGAAGCTACTTGGTAGAGATTTCGAGATGAAAGATTTGGGAGCTACAAAGAGGATTTTGGGCATGGAGATCACCAGAGACAGGAAAGAAGGAGAGTTGCGCCTTTTACAGAAAAGGTACATCGAGAAGGTTCTTGATCGCTTTGGGATGATGAGTTGCAAACCGGTAAGTACTCCTTTGGCTTCACACTTTAGACTTTCAGCCTCTTTGTCACCCAATAGCCTAGAGGAGGAGGAATATATGTCACATGTTCCATACTCTAGTGCAGTGGGCAGTGTTATGTATGCTATGGTTTGCACTCGTCCAGATATTTCATAGGCAGTCAGTGTGGTCAGTAGATATATGGCTAATCCTGGGAAAGCACATTGGCAAGTAGTTAAATGGATACTTCGGTATCTTAGAGGCACTACAGAGGTAGGACTGATGTTCAGCAGAGGCAGTAGGTTGATTACTGGTTTTGTGGATTCTGACTATGCAGGTGACCTTGACAGAAGAAGATCAACAACTGGTTATGTTTTCACTCTTTCAGGCAGTGCCATTTGTTGGAAGGCAACATTGCAATCAACAGTTGCTCTTTCCACTACTGAAGCTGAGTACATGGCAATAGCAGAAGCAGTCAAGGAAGCTATTTGGTTGAAAGGTTTGGTCACTGATTTGGGTTTATCACAGGAAACAACCACCGTATTCTGTGACAGTCAGAGTGCTATACACTTGACCAAAAATCAAGTGTATCATGAGAGGACCAAACACATTGATGTCAGATACCATTTCTTGCGAGATGTTATATCTCAAGGTTTGATTTCAGTGATGAAGGTTGCTACTGTAGACAATCCAGCTGACATGTTGACGAAACCAGTTTTAACTAGTAAGTTCAAGCATTGCTTGGACTTGATTGGTGTTCGTTTTGATTGACTAGCTCTAAGGAGCCATTTGGAGGGGAGATAGAAGGATTTTATTTTGTTGTGTGTTTAGAGAATACAATGCAAGGTGGAGATTTGTTGGAATATGCCTTGTATTCCAAATTACTCTTTTGCCCTTCTTCTATTCCTATATAAATAGGCATAATAGGGTTATGAGAAGAAGTGAGAGATTTAAGAGGAGCCACACTCTTTGTATCCTGGGTAACACACTTTCTCTACTAATAAGAATATTCCCTCTCTCCTTCCCGTGGATGTAGGTCACATAGACTGAACCACGTAAAATTCTGATGTTACTTTCTTCTTCGATTTACCATTTGCAATAACAAATGGGTTATTACAACAAAAAGTGGAGCCCTGTTTGCAGGAAATGAAGTGATGGTCTCATTATTCAGCAATTAAGATGAAAATAATTGTAAGAAATGCTAGTCATCATCAAAGACTCTTGGTTTAATGCAATTCAAAGATTTCCAACTTCCAAAGGGGAATAGATGTGCTTCTTGCCATGAATAAAGTGCATGTCGCTGGTATACAAGCAATTTTCAAGATACTCAATTGTGAATGTGTTATTGCAACAAAATGTGGATGCTTGTTAAGAGGAAATGAAGTGATGGTCTCATTATACTGCAATTGGGATGAAAATACTTGTAATAAATGCTAGTCATCTTCAAAGACACCATGTTTAAAGCAATTCAAAGGGTTTCAAGTTCCAAAGGGGCATAGATGTGCTTGTTGCCATGAATAAAGCGCATGTTGCGGGCATACAAGCAATTTTCAAGACCCTAACCTGTGAATGAGTTATTACAACAAAATGTGGAGCCTCGATAAGAGGAAATGAAGTGATGGTCTCATTATTCTGCAATTAAGATGAATATACTTGTAAGAAATGCTAATCATCATCAAAGACTCCTTGTTTAATGCAATTCAAAGGGTTTCAAGTTCCAAAGGGGTATAGATGTGCTTGTTGCCATGAATAAAGTGCATGTTGCTGGCATACAAGCTATTTTCAAGATCCTCGTGTGTGAATAAGGTATTAAAACAAAATGTGGGGCCATGATAAGAGGAAATGAAGTGATGGTCTCACTATTCTGCAATTAAGATGAAAATACTTGAAAGAAATGCGAGTCATCAACAAAGACTCCTTGTTTAATGCAATTCAAGGGGCTTCAAGTTCCAAAGGGGTATAGATGTGCTTGTTGCCCTGAATAAAATGCATGTGGCTGGCATACATGCTATTTTCAAGATCCTAACGTGTGAAGGAGTTATTCCAACAAAATGTGGAGTCTTGTTAAGAGGAAATGAAGTGATGGTCTCATTATTCTGCAATTAAGATGAAAATACTTGTAAGAAATGCCAGTCATCATCAAAGACTCCTTGTTGAATGCAATCCATACGGTTTCAAGGTCCAAAGGGGTATAGATGTGCTTGTTAACTGGAATGAAGTGCATGTTTCTGGCATACATGTTACTTTCAAGATCCTCTCGTGTGAATGAGTTATTACAACAAAATGTGGAGCCTTGTGAAGAGGAAATGAAGTGATGGTCTCATTATTTGGCAATTAAGATGAAAATACTTGAGAGAAATGTGATCCATCATCAAAGACTCCTTGCTTAATGCAATTCAAAGGCTTTCAAGCTCCGAAGGGGTGTAGATGTGCTTGTTGCCATAAATAAAGTGCATGTTGCTGGCATACAACCAATTTTCAAGATCCTCCTATGTGAATGTGTTATTACAACAAAATGTGGACCCTTGATAAGAGGAAATGAAGTGATGGCCTCATTATTCTGCAATTAAGATGAAAATACTTGTAAGAAATGCCAGTTATAATCAAAGACTCCTTGTTTAATGGAATTCAAAGGGTTTGAAGTTCCAAAGGGGTATAGATGTGCCTGTTACCATGAATAAATTGCATGTTGCTGGTATACAAGCTATTTTCAAGATCCTCACGTGTGAATGAGTTATTACAACAAAATGTGGAGCCTTGAGAAGAGGAAATGAAGTGATGGACTCATTCTTCAGCAATAAAGATGAAAATACTTGTAAGAAATGATAGTCATCATCAAAAACTCCTTGTTTAATGCAATTCAAAGGGTTTCAAGTTCCAAAGGGGCATAAATGAGCTTGTTGCCATGAATAAAGTGCATGTTGCGGGCATACAAGTGATTTTCAAGATCCTCGTGTGTGAATAAGTTATTAAAACAAAATGTGGGGCCATGATAAGAGGAAATGAAGTGATGGTCTCATTATTCTGCAATTAAGATAAAAATACATGTAAGAAATGTCAGTGATCATCAAAGACTCCTTGTTTAACGCAATTCCAAGGGTTTCAAGTTCTTAAGTGGTATAGAAGTGTTTCTTGCCATGGATAACATGCATGTTGCAGGCATACAAGCTATTTTCAAGATCCTCACGTGTGAATGAGTTATTACAACAAAATGTGGGGCCTTGATGAGAGGGAATGAAGTGATGGTCTCATTATTCTGCAATTCAGTTTAAAATACTTGTAAGAAATGCTAATCATCATCAAAGACTCCTTGTTTAATGCAGTTCAAAGGGTTTCAAGTTCCAAAGTGGTATAGATGTGCTTGTTGCCATGAATAAAGTGCATGTTGCTGACATAGATGCGATTTTAAAGATCCCCACGTGTGAATCAGTTATTACAACACAATGTGGAGCCTTGATAAGAGGCAATGAAGTGATGGTCTCGTTATTCTGCAATTAAGATGAATATACTTGTAAGAAATGCTAATCATCATCAAAGACTCCTTGTTTAATGCAATTCAAAGGGATTCAAGTTCCAAAGGGGTATAGATGTGCTTGTTGCCATGAATAAAGTGCATGTTGCTGGAATACAAGCTATTTTCAAGATCCTCGTGTGTGAATAAGTTATTAAAACAAAATGTGGGGCCATGATAAGAGGAAATGAAGTGATGGTCTCATTATTCTGCAATTAAGATGAAAATACATGTAAGAAATGTCAGTGATCATCAAAGACTCCTTGTTTAACGCAATTCCAAGGGTTTCAAGTTCTTAAGTGGTATAGAAGTGTTTGTTGCCATGGATAACATGCATGTTGCAGGCATACAAGCTATTTTCAAGATCCTCACGTGTGAATGAGTTATTACAACAAAATGTGGGGCCTTGATGAGAGGGAATGAAGTGATGGTCTCATTATTCTGCAATTCAGTTTAAAATACTTGTAAGAAATGCTAATCATCATCAAAGACTCCTTGTTTAATGCAGTTCAAAGGGTTTCAAGTTCCAAAGTGGTATAGATGTGCTTGTTGCCATGAATAAAGTGCATGTTGCTGACATAGATGCTATTTTAAAGATCCCCACGTGTGAATCAGTTATTACAACACAATGTGGAGCCTTGATAAGAGGCAATGAAGTGATGGTCTTGTTATTCTGCAATTAGGATGAATATACTTGTAAGAAATGCTAATCATCATCAAAGACTCCTTGTTTAATGCAATTCAAAGGGATTCAAGTTCCAAAGGGGTATAGATGTGCTTGTTGCCATGAATAAAGTGCATGTTGCTGGGATTCATGCTATTTTCAAGATCCTCACGTGTGAATGAGTCATTACAGCAAAATGTGGAGCATTGATAAAAGGAAATGAAGTGATGGTCTCATTATTCTGCAATTAAGATGAAAATACTTGTAAGAAATGCCAGTGATCATCAAAGACTCCTTATTTAACGCAATTCAAAGGGTTTCAAGTTCCGAAGGGGCATAGATGTGCTTGTTGCCATGAATAAAGTAAATGTTGCTGGCATAGAAGCTATTTTTAAGATCCTCACATGTGAATGAGTTATTACAACAAAATGTGGAGCCTTGCTAAGAGGAAATGAAGTGATGGTCTTGTTATTCTGCAATTAAGATGAAAATATTTGTAAGAAATGCTAATCATCATCAAAGACACCTTGTTTAATGCAATTCAAAGGGTTTCAAGTTCCAAGGGGGTATAGATGTGCTTGTTGCCATTAATAAAGTGGATGTTGCTGGCATGCAAGCTATTTTCAAGATCCTCATGTGTAAATGAGTTATTCCAAGAAAATGTGGAGCGTTGATAAGGGGAAATGAAGTGATGGGCTCATTATTGTGCAATTAAGCTGAAAATACTTGTAAAAAATGCCAATGATCATCAAAGACCCCTTGTTTAACGCAATTCAAAGGGTTTCAAGTTCCAAAGGAGTATAGATGTGCTTGTTGCCATGGATAAAGTGCATGTTGTGGGCATACAAGCAATTTTCAAGATCCTTACGTGTGAATGAGTTATTACAACAAAATGTGGAGCCTTGATAAGAGGAAATGAGGTGATGGTCTCGTTATTCTGCAATTAAGACGAAAATACTTGTAAGAAATGCTAGTTATCACTAAAGACTCCTTTTTAACACAATACAAAGGGTTTCAAGTTCCAAAGGGGTATAGATGTGCTTGTTGCCATGAATAAAGTGCATCTTGCTGGTCTACAAGGTATTTTCAAGATCCTCACGTGTGAATGAGTTATTACAACAAAATGTGGAGCCTTGATAAGAGGAAATGAAGTAATGGTCTCATTATTCTGCAATTCAGATTAAAATACTTCTAAGAAATACTAATCATCATCAAAGACTCCTTGTTTAATGCAATTCAAAGGGTTTCAAATTCCAAAGGGGTATAGATGTGCTTGTTGCCATGAATAAAGTGCATGTTGCTGGTATACATGCTATTTTCAAGATCCTCACGTGCGATTGAGTTATTACAACAAAATCTATTCCCTTGATAACAGGAAATGAAGTGATGGTCTCATTATTCAGCAATTAGGATGAAAATACTTGTAAGAAATGCTAGTCATCATCAAACACTCCTTCTGTAATGCAATTCAAAGGGTTTCAAGTTCCAAAGTGGTATAGATGTGCTTCTTGCCATGAATAAAGTGCATGTTGCTGGAATACAAGCTATTTTCAAGATCCTCTCATGTGAATGAGTTATTGAAACAAAATGTGGAGCCTTGATAAGAGGAAATGAAGTGTTGGTCTCCTTATTCTACAGTTAAGATGAAAATACTTGTAAGAAATGCTAGTCATCATCAAAGACTCCTTGTTTAACGCAATTCAAAGGGTTTGAATTTCCAAAGTGGTATAGATGTGCTTGTTGCCATGAATAAAGTGCATGTTGCTGGGATACAAGCTATTTTCATGATCCACACATGTGAATGAGTCATTAAAACAAAATGTGGAGCCTTCACAAGAGGAAATGAAATGATGGACTCATTCTTCAGCAATTAAGATGAAAATACTTGTAAGAAATGCTAGTTATCACTAAGACTCCTTTTTAATGCAATTCAAAGGGTTTCGAGGTCCAAAGGGGTATAGATGTGCTTGTTGCCATGAATAAAGCGCATCTTGCTGGTATACAAGCTATTGTCAAGATTCTAACGTGTGAATGAGTCATTAAAACAAAATGTGGAGCCTTGATAAGAGGAAATGAAGTGATGGTCTCATTATTCTGAAATTACGATGAAAATACTTGTTAGAAATGCTAGTCAGACTCCTTGTTTAATGCAATTTAATGGGTTTCAACTTCCAAAGGGGTATAGATGTGGTTGTTGCCATGAATGAAGTGCATCTTGCTGGGATACAAGCGGTTGTAAAGATTCTAATGTGTCACTGAGTTATGAAAACAAAATATGGAGCCTTGATAAGAGGAAATGAAGAGATGGTCTCATTTTTCAGCAATTAATATAAAAATACTTGTAAGAAATGCTAGACATCATCAAAGACTCCTTGTTGAATGCAATTCAAAGGGTTCTAAGTTCAAAAGGGGTATAGATGTCGTTGTGGCCACGAATAAAGTGCATGTTGCTGGTATACATGCTATTTTCAAGATGCTCATGTGTGAATGAGTTATTACAACAAAATATGGAGCCTTTATAAGAGGAAATGAAGTGATGGACTCATTCTTCAGCAATTAAGATGAAAATACTTGTAAGAAATGCTAGTCATCATTAAAGAATCATTCTTTAATGCAATTCAAAGGGTTTGAAGTTCCAACGGGGTATAGATGTGGTTGTTGCTATGAATAATGTTCATGTTGCTGGCATACAAGCTATTTTCATGATTCTCATGTGTGAATGAGTTCTTACAACAAAATGTGGAGCCTCATTAAGAGGAAATGAAGTGATGGTCTCATTATTCAGCAATTAAGATGAAAATTCTTGCAAGAAATGTTAGTCATCATCAAAGACCCTATGTCTAATGGAATTCAAAGGGTTGCAAGTTGTGAAGGGGTGTAGATGTGCTAGTTGCCATGAATAAAGTGATTGTTGCTGGTATACAAGCTATTTTCAAGACCATCAATTGCGAATGTGTTATTACAACAAAATGTGGAGCGTTGTTAAGAGGAAATGAAGTGATAGTCTCATTATTCAGTAGTTAAGATTAAAATACTTGTAAGAAATGCTAGTCATCATCAAAGACTCTTTGTTTAATGCAATTCATAGGGTTTCAAGCACCAAAGGGGTATAGATGTGCTTGTCGCCATGAATAAAGTGCACGTTGGTGGTATACAAGCTTTTTTCGAGATCCTCTCTTGTGAAGGAGTTATTACAACAAAATGTGGAACCTTGATAAGAGGAAATGAAGAGATGGCCTCATTTTACAGCAATTAAAATGAAAGTAGTTGTGAGAAATGCTAGTCATCATCAAAGACCCCTTGTCTAATGCAATTCAAAGGGTTGCAAGTTGCAAAGGTGTATAGATGTGCTTGTTGCCATGAATAAATTGCATGTTGCTGGTATACAAGCTATTTTCAAGGTCATCAATTGTGAATGTGTTATTACAACAAAATGTGGAGCCTTGTTAAGAGAAAATGAAGAGATGGTCTCATTTTTCAGCAATTAAAATGAAAATACTTGTAAGAAATGCTAGTCATCATCAAAGGCTCCTTGTTTAATGCAATTCAGAGGTTTCCAAGTTCCAAAGGGGTATAGATGTGCTTGTTGCCATGAATAAAGTGCTTGTTGTTGGTATACAAGCTATTTTCAAGATGCTCTTGTGTGAATGAGTTATTACAACAAAATGTGGAGCCTTGACAAGAGGAAATGAAATGATGGCCTCATTATTCTGCAATTAAGATGAAATTACTTGTAAAAAATGCTAGACATCATCAAAGACCCCTTGTCTAATGCAATTCAAAGGGTTACAAGTTGCGAAGGGGTATAGATGTGCTTGTTGCCATGAATGAAGTGCATGTTGCTGGTATACAAGATATTTTCAAGATCATCAATTGTGAATGAGTTATTACAACAAAATGTGGAGCTTTGTTAAGAGGAAATGAAATGATGGTCTTATTATTCAGCAATTTAGATGAAAATACTTGTAAGAAATGCTAGTCATCATCAAAGACTCCTTGTTTAATGTAATTCAAAGGGTTTCAAGTTCCCAAGGGGTATAGATGTGCTTGTCGCCATGAATAAAGTGCATGTTGCTGGTATACAAGCTATGTTCAAGATCATCAATTGTGAATGTGTTATTACAACAAAATGTGAAGCCTTGTTAAGAGGAAATGAAGTGATGGTCTCATTATTCAGCAATTTAGATGAAAATGCTTGTAAGAAATGCTAGTCATGATCAAAGACTCCTTGTTTAATGCAATTCAAGGGGTTGCTAGTTGTGAAGGGGTATAGATGTACTTGTTGCCATGAATAAAGTGCATGTTGCTGGTATACAAGCTATGTTCAAGATCATCAATTGTGAATGAGTTATTATAACAAAATGTGGAGCCTTGTTAAGAGGAAATGAAATGATGGTCTCATTATTCAGCAATTATGATGAAAATATTTGTAAGAAATGCTAGTCATCATCAAAGACTCCTTGTGATGAGAACCGTACAGATGATAGGTGGAAAGCTTCAATGGATGCAGGAGGTCCATTGCACATTCTAGAAAGCCCAATAACATGAGCTAACACTTCAATTGATGCAAGAGGTCCATTGCACATTCCAGAAGGCCCGATAACACAAGTTAAAGCTTCAAAGGATGCAAGAGGTCAATTACACATTCCAAGAGGCCCAATAACACGGGCTAGAGCTAGAAAGATGAAAGAAGCATTAAATGGGTTGATTAAGGATATTCAGGCCAACCAAACTTCAAATGGTGCGAATTCAAGCATGAAAGAAAGTCTATACCTTACTAATATCATTAGAGTACTTAAAGAGTTAGAACTAAGTAATAGGAGTCACTGCAAATCAGGAGTTTATTTTTTGTATAAGAATTTGTCCTAGGTAAGAAGTCCTCCTAAATAAGGAATTGTCCTAAGTAGGAATTTGTGCCCCTTTAGGATTGCAATCTTAGCTTATAAAGAGGCACCCCTTGTACACAAAAAAAAAAAAGATCAGACAACTTTGAGTGAAATAGAAAGCAAGGGTTTTTCTCCCTTGGTTCTTTTAAGAACTAAAGAACTTATCAAGAGGTACTTCTTCTTGTGGCGATCAAATCAACTTATCACTCCCAATTCCTTTCTTTTCTGGAGTGTGGCGTCCATATCTTTCTTAAATACCCTAGGTTTGTGTTCCTTCGAATATTGGGTCTAGGGTTTCTATTATTAAACACTGATTTAGCTTTCCTGGTTGTTCTTTGATTCCTTGTGTGCGTTGGGTCCCTAAGCCACGTCATTTTGGGGTTTTCCGGATCAGTTGCTATCAGAGCCTGGCTTTAAATCAAGTTGAAATAATATGACTTTGAAAGACAAAGGTGCTGCTTAGGAGGGAGCTGTTGGCATGTCCTTCATGATCAAAGCTATGCAACAACAATTTATGCACATGAATACCAGATTTGATGATATGAGAGAGAGAATGGAGGAGTAAGCTAATACAATATCAAAGTTGCATAGGAGGTACGAAACTTATGAGGTTCCTAAAGCAAGAAGGCAATTGAAACTTGCCTATGACCATGAAGATGATGATTCTGTGCCATCAATAAAGGGTGAAAGTGATGAAGAGAAGTATCTGATTAATTAAGTAGCTCTCACCACAAGGCGAGCATTGGATATGCAAGTGAAGGAAGAAAATGAGGTGCAATGAGATAAAATCTTTCAGACAAGGTGTTTAATCAAAGATAAGGTATGTAGTATGATTATTGATGGTGGGAGTTGCACTAATGTTGCTAGCACAACTATGGTTGAGAAGCTGGATTTACCTACTATGAAACATCCTAGGCCATATAAGCTTCAATGGTTGAATGAGAATGATGAAGTTAAGGTAGATAAGCAAGTGCTCGTGTCATTTTCTATTGGAAGGTATTGTGATGAAGTTTTATGTGATGTTGCACCTATGAAAGCATGCCATATTCTATTAGGAAGGCCATGGCAGTTTGACAAGCAAGTTATGCATGATGGATTCAAGAATCGATATTCCTTTGTAATGAATGAAAAACCTGTCACTCTTGTACCATTATCACCTCAACAAGCTTATGAGGATCAATTGAGGATTAAAAATGAGAGTGAACAGAAAAAAGAGATTAAAAAGTGAGGAGAAAACGTGACAACACAAGAGAAAGAGAAGAAAATAGAAAGTTTCTATGCAAAAGAAAGTGATGTCAAAAGAGCAATTTTTGCCATACAACCTATGATAGTACTTTTGAACAAAGAGGCTTCTTTTAACACTAACAACCATGAACCATCTTTGCCTAGTACTATTGTTGTTCTATTGCTGGGATTTGAAGATGAATTCCATGATGATGTCCTAAGTGGATTGCTACCTAAGAGAGGAATTAAGAATCAAATTGCTTTCATCCCTGGTGCATCCATCCCAAACCGGCCAGCATATAAGAGTAATCCTAAGGAGACAAAAGAGCTTCAAAGGCAAGTTGAGAAACTTATTTCAAAAGGGTATGTAAGGAAAAACATGAGTCATTGTGCAATTCCTGTCCTATTTGTACATGGAAAGTTGAACAAAAGACATGCCAAGTGGATCAAATTCATTCAGACCTTTCCTTACATCATCAAGCATAAACAAGGTGATGATTCGAGGATGAATCCTTTCGAGGAAAGGGGGAATGATGAGAACCGTACAGATGATAGGTGGAAAGCTTCAATGGATGCAGGAGGTCCATTGCACATTCTAGAAGGCCCAATAACATGAGCTAAAACTTCAATCGATGCAAAAGGTCCATTGCACATTCCAGAAGGCCCGATAACATGAGTTAGAGCTTCAAAGGATGCAAGAGGTCAATTGCACAATCCAAGAGGCCCAATAACATAGGTTAGAGCCAGAAAGATGAAAGAAGCACTAAATGAGTTGATTAAGGACATTCAGGCTAACCAAGCTTCAAATGGTGCGAATTCAAGCAAGAAAGAAAGTCTAGACCTTATTAATATCATTAGAGTACTTAAAGAGTTAGAACTAAGTAATAGAAGTCACTGCAAATTAGGAGTTTATCTTTTGTATAAGAATTTGTCCCTAGGTAAGAATTCCTCCTAAATAAGGAATTGTCCTAAGTAGGAATTTGTGTCCCTTTAGGATTGCAATCTTAGCTTATAAATAGGCACCCCTCGTATACAAAAAAAAAAAAGATCAGACAACTTTGAGTGAAATAGATAACAAGGGTTTTTCTCCCTCGATTCTTTTAAGAACTAAAAAACTTATCAAAAGGTACTTCTTCTTGTGGCGTTCAAATCGACTTATCACTCCCAATTCCTTTCTTTTATGGAGTGTGGCATCCATATCCTTCTTGAATACCCTAGGTTCGTGTTCCTTCGAATATTGGGTTTAGGGTTTCTGTTATTCAACTCTAATTTAGCTTTCTTGGTATTTCTTTGATTCCTTGTGTGCGTTCGGTCCCTAAGCCACGTCTTTTTGGGGTTTTCCGCATCGCCTTGTTTAATGCAATTCAAAGGGTTTCAAGTTCCCAAGGGATATAGATGTGCTTGTTGCCATGAATAAAGTGGATGTTGCTGGTATACAAGCTATGTTCAAGATCATGAATTGTAAATGTGTTATTACAACAAAAAGTGGAGCCTTGTTAAGAGGAAATGAAGTGATGGTCTCATTATTCAGCAATTAAGGTGAAAATACTTGTAAGAAATGCTGGTCATCATCAAAGACCCCTGGTCCAATGCAATTCAAAGCGTTGCAACTTACGAAGGGGTATAGATGTGCTTGTTTCCATGAATAAAGTGCATGTTGATGGTATCCAAGCTATGTTCAAGATCATCAACTGTGAATGTGTTATTACAACAAAATGTGGAGCCTTGTTAAGAGAAAATGAAGCAATGGTCTCATTATTAAGCAATTTAGATGAAAATACTTGTAAGAAATGCTAGTCATCATCAAAGACTCCTTGTTTAATGCAATTCAAAGGGTTTCAAGTTCCCAAGGGGTATAGATGTGCTTGTTGCCAAGAATAAAGTGGATGTTGTGGGTATACAACCTATGTTCAAGATCATCAATTGTGAATGTGTTATTACAATAAAATGTGGAGCCTTGTTAAGAGGAAATGAGGTGATGGTCGCATTATTCAGCAATTTAGATGAAAATACTTGTAAGAAATGCTAGTCATCATCAAAGACCCCTGGTCTAATGCAATTCAAAGGGTTGCAAGTTGCGAAGGGGTATAGATGTGCTTGTTGCCATGAATAAAGTGCAGGTTGCTGGTATACAAGCTATGTTCAAGATCATCAATTGTGAATGCGTTATAACAACAAAATGTGGAGCCTTGTTAAGAGGAAATGAAGTGATGGTCTCATTATTCAGCAATTAAGATGAAATTATTTGTAAGAAATGCTAGTCATCATCAAAGACCCCTGGTCTAATGCAATTAAAAGGGTTGCAACTTATGAAGGGGTATAGATGTGCTTGTTGCCATGAATAAAGTGCATATTGCTGGTATACAAGCTATGTTCAAGATCATCAATTGTGAATGTGTTATAACAACAAAATGTGGAGCCTTGTTAAGAGGAAATGAAGTGATGGTCTCATTATTTGGCAATTAAGATGAAAATACTTGTAAGAAATGCTAGTCATCATCAAAGGCTCATTGTTTCATGCAATTCAAAGGGTTTCAAGTTCCCAAGGGGTATAGATGCGCTTGTTGCCATGAATAAAGTGCATGTTGCCGGTATACAAGCTATGTTCAAGATCATCAATTGTGAATGTGTTATAACAACAAAATGTGGAACCTTGTTAAGAGGAAATGAAGTGATGGTTTCATTATTCAGCAATTGAGGTGAAAACACTTGTTAGAAATGCTCGTCATCATCAAAGACACCTTGTTTAATGCAATTCAAAGGGTTTCAAGTTCCCAAGGGGTATAGATGTGCTTGTTGCCATGACTAAAGTGGATATGGCTGCTATACAAGCTATGTTCAAGATCATCAATTGTGAATGTGTTATTACAACAAAATGTGGAGCCTTGTTAAGAGGAAATGAAGTGATGGTCTCATTATTCAGCAATGAAGATGAAAATACTTGTAAGAAATGCTACTCATCATCAAAGGCTCCTTGTTTAATGCAATTCAAAGGGTTTCAAGTTCCCAAGGGGCATAGATGCGCTTGTCGCCATGAATAAAGTGCATGTTGCCGGTATACAAGCTATGTTCAAGATCATCAATTGTGAATGTGTTATAACAACAAAATGTGGAGCTTTGTTCAGAGGAAAGGAAGTGATGGTCTCATTATTCGGCAATTTAGATGAAAATACTTGTAGGAAATGCTAGTCATCATCAAAGGCTCCTTGTTTAATGCAATTCAAAGGGTTTCAAGTTCCCAAGGGGTATAGATGTGCTTGTTGCCAAGAATAAATTGGATGTTGCTGTTATACAAGCTATGTTCAAGATCATCAATTGTGAATGTGTTATTACAACAAAATGTGGAGCCTTATTAAGAGGAAATGAAGTGATGGTCTCATTATTCAGGAATTAAGATGAAAATACTTGTAATAAATGCTAGTCATCATGAAAGACCCTGGTCTAATGCAATTGAAAGGGTTGCAAGTTGTGAAGGGGTATAGATGTGCTTGTTGCCATGAATAAAGTGCATGTTGCTGGTATAGAAGCTATGTTCAAGATCACCAATTGTGAATGTGTTATTACAACAAAATGTGGAGCCTTGTTAAGAGGAAATGAAGTGATGGTCTCATTATTCAGCAATTTAGATGAAAATACTTGTAAGAAATGCTAGTCATCATCAAAGGCTCCTTGTTTAATGCAATTCAAAGGGTTTCAAGTTCCAAAGGGGTAGAGATGTGCTTGTTGCCATGAATAAAGTGCATGGTGCTGGAATGCAAGCTATTTGCAAGATGCTCACGTGTGAATGAGTTATCACAACAACATGTGGAGCCTTGATAAGTGGAAATGAAGTGATGGACTGATTCCTCAGGAATTAAGATGAAAATACTTGTAGGAAATGCTAGACATTATCAAAGACCCCATGTCTAATGCAATTCAAGGGTTTGCAAGTTCCAAAGGGGTATAAATGTGCTTGTTGCCATGAATAAAGTGCATGTTGCTGGTATACAAGATATTTTCGATATCATCAATTGTGAATGTGTTATTACAACAAAATGTGGAGCCTTGTTAAGAGGATATGATGTTTTGGTCCCATTTTTCAGCAATTAAAATGAAAATACTTGTAAAAAATGCTAGTCATCATCGAAGACCTCTTGTCTAGTGCAATTCAAAGGGTTGCAAGTTGCAAAGGGGTACAGATGTGCTTGTTGCCATGAATAAAGTGCATGTTGCTGGTATACAAGCTATGTTCAAGATCATCAATTGTGAATGTGTTATAACAACAAACTGTGGAGCCTTGTTAAGAGGAAATGAAGTGATGGTGTCATTCTTCGGCAATTTAGATGAAAATACTTATAAGAAATGCTAGTCATCATCAAAGGCTCCTTGTTTAATACAATTCAGAGGGTTTCAAGTTCCCAGGGGTATAGATGTGCTCGTTGCCATGAATAAAGTGCATGTTGCCGGTATACAAGCTATGTTCAAGATCATCAATTGTGAATGTGTTGTTACAACAAAATGTGGAGCCTTGTTAAGAGGAAATGAAGTGATGGTCTCATTATTCAGCAATTTAGATGAAAATACTTGAAAGAAATGCTAGTCATCCTCAAAGACTCCTTGTTTAACGCACTCCAAAGGGTTTCAAGTTCCTAAGGGGTAGAGATGTGCTTGTTGCCATGAATAAAGTGCATGGTGCCGGTATACAAGCTATTTTCAAGTTGCTCACGCATGAATGATTTATCACAACAAAATGTGGAGCCTTGATAAGTGGAAATGAAGTGATGGACTCATTCCTCAAGAATTAAAATGAAAATACTTGTAGGAAATGCTAGTCATTATCAAAGACCCCTTGTCTAATGCAATTCAAGGAGTTGAAAGTTCCAAAGGGGTATAGATGTGCTTGTTGCCTTGAATAAAGTCCATCTTGCTGGTATACAAGCTATTGTCAAGATTCTAACGTGGGAATGATTTATGAAAACAAAATGTGGAGCGTTGATAAGAGGAAATGAAGTGATGGACTCATTCTTCAGCAATTAAGGTGAAAATACTTGTCAGAAATGCAAGTCATCATCAAAGACACCTTGTTTAATGCAATTCAAAGGGTTTCACGTTCCAAAGGGGCATAGATGTGCCTTTCGCAATGAATAAAGTGCTTGTTGCTGCTATACAAGATATTTTGAAGATGCTCACGTGTGAATGACTTATTACAACAAGATGTGCAGCCCTGATAAGAGGAAATGGAGTCACAATCGCATTATCCAGCGATTAAAATGAAACTACTTGTAAGAAATGCTAGTCATCATCAAAGACCCCTGGTCTAACGCAATTCAAAGGGTTGCAAGTTGCGAAGGGGTATAGATGTACTTGTTGCCGTGAATAAAGTTTATGTTGCTGGTATACAAGCTATGTTCAAGATCATCAATCGTGAATGTGTTATTACAACAAAATGTGGAGCCTTGTTAAGAGGAAATGAAGTGATGGTCTCATTATTCAGCAATTTAGATGAAAATACTTGTAATAAATGCTAGTCATCATCAAAGACACTTGTCTAATGCAATTCAAAGGGTTACAAGTTGCGAAGGGGTATAGATGTACTTGTTGCAATGAATAAAGTGCATGTTGCTGGTATACAAACTATTTTCAAGATCATCAATTGTGAATGTGTTATTACAACAAAATGTGGAGCCTTCATAAGAGGAAATGAAGTCATGGTCTCATTATTCTACAATTAAGATGAAAATACTTGTTAGAAATGCTAGTCATCACCAAAGACACTTGTCTAATGCAATTCAAAGGGTTGCAAGTTGCAAAGAGGTATAGATGTACTTGTTGCAATGAATAAAGTCCATGTTACTCGTATACAAACTATTTTCAAGATAATCAATTGTGAATGTGTTATTACAGCAAAATGTGGAGCCTTGTCAAGAGGAAATGAAGTGATGGTCTCATTATTCAGCAATTAAGATGAAAATACTTGTAAGAAATGCTGGTCATCGTCAAAGACTCCTTGTTTAATGCAATTCAAAGGGTTGCAAGTTGCAAAGGAGTATAGATGTGATTCTTGCCATGAATAAAGTGCATGTTGCTGGTATACAAACTATTTTCAAGATCATCAATTGTGAATGTGTTATTAGGACAAAATACGGAGCCTTGATAAGAGGAAATGAAGTCATGGTCTCATTATTCAACAATTAAGATGAAAATATTTGTAAGAGATGTGAGTCGTTATCAAAGACTCTTTGTTTAATGCAATTCAAAGTGTTGCAAGTTCCAAACGGGTATAGATGTGCTTATTGCCATGAATAAAGTGCATGTTGCTGGTATACAAGCTATTTTCAAGATCATCAACTGTGAATGTGTTATTACAATAAAATGTGGAGCTTTGTTAAGAGGAAATGAAGTGATGGTATCTTTATTCAGCAATTAAGATGAAAATACTTGTAAGAAATGCTGGTCATCGTCAAAGACTCCTTGTTTAATGCAATTCAAAGGGTTGCAAGTTGCAAAGGAGTATAGATGTGCTTCTTGCCATGAAAAGAGTGCATTTTGCTGGTATACAAACTATTTTCAAGATCATCAATTGTGAATGTGTTATTACAACAAAATGTGGAGCCTGGTTAAGAGGATATGAAGTGATGGCCTCATTCTTCAGCAATTAAGATGAAAATACTTGTAAGAAATGGTAGTCATCATCAAAGACTCCTTGTATAATGCAATTCAAAGGGTTTCAAGTTCCAATTGGGTATAGATGTGCTGGTTGCCATGAATAAAGTGCATGTAGCTGGTATACAAACTATTTTCAAGATCATCAATTGTGAATGTGTTATTACAGCAAAATGTGGACACTTGTTAAGAGGAAATGAAGTGATGGTCTCATTATTCAGCAATTAAGATGAAAATACTTGTAAGAAATGCTGGTCATCGTCAAAGACTCCTTGTTTAATGCAATTGAAAGGGTTGCAAGTTGCAAAGGAGTATAGATGTACTTGTTGCAATGAATAAAGTGCATGTTGCTGGTATACAAACTATTTTGAAGATCATCAACTGTGAATGTGTTATTACAACATAATGTGGAGCCTTAATAAGAGAAAAAGAAGTGATGGTCTAATTATTCCGCAATTAAAATGAAAATACTTGTAAGAAATGCTAGTCATCTCCAAAGACTCCTTCTTTAATTCAATTCAAAGGGTTTCACTTGCCGAAGGCATTTAGATGTGCTTATGGCCATGAATAAAGTGCATCTTGCTCGTATGCAAGCTATTTTCAAGATCATCAATTGTGAATATGTTATTACAACAGAATGTGGAGCCTTGTTAAGAGGAAATGAAGTTGTGGTTTCATTTTTCAGCAATTAAAATGAAAATACTTGTAGGGAATGCTAGTCATCATCAAAGACCCCTTGTCTAATGCAATTCAAAGGGTTGGAAGTTGCAAAGGGGTATAGATGTGCTTGTTGCCCTGAATAAAGTTCAAGTTGCTGGCATACAAACTATTTTCAAGATCATCAATTGTGAATGTGTTATTACAGCAAAATGTGGAGCCTTGTAAAGAGGAAATGAAGTGATGGTCTCATTATTCAGCAATTAAGATGAAAATACTTGTAAGAAATGCTGTTCATCATCAAAGACTCCTTGTTTAATGCAATCCAAAGGGTTGCAAGTTGCAAAGGAGTATAGATGTGCTTCTTGCCATGAATAAAGTGCATGTTGCTGGCATATAAGCTATTTTCAAGATCTTCAATTGTGAATGTGTTATTAGAACCAAATGTGGAGCCTTGATAAGAGGAAATGAAGTCATGGTCTCATTATTCAGCAATTAAGATGAAAATACTTGTAAGAAATGTGAATCATCATCAAAGACTCTTTGTTTAATGCAATTCAAAGTGTTGCAAGTTCCAAAGGGGTATAGATGTGCTTGTTTCCATGAATAAAGTGCATGTTGCTGGTATGCAAGCTATTTTCATGATCATCAATTGTCAATGTGTTATTACAACAAAATGTGGAGCCTGGTTAGGAGGAAATGAAATGATGGCCTCATTATTCAGCAATTAAGATGAAAATACTTGTAAGAAATGCTAGTCATCATCAAAGACTTGTTGTATAATGCAATTTGAAGGGTTTCAAGTTCCAAAGGGGTATAGATGTGCTTCTTGCCATGAATAAAGTGCATGTTGCTGGCATATAAGCTATTTTCAAGATCCTCACGTGTCAATGAGTTATCACAACAAATTGTGGGGCCTTGGTATGAGGAAATGAAGTGATGGTCTCATTATTCTGCAATTAAGATGAAAAAACTTGTAAGAAATGCGAGTTGTCATCGAAGAATCTTTGTTTAGTGCAATTCAAAGTGTTGCAAGTTCCAAAGGGGTATAGATGTGGTTGTTTCCATGAATAAAGTGCATGTTGCTGGTATACAAACTATTTTGAAGATCATCAATTGTGAATGTGTTATTACAACAAAATGTGGAGTCTTGCTAAGAGGAAATGAAGTGGTGGTCTCATTATTCAGCAATTGAGATGAAAATACTTGTAAGAAATGCTAGTCATCTTAAAAGACTCCGTGTTTAATGCAATTCAAAGGGTTGCAAGTTGTGAAGGGTTATAGATATGCCTTTTGCCATGAATAAAGTGCTTGTTGCTGGCATACAAGCTACTTTCAAGATGCTCACGTGTGAATGAGTTATCACAACAAATTGTGGAGCCTTGATAAGTGGAAATGAAGTGATGGTCTCACTATTAAGATGAAAATACTTCTAAGAAATGCGAGTCATCATCAAAGACTACTTGTTTAATGCAATTCAAAGGGTTTCATGTTCCAAAGGGGTATACGTGTGCTTTTTGCCATCAATAAGGTGCTTGTTGCTGGCATACAAGCTATTTTCAAGATACTCATGTGTGAATGAGTTATCACAACAAATTGTGGAGCCTTGATAAGAGGATCAAAGACCCCTTGTCTAATGCAATTCAAAGCGTTGCAAGTTCCAAAGGGGTATAGATGTGGAGCCTTGTTAAGAGGAAATGGAGTGATGGTCTCATTATTCAGCAATTAAGATGAAAATACTTGTAAGAAATGCTAGTCGTCATCAAAGACTCTTTGTTTAATGCAATTCAAAGGAATTCAAGTTCCAAAGGGGTATAGATGTGCTTTTTGCCATGAATAATGTGCATGTTGCTGGCATATAAGCTATTTTCAAGATCCTCACGTGTCAATGCGTTATCACAACAAATTGTGGAGCCTTGGTATGAGGAAATGAAGTGATGGTCTCATTATTCTGCAATTAAGATGAAAATACTTCTAAGAAATGCTAGTCATCATCAAAGACTCCTTGTTTAATGCAATTCAAAGGGTTTCAAGTTCCAAAGGGGTATAGATGTGCTTTTTGCCATCACTAAGGTGCTAGTTGCTGGCATACAAGCTATTTTCAAGATACTCATGTGTAAATGAGTTATCACAACAAATTGTGGAGCCTTGATAAGAGGAAATGAAGTGATGGTCTCATTATTCTGCAATTAAGATGAAAATACTTCTAAGAAATGCTAGTCATCATCAAAGACTCCTTGTTTAATGCAATTCAAAGGGTTTCAAGTTCCAAAGGGGTATAGATGTGCTTTTTGCCATCACTAAGGTGCTAGTTGCTGGCATACAAGCTATTTTCAAGATACTCATGTGTAAATGAGTTATTACAACAAATTGTGGAGCCTTGATAAGAGGAAATGAAGTGATGGTCTCATTATTCTGCAATTAAGATGAAAATACTTCTAAGAAATGCTGGTCATCATCAAAGACTCCTTGTTTAAAGCAATTCAAAGTGTTTCAAGTTCCAAAGGGGTATAGATGTGCTTGCTGCAATGAATAATGTGCATGTTGCTGGTATAGAAGCTATTTTCAAGATGCTCACATGTGAATGAGTTATTACAACAAAATGTGAAGCCTTGATAAGAGCAAATGAAGTCATGGTCTCCTTATTTAGCAATTAAGATGAAAACACTTGTAAGAAATGTGAGTTGTCATCACAGGCTCTTTGTTTAATGCAATTCAAAGTGTTGCAAGTTCCAAAGGGGAATAGATGTGCTTGTTGCCATGAATAAAGTGCATGTCGCTGGTATATAAGCTATTTTTAAGATCATCAATTGTGAATGTGTTATTACAACAAAATATGGAGCCTTGATAAGAGGAAATGAAGTGATGGTCTCATTATTCAGCAATTAAGATGAAAATACTTGTAAGAAATGCGAGTTATCATCAAAGACTCCTTGTTTAATGCAATTCAAAGGGTTGTAAGTTCCACAAGGGTATAGATGTGCTTGTTGCCATGAATAAAGTGCATGTTGCTGTTATACAAGCTATTTTCAAGATCATCAATAGTGAATGTGTTATTACAACAAAATGTGGAGCCTTGTTAAGAGGACATGAAGTGATGGTCTCATTATTCAGCAATTAAGATGAAAATATGTGTAAGAAATGTGAGTCATCATCAAAGACTCCTTGTTTAATGCAATTCAAAGGGTTGCAAATTCCAAAGGGGTATAGATTTGCTTACTGCCATCAATAAAGTGCATGTGGCTGGTATCCAATCTCTTTTCCAGATTGTGAATTGTGAATGTGTTATTACAACAAAATGTGGAGGCTTGATAAGAGGAAATGAAGTGATGATCTCATTATTCAGCAATTAAGATTAAAATACTTGTAAGAAATGACAGTCTTTATCAAAGACTCCATGTTTAATGGAATTCAAGTGGTTTCAAGTTCCAAAGTGGTATAGATGTACTTGTTGTCATGAATAAAGTGCATGTTGTTGGTATACAAGCTATTTTGTAGATCCTCATGTGTAAATCAGTTATTACAACAAAATGTGGAGCCGTGTTAAGAGGAAATGGAGTGATGGTCTCATTATTCAGTAATTCAGATGAAAATACTTGTAAGAAATGTGAGTCATCGTCAAGGACTTCTATTTTAATGCAATTCAAGGTGTTGCAAGTTCCAAAGGTGTATAGATGTGCTTGTTGTCATGAATGAAGTGCATGTTGCTGGTACACAAGGTATTTTCAAGATCATCAATTATGAATGTGTTATTACAGCAAAACGTGGAGCTTTATTAAGAGGAAATGAAGTGATGGTCTCTTTATTCAGCAACTAAGATGAAAATACTTGTGAGAAATGCGTGTCATCATCAATGACTCCGTGTTTAATGCAATTCAAATGGTTGCAGGTTGCAAAGGGGCATAGATGTACTTGTTGCCATGAATAAAGTGCATGTTGCTGGTATACAAGCTATTTTCATGATCATCTATTGTGAATGTGTTATTACAACACAATGCCGAGCCTTGATAAGAGGAAATGAAGTGATGGACTCATTCTTCAGCAATTAAGATGAAAATACTTGTAAGAAATGCTAGTCATCATGAAAGACTCCTAGTTTAATGCAATTCAATGGGTTGCAGGTTCCAAAGGGGTATAGATGTGGTTGTTGCTAGCAATAAAGTGTGTGATGCTCTTATAGAAGCTATTTTCAAGATCATCAATTATGAATGTGTTGTTACAACACAATGTTGAGCCTTGATAAGAGGAAATGAAGTCATGTTCTCATTATTCAGCAATTAAGATTAAAATTCTTGTAAGAAATGTCAATCATCATCAAAGACTCCTTATTTAATGGAATTCAAACAGTTTCAAGTTCCAAAGGGGTATAGATGTGCTTGTTGACATGAATAAAGTGCGTGTTGTTGGTATACAAGCTATTTTCAAGATCATTAATTGTGAATGTGTTATTACAACAAAATGTGGAGCCTTAATAAGAGGAAATGAATTGATAGACACATTCTTAAGCAATTAAGATTAAAATACTTGTAAGAAATGCTAGTCGTCATCAAAGACACCTTGTTTAATGCAATTCTAAGCATTTCAAGTTCCAAAGGGGTGTAGATGTGTGTGTTGCCATGAATAAAGTGCATGTTGCTGGTAAACAAGCTTTTCTCAAGATCATCAATTGTGAATGTGTTATTACAACAAAATGTGGAGCCTTGATAAGAGGAAATGAACTCATGGTCTCATTATTCAGTGATTAAGATTAAAATACTTGTAAGAAATGCCAGTCATCATCGAAGACTCCTCGTTTAATACAATTCAAAGGGTTTCAAGTTCCGAAAGGCTATTTTCAAAAGTCTCACGTGTGAATGAGTTATTAGAACAAAATGTGGAGCCTTGATAAGAGCAAATGAAGTGATGGACTCATTCTTCAGCAATTAAGATGAAAATACTTGTAAGAAATGCTAGTCATCATCAAAGACACCTTGTTTAATGCAATTCAAATGGTTTCAAGGTCCGAAGGGGTATAGATGTGCTTGTTGCCATGAATAAAGTGCATGCTGCTGGTACACCAGCTATTTTCAACATGCTCACATGTGAATGAGTTATTACAACGAAATGTGGAGCCTTGATAATGGGAAATGAAGTGATGGACTCATTCTTCAGGAATTAAGATGAAAATACTTGTGAGAAATGCTAGTCATCATCAAAGACACATTGTTTAATGCAATTCAAAGGGTTTCAAGGTCCGAAGGGTATAGATGTGCTTGTTGCCATGAATAAAGTGCATGCTGCTGGTACTCAAGCTATTTTCAACATGCTCACGTGTGAATGAGTTATTACAACAAAATGTGGAGCCTTGATAAGAGGAAATGAAGTGATGGACTCATTCTTCAGGAATTACGATGAAAATACTTGTAAGAAATGCTAGTCATCGTCAAAGACACATTGTTTAATGCAATTCAAAGGGTTTCAAGGTCCGAAGGGGTATAGATGTGCTTGTTGCCATGAATAAAGTGCATGTTGCAGGTATACAAGCTATTTTCAAGAAGCTCACATGTGAATGAGTTATTAGAACAAAATGTGGAGTCCTTATAAGAGGAAATGAAGCGATTGAGTCATTCTTCGGCAATTAAGATGAAAATACTTGTACAAAATGCTAGTCATCATCAAAGACTCCTTGTCTCATGCAATTCAAAGGGTTTCCAGTTCCAACGGGGTAGAGATGTGCTTGTTGCAATGAATAAAGTGCATGTTGCTGGTATACATGCTATTTTCAAGATACTCACATGTGAATGAGTTATTATCAATGATGGTCTTATTATTCAGCAACTAAGATGAAAATACTTGAAAGAAATGCTAGTCATTATCAAAAATTCATTGTTTAATGCAATTCAAGGGAGTATAGATGTGGCTGTCACCATGAATAAAGTGTGTGATGCTGGTATAGAAGCTATTTTCAAGATCATCAATTGTGAATGTGTTATTACAACAAAATGAGGAGTCTTCTTAAGAGGAAATGAAGTGATGGTCTCACTATTCATTAATTCAGATGAAAATACTTGTAAGAAATGCTAGTCATCATCAAAGTCTCCTTGTTTAATGCAATTAAAGGGTTTTAAGTTCCAAAGGGGTATAGATGTGCTTGTTGCCATGAACAAAGTGCATGTTGCTTCTATACAAGCTATTTTCAAGATCCTCATGTGTGAATGAGTTATTACAAAAAAATGTGGAGCATTGATAAGAGGAAGTGAAGTGATGGTCTCATTATTCTACAATTAAGATGAAAATGCTTGTAAGAAATGCTATTCATCATTAAAGACTCCTTGTTTAATGCAATTCAAAAGGTTTCAAGTTCCAAAGGGGTATAGATGTGCCTATTGCCATGAATAAAGTGCGTGATGCTGGTATAGAAGCTATTTTCAAGATCATCAATTGTGAATGTGTTATTACAACAAAATGTGGAGCCTTGTTTAGAGGAAATGAAGTGATGGTGTCATTATTCAGCAATTTAGATGAAAATACTAGTAAGAAATGCTAGTCATCAACAAAGACTCTTTGTTTAATGCAATTTAAAGTGTTGCAAGGTCCAATGCGGTATTGATGTGGTTGTTGCCATGAATAAAGTACGTGATGCTGGTAAAGAAGCTATTTTCAAGATCATCAATTGTGAACGAGTTATTACAGCAAAATGTGAAGCCTTGATTAGAGGAAATGAAGTGATGGTCTCATTATTCATTAATTCAGATGAAAATACTTGTAAGAAATGCTAGTCATCATCAAAGTCTCCTTGTTTAATGCAATCAAAGGTTTTGAAGTTCCAAAGGGGTATAGATGTGCTTGTTGCCAAGAATAAAGTGCATGTTGCTGGTATACAAGCTATTTTCAAGAAGCTCATGTGTGAATGAGTTATTACAACAAAATGTGGAGCCCTGATAATAGGAAAATAAGTGAGGGGCTCATTCTTTGGCAACTAAGATGAAAATACTTGTAAGAAATGCTAGTCATCATCAAAGACTCCTTGTTTCATGCAATTCAAAGGGTTTCAAGTTCCAAAGGGGTACAGATGTGCTTGTTGCCATGAATAAAGTGCATGTTGCTGGTATACAAGCTATTTTCAAGATACTCATGTGTGAATGAGTTGTTACAACAAAATGTGGAGCCTCGTTAAGAGGAAATGAAGTGATGGTCTCATTATTCTGCAATTAAGATGAAAATACTTGTAAGGAATGCTAGTCATCATCAAAGACACCTTGTTTACTGAAATTCAAGGGGTTTCAAGTTCCAAAGTGGTATAGATGTAGTTGTTGCCATGAATAAAGTATGTCATGGTGGTAAAGAAGCTATTTTCAAGATCATCAATTGTGAATGTGTTATTACAACAAAATGTGGAGCCTTGTTAAGAGGAAATGAAATGATGGTCTCATTATTCAACAATTAAGATCAAAATACTTGTAAGAAATGCTAGTCATCATGAAAGCTCCTTGTTTAATGCAATTCAAAGGGTTGCGAGTTCCAAAGGGGTATAGATGTGGTTGTTGCCATGAATGAAATGTGTGATGCTGGTATAGAAGCTTATTTCATGATCTTCAATTGTGAAGGTGTTATTACAATAAAATGTGGAGCCTTGTTAAGTGGAAATCAAGTGATGGTCTTATTTTTCAGCAATTAAGATGAAAATACTTGTAAGAAATGCTAGTCATCAACAAAGACTCCTTGTTTAATGCAATTCAAAGTGTTGCAAGTTCCAAAGGGGTATTGATGTGGTTGTTGCCATGAATTAAGTGGGTGATGCTGGTATAGGAGCTATTTTCAAGATCATTATTTGTGAATGAGTTATTACAACAAAATGTGGAGCCTTGATGAGAGTAAATGAAGTTATGGTCTCATTATTCATCAATTAAGATGAAAATACTTGTAAGAAATGCTAGTCATTGTCAAAGACTCCTTGTTTAATGCAATGAATGGGTTTCATGTTCCAAAAGGGTATAGATGTGCTTGTTGCCATGAATAAGGTGCATGTTACTGGTATACGAGCTATTTTCAAGATCCTCACGTGTGAATTAGTTATTAGAACACGAAGTGGAGCCTTGTTAAGAGGAAATGATGTGATGGTCTCATTATTCAGCAATTAAGATGAAAATACTTCTAAGAAATGCTAGTCATCATCAGAGACACCTCATTTAATGCAATTCAAAGGGTTAAAAGTTCCAAAGGGGTATAGATGTGGTTGTTGCCATGAATAAAGTGCATGTTGCTGGTATACAAGCTATTTTCAAGAAGCTCACGTGTGAATGAGTTATTACAACAAAATGTGGAGCCTTGTTAAGAGGAAATGAAGTGATGGTCCTATTATTCAGCAATTAAGATGAAAATGCTTGTAAGAAATGCTAGACATCATCAAAGTCTCCTTGTTTAAAGCAATTCAAAGGGTTAAAAGTTCCAAAGGGGTATAGATGTGGTTGTTGCCATGAATAAAGTGCGTGATGCTAGTATAGAAGCTATTTTCAAGATCATCAATTGTGAATGTGTTATTACAACAAAATGTGGAGTCTTGTTAAGAGGAAATGAAGTGATGGTCTCATTGTTCCATAGTTAAGATGAAAATACTTGTAAGAAATGCTAGTCATCATCATAGACTCCTTGTTTAATGCAATCAAAGGGTTTCAAGTTCCAAAGGGGTATAGATGTACTTGTTGCTGTGAATAAAGTGCATGCTGCTGGTATATAAGCTATTTTCAAAATCCTCTCATGTGAATGAGTTACTACAACAAATTATGCAGCCTTGATAAGAGGAAATGAAGTGATGGTGTCATTATTCAGCAATTTAGATGATGGGTCAGACAATGTAATAGCATTCACTCCTAAATAGGAGTTTATTTTATATGCTGGAATTTGTCCAAAATTCCTCCAAAATAAAGATTTCTTCTAAGTAGAAATTTGTGCCTCTTTAGGATTGCTATCTTAGCCTATAATTAGGCACTCTTTGTAAGCTCTGGAAATCAGACAACTTTGAGTGAAATAGAAAGCAAGTGTTTTTCTTCTTCGATAACTAAAGAACTTATCAAGAGGTACTTTTTCTTGTGGCATTCAAATTGACTTATCACTCCCAATTCCTTTCCTTTCTGGAGTGTGGTGTCCATATCCTTCTTAATACCCTAGGTTTGTGTTCCTGCAAATATTGGGTATAAGGTTTGTGTTATTAAACTCTGATTTAGCTTTCCTAATTGTTCTTTGATTCCTTATGTGCGTTGGGTCCTTGAGCCGTGTTTTTTGGGGTTTTCCACATCACATGAATATAGTGCATGTTGTTGGTATATAAGCTATTTTCAAGATCCTTAAGTGTTAATGAGTTATTACAACAAAATCTAATTCAGAAAACCCCAAAAAGACGTGGCTTAGGGACCCAATGGCCACAAGGAATCAAAGAACAACCAGGAAAGCTAAATCAGAGTTTAATAACACAAACCCTAGACTCAATATTCAAAGGAACAAGAACCTAAGGTATTTAAGAAGGATATGGATGCTGCACTCCATTAAAGAAAGAAATTGGGAGTGATAAGTCAATTGGAATGCCATAAGAAGAAATACCTTTTGGATAAGTTTGTTAGTTCTCAAAAGAACCAAGGGAGAAAAGCCCTTGCTTTCTATTTCACTCAAAGTTGTCTGAATTTTTTGATTGTTTGATGTTACAAGGGGTGCCTATTTATAGGCTAAGATAGCAATCCTAAAGAGCCATAAATTCCTACTAAGGACAATTCCTTATTTAGGAGGAATTCTTATCTAAGTACAAATTCTTACACAGAAAATAAACTCCTAACTTAGAGTGACTGCTATTACTTAGTCCTAATACTCTAAGTACTCCAATGATATTAATAAGGTCTGGACTCTCTTTCAAGTTTGAATTGACACCATTTAAAACTTGTTCGGCCTAAACAACCTTAATCAGCCCATTTATTACTTCTTTCATCTTTCTAGCTCTAGCCCATGTTATTGGGCCTCTTGGATTGTGTAATGGACCTCTTGCATCCTTTGAAGCTCTAACTCGTGTTATCGGGCCTTCTGGAATGTGCAATAGACCTATTGCATCAATTAAAGCTCTAGCTTGTGTTATTGGGCCTTCTGGATTATGCAATGGACCTCTTGCATCCATTGAAGCCTTCCATCCATCATCTGTATGGTTCTCATAAAAAACTAGAGCCTTGTTAGTAAGAAATGGATAGATGGTCTCATTAAGAAGAAAATACTTGAAGGAAATGTTAGTCATCATCAAAGACCCCTTTTTTAATGAAATTCAAAGGGTTACAGGTTCCAAAGGAGTATTGACATGCTTGTTGAGATGAATATAGTGCATGTTGTTGGTATAGAAGCTATTTTCAAGATCTTTAAGTGTCAATGAGTTATTACAACAAAACGTGGAGTCTTGATAGGAGGAAATGAATAGATGGTCTCATTATTCAACAATTAAGAAGAAAATACTTGTAAGAAATGCTAGTCATCATCAAAGACACCTTGTTTCATGAAATTCAATGGGTTTGAAGTTCCAAAGGAGTATAGATATGCTTGTTTCCATGAATATGGGGCATGTTGTTGGTATAGAAGTTATTTTTAAGATCCTTAAGTGTCAATGAGGTATTACAACAAAACGTGGAGCCTTGATAGGAGGAAAGGAATATATGGCCTCATTATTTGGCTATTAAGAAGAAAATACTTGTAAGAAATGCTAGTCATGATTAAAGACACCATGCTTAAAGAAATTCAATGGGTTTGAAGTTCCAAAGGAGTATAGATGTGCTTGTTTCTGTGAATATAGTGCATGTTGTTGGTATAGAAGCTATTTTCAAGATCCTTAAGTGTGAATGAGTTATTACAACAAAAAATGGAGCCTTGATATGAGGAAATAAAGAGATGCTCTCATTATTCAGCAATTAAGAAGAAAATAATTGTAAGAAATGCTTGTCATCATCAAAGACACCTTGTTTAATGAAATTCAATGGGTTTAACATTCCAAAGGAATAAAGATGGGCTTCTTTCCATGAATATAGTGCATGTTGTTGGTATAGAAGCAATTTTCAAGATCCTTAAGTGTGAATGAGTTGTCATCATCAAAGGCTCCTTATTTAATGAAATTCAGAGGGTTACAAGTTCCAAAGGAGTATAGGTGTGCTTGTTGCCATGAATATAATGCATGTTGTTGTTATAGAAGCTATCTTCACAATCCTTAAGTGTCAATGAGTTATTACAACAAAATGTGGAGCCTTGATAGGAGGAAATGAATAAATGGTCTCATTATTCGGCAATTAAGAAGAAAATACTTGTAAGAAATGCTAGTCATCATCAAAAACACCTTGTTTAATGAAATTCAAAGGGTTCAAACTTCCAAAGGAGTATAGATGTGCTTGTTTCTGGGAATATAATGAATGTTGTTGGTATAGAATCAATTTTCATGATCCTTAAGTTTGAATGAGTTATTACAACAAAAAGTTGAGCCTTGTTAGTAAGAAACAAAGAGCTGGTCTCATTATTCAGCAATGAAGAAGAAAATACTTGTAAGAAATGCTAGTCATCATCAAAGACTCCTTGTTTAATGAAATTCAAAGGGCTGCAAGTACCTAAAGAGTCTAGATGTGCTTGCTGCCAAGAATATAGAGCATGTTGTTGGTATATAAGCTCTTTTCATGATCCTTAAGTGTGAATGAGTTATTACAACAAAATGGGGAGCCATGATGGGAGGAAATGAAGAGATGGTCTCATTATTAGTCAATTAAGAAGAAAATACTTGTAAGAAATGCTTGTCATCATCATAGTGTCCTTGTTCAATGAAATTCAAAGGGTTGCAAGTTCTAAAGTAATATGGATGTGCTTGTTGCCATGAACATAGTGCATGTTGTTGGTATAGAAGCTATTTTCAAGATGCTTAAGTGTCAATGGGTTATTACAACAAAATGTGGAGTCTTGATAGGACGAAATGAAGAGATGGTCTCATTATTCAGCAACTAAGAAGAAAATACTTGTAAGAAATGCGAGTCATCATCAGAGACTCCTTATTTAAAGAAATGCAAAGGGTTGCAAGTTCCAAAGGAGTGTAGATGTACTTGTTGCCATGAATATAGTGCATGTGGTTGGTATAGAAGCTATTTTCAAGATCTTTAAGTGCCAATGAGTTATTACAGCAAAACATCGAGCCTTGATAGGAGGAAATGAATAGATGGTCTCATTATTTGGCAATTAAGAAGAAAATACTTGTAAGAAATGCTAGTCATTATCAAAGACACCTTGTTTAACGAAATTCAATGGGTTTGAAGTTCCAAAGGAGTATAGATGTGCTTGTTTCCGTGAATATAGTGCTTGTTGTTGGTATAAAAGCAATTTTCAAGATCCTTAAGTGTGAATGAGTTATTACAACAAAAATCAAGCCTAGTTGTAAGAAATGAAGAGCTAGTCTCGTTATTCAGCAATTAACAAGAAAATACTTGTAAAAAATGCTAGTCATCATCAAAGGCTTCTTGTTTAATGAAATTCAAGGGGTTCCAAGTTCTGAAGGAGTACAAGTGTGCTTGTTGCCATGAATATAGTGCATGTTGTTGGTATAGAACCTAGTTTGAAGATCCTTAAGTGTGAATGAGTTATTACAACAAAAACTGGACCCTTGTTAGGAAGAAATGAAGAGATGGCCTCATTATTCAGCAATTAAGATGAAAATACTTGTAAGAAATGCTAGTCATCATCAAAGACTTCTTGTTTAATGAAATTCAAGGGGTTCCAAGTTCCGAAGGAGTACAAGTGTGCTTGTTGCCATAAACATAAAGCATGTTGTTGGTATAAAAGCTATTTTCAAGATCCTTAAGTGTGAATAAGTTATTACAACAAAAATTGGAGCCTTGTTAGGAAGAAATGAAGAGATTGTCTCATTATTCAGCAATTAAGATGAAAATACTTATGAGAAATGCAAGTCATTGTCAAAGACTCCTTGTTTAATGAAATTCAAAGGGTTACAAGTTCCAAAGCGGTCTCGATGTGCTAGTTCCAAAGTGGTCTAGATGTGCCTGTTGTGGTCACAAAAGCTATTTTCAAGATCCTTCGGTGTGAATGAGTTATTACAACAAAAAGTGGAACTTGATAGGAGGAAATGAAGAGATGGTCTCATTATTCAGCAATTAAGAAGAAAATACTTGTAAGAAATGCTAGTCATAATCAAAGACTCCTTGTTTAATGAAATTCAATAGGATCCAAGTTCAAAAGTAGTATAGATGTGCTTGTTAACATGAATAAAGTGCTGGTTGTTGGTGTATAAGGTATTTTCAAGATCCTCAAGTGTAAATGAGTTATTACAACAAAAAGTGGAGCCTTGATGGGAGGAAATGAAGAGATGGTCTTATTATTCAGCAATTAAGAAGAAAATACTTGTAAGAAATCCTAGTCATCATCAAAAACTCCTTGTTTAATGAAATTCAATGGCCTCCAAGTTCAAAAGGAGTATAGATGTGCTTGTTTCCATGAATGTAATGCCTGTTGTGGTCACAGAAGCAATTTTCAAGATCTTTAAGTGTGAATGAGTTATTACAACAAATTATGGAGCATTGTTAGGAAGAAATGAAGAGATGGTCTAATTATTCAGCAATTAAAAAGAAAATACATGTAAGAAATGCTAGTCATCATTAAAGACTCCTTGTTTAAAGAAATTCAAAGGGTTCCAACTTCCAAAGGAATATAGATGTGCTTGTTGCAATGAATATAGTGCATGTTGTTGGTATATAAGCTATTTTTAGGATCCTTAAGTTTGAATGAGTTATTACAACAAAAAGTGGAGCCTTGATAGGAGGAAATGAAGAGATGGTCTCATTATTCAGCAATTAAGAAGAAAATACTTATGCTAGTCATCATCAAAGACTCCTTATTTAATGAAATTGAAAGGGTCCAAGTTCCAAAGGAGTAGAGATCTGCTTATTGCTAGGAATCTAGTGCCTATGGTGGTCACATAAGCTATTTTCAAGATCCTTTAGTGCAAATGAGTTATTACAAGAAAAAGTGGAGCCATGTTAGGAAAAAATGAAGAGATAGTCTCATTATTCAGCAATTAAGAAGAAAATACTTGTAAGAAATGCTAGTCATCATCAAAGACACCTTGTTTAATAAAATTCAATTGGTTGCAAGTTCCAAAAGGGTATAGATGTGCTTGTTGCCATGAATAATGTGCATGTTGCTGGTATAGAAGCTATTTTGAAGATCCTCAAGTGTGAATGAATTATTACAACAAAAAGTGGAGCCTTGATAGGAGGAAATGAAGAGATGGTCTAATTATTCAACAATTAAGAAAAAAAAAACTTGTAAGAAAAGCTAGTCATCATCAAAGACTCCTTGTTTAATGAAATTCAAAGGAGTATAGCTGTGCTTGTTGCATGGAATATAGTGCATATTGTTGGTATAGAAGCTATTTTCAAGATCCTTAAGTGTGAATGAGTTATTTCAACAAAAGGTGAAACCTTGATTGGAGAGTGAAACCTTGATTGGAGGAAATGAAGAGATGGTCTCATTATTCAGCAATTTAGATGAAAATACTAGTAAGAAATGCTAGTCATCATCAAAGACTCCTTATTTAATGAAATTCAAAGTGTTCCAATTTCCAGAAGAGTATATATGTACTTGTTGCTAGGAATATAGTTCCTGTTGTGGTCACATAAGCTATTTTTAAGATCTTCAAGTGTGAATGAGTTATTTCAACAAAAAGTGAAACCTTGATTGGAGGAAATAAAGAGATGGTCTCCTTATTCAGTAATTTAGAAGAACATACTTGTAAGAAATGCTAGTCATCATCAAAGATCCTTGTTTAATGAAATTCAAAGTGTTCCAAGTTCCAAAAGTGTATAGATGTGCTTGTTGCCAAGAATATAGTTCCTGTTGTGGTCATAGAAGCTATTTTCAAGATTTTTATATGTGAATAAGTTATTACAAGAAAAAATGGAGCCTTGTTTGAAAGAAATGAATAGATGGTCTCATTATTCAGCAATTAAGAAGAAAAAACTTATGAGAAATGCTATTCATCATCAAAGGCTCATTGTTTAATGAAATTAAAAGGGTCCCAAGTTCCAAAGGAGTATAGATGTGCCTATCGCTAGGAATATTGTGCCTGTTGTGGTCAGAGATGATATTTTCAAGATCTTTTAGTGTGAATGAGTTATTACAAGAAGAAGTGGAGCCTTGTTAAGAAGAACTGAAGAGAAGGTCTCATTATTCAGCAATTAAGAAGAAAATACTTGTAAGAAATGCTAGTCATCATCAAAGACTCATTGTTAATTGAAATTCAAAAGGTTCCAAGTTCCAAAGGAGTATACATGTGTTTGTTGCCATGAATATAATGCATGTTGTTGGTATAAGAGCTATTTTTAGGATCCTTATGTGTGAATGAGTTATTACAACAAAAAGTGGAACCTTGAGAGGAGGAAATGAAGAGATGGTCTCATTATGGAGCAATTAAGAAGAAAATTGATGAGAATCGTAGAGATGATGAGTGGAAGGCATCAATGGATGCAAAAGGTTCATTGCACATTCCAGAAGGCCCAATAATATAAGATAGAGCTTCAAAGGATGCAAGAGGTCCATTGCATATTCCAAATGGCCCAATAACATGAGCTAAAGCTTCAATCGATGCAAGAGGACCATTGCACATTCCAAGAGGCCCAATAACACGGGCTAGAGCTAGAAAGATGAAAGAAGCACTAAATGGGCTGATTAAAGACATTCAAGCCAAACAAGTTTCAAATGGTGCAAATTTAAGCTTGAAAGAGAGTCCAAACCTTATTAATATCATTGAAGTGCTTAAAGTGTTAGGACTAAGTAATAACAGTCACTCCAAATTAGGAGTTTATTTTCTGTGTAAGAATTTGTCCCTAGATAGGAATTCCTCCTAAATAAGGAATTGTCCTAAGTAGGAATTTGTGCTTCTTTAGGATTGTTATCTTAGCCTATAAATAGGCACCCCTTGTAACATCAGACAATAAATTAGACAACTTTGAGTGAAATAGAAAGCAAGGGTTTTTCTCCCTTGGTTCTTTTAAGAACTAATGAACTTGTTAAGAGGTATTTCTTCTTATGGCATTCCAATTGACTTATCACTCCCAATTTCTTTCATTTATAGAGTGTGGCGTCTATATTCTTTTTAAATATCCTAGGTTTGTGTTCCTTCAAATGTTGGGTGTAGGATTTGTGTTATTAAACTCTGATTTATCTTTCTTGGTTATTCTTTTATTCCTTGTGTGCGTTGGGTACCTAAGCCGCGTCTTTTTGTGGTTTTCCGCATCAAAAATACTTGCAAGAAATGCTAGTCATCATTAAAGACTCCTTGTCTAATGAAATTAAATGGGTTCCAAGTTCGAATAGAGTATAAGTGTGCTTGTTGCCATGAATATAGTGCTTGTTATTGGTATAGAAGCTATTTTCAAGATCCTTAAGTATGATTGAGTTATTACAACAAAAAGTGAAACCACGATTGGAGGAATGAAGAGATGGTCTCATTATTCAGCAATTAAGAAGAAAATACTTGTAAGAATTGCTAGTCATCTTCAAAGACTCCTTGTTTCATGAAATTGAAGGGGTCCAAGTTCCAAAGGAGTATAGATGTGCTTGTGGCCAGGAATATAGTGCATGCTATGGTCACAGAAGCTATTTTCAAGATCCTTAAGTGTGAATGAGTTATTTTAACGAAATGTGATTCCTTGATTAGAGGAAATGAAAATGGTCTTATTATTCAGCAATTTAGAAGAAAATACTTGTAAAAATGCTAGTCATCATCAAAGACTCCTTGTTTAATGAAATTCAAAGGGTTCCACCTTCCAAAGTAGTATCGATGTGCTTGTTGCCTTGAATATAGTGCATGTTGTTGGTATAAAAGCTATTTTCATGATCCTTAAGTGTGAATGAGTTATTACAACAAAAAGTGAAACCTTGATTGGAGGAAATGAAGAGATGGTCTCATTATTCAATAATTAAGAAGAAAATACTTCTAAGAAATCCTAGTTATCATCAAAAACTCCTTGTTTAATGAAATTCAATGGTTTCCAGGTTCAAATCAAGTATAGATGTGCTTGTTGCCATGAATATAGTGTATGTTGTTGGCATAGAAGCTATTTTCTGGATCCTTAAGTGTGCATGAGTTATTATGACAAAAAGTGGTGTCTTGATAAGAGCAAAATGAAGAGATGGTCTCATTATTCTGCAATTAAGAAGAATATGCTAGTCATCTTCAAAGACTCCTTGTTTAATGAAATTCAAAGGGTTCTAAGTTTCAAAGGAGTATAAATGTGCTTGTTGTATGGAATATAATGCATGTTGTTGGTCTACAAGCAATTTTCAAGTTCCTTAGGTGTGAATGAGTTATCACAATAAAAAGTGAAACATTGATTGGAGGAAATGAAGAGATGGTCACTTTATTCAGCAATTAAGAAAAAAATACTCGTAAGAAATGCTAGTCATCATCGAAGACACCTTGTTTAATGAAATTCAAAAGGTCTAAGTTCCAAATTTGTATAGATGTACTTGTTGCATTGAATATAGTGCATGTTATTGGTATAGAAGTTATTTTTAAGATCCTTAAGTGTGAATGAGTTATTTCAACAAAAAGTGAAACCTTGATTGGAGGAAATGAAGAGATGGTCTCATTATTCAACAGGTTCAAAAGTGATATGCCTACGACCTTTGTTGGCTTGTATTTCATATTATTTGGTTTTTCTCTCAATATTAAGCCTAGCTTTGTCATGAAGTTGCCTAACCACTTCAACGTTCTTTTTGTCATCTAAATTAACCCTGTCTTGTATATGCAATGGTTCTAAAATCCTTAATGAACCTCCTATAAAAGCTAGCCAAACTATGAAAACTCCTCATATCACTCACACTCTTAGGTGTAAGCCATTCTTGAATTGCCTTAATCTTTTCTTTATCAGCCTCTATGCCATGAGCAGACACAACATAACTCAAGAAAATAACATGATCCTTGCAAAAATCGCATTTCTTCAAATTGGCATACAATTTCTCTTTCCTCAAAACATCAAGCACACAATGCAAATGTTCTACATGCTCTTTTAAATTCCTACTGTATACTAATATGTCATCAAAATAAGCCACAACAAAGCTTCCTAAGAAAGGTCTTAAAACATGATTCATTAATCTCATAAAAGTACTTGGTGCATTAGTCAAACCAAAGGGAATAACTAACCATTCATACAAACCATGCTTGGTTTTGAATGCAATTTTCCATTCATCTCCTTCCCTCAGATGATACCCACTCTTAAGGTCAATTTTAGAAAAGTAACATGCACCATATAATTCATCAAGCATATCATTAAGCCTAGGTATAGGATGTTGATACTTAATTGTTATTTTGTTGATAGCTTTACAATCAACACACATCCTCCAAGATCCATCTTTCTTTGGCACAAGCAACACTGGCACTACACATGGACTCATGCTCTCCCTTACATGTCCCTTCTTCATCAACTCATCAACTTGCCTCTGAAGCTCCTTTGTCTCCTTAGGATTACTTTTATACACTAGCTTATTGGGAATGGGAGCTCCAGGAATAAGATCAATGTGATGTTGAATCCCTCTCCTTAGTGGTAAACCATTTAGGATCTCCTTAGGGAAAACATCATTATAATCCTACAACAAAGATGAAATAACACTAGGCAAAGATGAATCAAGGTTAATGTTAGAGAAATAAGAATCCTTGTAAAGGATCAAGATCATTTGCTGCCTAGCTTGGAAGGCAACCTTAACATTTGCTCCTTTTGCAAACGCACTCACTTGTTTCCTTTCATCTTCACTCTTATGAACTTGACCACTCTTGTACTTAGCACTCTCAAATGTGTTTACCTTCTTTTTCTCTCCTTCACTTTCTTTTCTCTCGACACTCTCTTTCTTTTTGCTCTTTCTCTTTTGCTCACTTTCATAAAGTCTCACTTAGTCTTCATACACTTGTTTTAGAGTAAATGGAACAAGTGTAAATGGTTTTCCATCCATAGTCAAAGAACAACAGTTCTTGTAACCATCATGCAAAACTTTTCTACTCACTACATTAGTGCAACCACCTCCATTGATGGTCAAGTAACAGAGTCTATCTTGAACTAAACATTGAGTATGGAAAATATTTTCCCTCTACATCTCAACATCATCCTTCTCCTTAACCTACACATTAAGGGCTCTCCTTGCTACTAAAAGCCTTCCACCATGCTTTGGATACTCTATCCCTTCATCAACATCACTAGCATCCTCTAGTGGTGGCATTTGGTCCTTATCACTAGCATCATTGCCAGACCTATAGTCACCATTCTCCTTAAGGTACAGGGTTCTCTTGTTAGGACATTATGAAGCCACATGACCCCTACCCAGACACCTAAAGCATTTGATGTCTCTAGTTTTTCCATAAGTGTCCTCAAGTTTTTCTTCAAATTTGCCCCTTCCAGGCAGCTCCCACTAGTCTTGGGTCTATGTGAATTAGTTTTAAGCTTAGAAGTCATCTTCTCTTCCTCCTTCCCCTAGTTCGACTTCCAAAAAGATGAACCTAACTTCTAATTATATCTAGAAGTGCTCCTTCCCTTAAGTTGCCTTTTAACTTTCATAGCAATGTGTATCATGTCTTCAAACTCTACATAATGCTGCAGTTCTACCACATCAGCTATGCTTTCATTCATCCCTTGGAGGAACCCAGCCATGATTGCCTCCTTATCCTCTATTACATTTGCCCTCACCATAGCAATTTCCATCTCCTTATGGTACTCTTCCACACTCTTGGAACCTTGCGTAAGGCTTTGCAACTTGTTATACAAATCCCTATAATAAGAGCTAGGAACAAATCTCCTTCTCATCACAGTCTTTAACTCATTCCAAGTTTCTATGGTTTGCTAAAAATTTCTTCTCCTAGTGCTAACTTGCTGGTCTCACCATACTATAGCATAATTAGTGAACTCTGCCATAACTAACTTCACTTTCTTCTCCTCAGAGAAGTTATGACACTCATATATTAATTCTACCTTTCGTTCCCAATCTAAATAGACATCAGGGTTAGCTTTCCCTTCAAAAGAAGGTATTTTCATTTTAATACTATTAAGATTTTTGTTTACTCCTTCCTCCAATCTATTGTTGTTATCCCAACCTCCATTGTACCTATCATAAATATTTCCAATGCCTCTTACTCCTCTACCATTCCTATTACCACATCCTCCTCTAAAGCCACCTCTAAAGTTTGTACTAGCATTATCATCGTCATCAAAATAATCATCACCATCTTCACCAAAGTCATGTTCAAATTGCTCCTTCATAACCCTCCCAATTAGCCTCTTTTAGTAGTTCCAAGCAAACTAAATTCAAAACAAATAAAACTTTAATATATCAATTGTAGACCTACTTTTTCAGAGAAGTGACATGATCAACAAGATGGGCAATAAAACAAACAGAATGACAAGGAATTCAATGATATGAGCAATGCGATCAGGCAACAATCAATTATCAAAAATAATTGACTAAATGACCAATTAAGCAATGAAGTCATTTTTTTTTTTTTTGGTCAACTAATGGGTATTTCTGTAGAAGAAACAAATATTAGAAAAGAAACCCAAGGAATACACTTTTTTGTTTTTGATTATTCAACCAACAATGAAGAATACATTAAAGAGATGATAACAAAAAAATATAACTTACTTGAGTTAAAGCCAAGGCTCTGATACCAAAAGATATGAACTCCGATTATATGTAAACGGAACCTAACACCAATGCTGGTACAGGATCGTTCTAACAAAGGTTAAGGGATTTGGAGTCCTAACCCTATGATTATAAACAACCAAGAACTAGAACTATAAGATTCATACACCACTCCTAACAATAATAATGTTAAAAAAGATAAGTTTATTGAACCAACACGCTCAAGTATGAAAGTTTAGAATTAGTTCTCAAAGAACTAGAGAAAATAGCTCATGCCCTCCTTCCCTCGATCCTCCCCTCCAGCCACCCTTTTTATATGCTAACCCCTAAAAACCCTAGCTAATAAGATGGAATTATTAAGGAAATTCGTCCAACCCATTAAATAATAATAAAAACTCATGAAAATAACCCATTTAAATGCCCAAACATGGGCTCCCAAATCCAACTTCCTTCCCAAGGCCATGGTTCTCAAATTCCTCCACAGATGACATATTTGCAAGCCCTAGTAAAGCCTCCATCATCCTTAACTTGTACCTAGCAACTTCCTCATAGTAAATGTCACATAACAAGTTGTTGAGAGCTTCCTTTATTTTCTTTGACCTTGCTCTTGACGTCAGTCCTACGAGGTTTTGCAAAGCATCAACTCTATTGTTGATTTGAGCTAGAACAATATGGCTTCCATTAGATGGTCTCATTATTCAGCAATAAGGAAGAAAATACTTGTAAGAAATGCTAATCATCATCAAAGACTCCTTGTTTAAGGAAATTCAATGGGTTCCAAGTTTGAAAGCAATATAGATGTGCTTGTTGCCATGAATATAGTGCTTCTTGTTAATGTAGAAGCTATTTTAAAGATCTTTAAGTGTGAATGAATTATTACAACAAAAAATGGAGCTTTGATAGGAAGAAATGAAAAGATAGTCCCATTATTCAGCAATTAAGAAGAAAATACTTGTAAGAAATGTCAGTCATCATCAAAGGCTCCTTGCTTAATGAAATTCAAAGGGTTCCAAGTTCCAATGGAGTATAGATGTGCTTCTTGCTAGGAAAATAATGCCTGTTATGGTCAAAAAAGCTATTTTCAAGATCTTTAAGAGTCAATGAGTTATTACAAGAAAAAGTGGAGAATTGTTAGAAAGAATTGAAGAAAAGGTCTCATTATTCAGCAATTAAGAAGAAAATACTTGTAAGAAATACTAGTAACCATCCAAGACTCCTTCTTTAATGAAATTCAAAGGGTTCTAAGTTCCAAAGGAGTATAGATGTGCTTATTGTATGAATATAGTGCATGTTGTTGGCACAGAAGCTATTTTCAAGATCCTTAGGTGTGAATGAGTTATTATAACAAAAAGTGGAAACTTGATAGGAGGAAATGAAGAGATGGTCTCATTATTCAGCAATTAAGAAGAAAATACTTGTAAGAAATGTCAGTCATCATCAAACACTCCTTCTTTAATGAAATTCAATGGGTTCCAAGTTCGAAAGGAGTATAGATGTACTTGTTAACATGAATATAGTGATTGCTGTTAGTATAAAAGCTATTTTCAAGATCTTTAAGTGTGAATGAGTTATTACAAAAAAAAAGTGGAGCTTTGTTAAGAAGAAAATACTTGTAAGAAATGCTAGTCATCATCAAAGACTACTTATTTAATGAAATTCAAAGGGTTCTAAGTTCTAAAGGAGTATAGATGTGCTAGTTGTATTGAATATAGTGCATCTTGTTAGTATAGAAGCTATTTTCAAGATCCTTAATTGTGAATGAGTTATTACAACAAAAAGTGAAACCTTGGTTGGAGGAAATGAAGAGATGGTCACATTATTCAGCAATTAAGAAGAAGATACTTGTAAGAAATGCTAGTCATCATCAAAGACTCATTGTTTAATGAAATTCAATAGGTTCTTAGTTCCAAGGGAGTATAGAGGAGTTTGTTTCCATGAATATAGTGCCTATTGTGGACATATAAGCTATTTTCAAGATCTTTAAGTGTGAATGAGTTAGTACAACAAAAAGTCAAGCCTTGTTAGGAAGAAATGAAGAGATAGACTCATTATTCAGCAATTAAGAAGAAAATACTTTTAAGCAATGCTAGTCATCATCAAAGACTCCTTGTTTAATGAAATTTAATGGGTTCCAAGTTCCAAAGGAGTATAGATATGCTTGTTTCCATGAATATAATGACTCTTCTTGGTATATAAGTTGTTTTTAAGATCTTTAACTATAAAAGAGTTATTACAACAAAAAGTGGAGCTTTGTTAGAAAAAAATGAAGAGACAGTCCCATTATTTAGCAATTAAGAAGAAAATACTTGTAAGAAATGCTAGTCATCATCACAGACTCCTTGTTAAATGAAATTCAATGGTTCCAAGTTCGAAAGGAGTATAGATGTAATTGTTGCAATGAATAGAGTGCCTATCATGGTCACAGAAGATATTTCAAGATCTTTGAGTGTGAATGAGTTGTTACGAGGAAAAGTGGAGGCTTCTAAGGAAGAAATGAAGAGATGGTCTCTTTATTCAATAATTAAGAAAAAAAAAACTTGTAGGAAATACTAGTCAGCATCAAAGGCTCCTTGTTTAATGAAATTCAATGGGTTCTAAGTTTCAAAGGAATATAAATGTGCTTCTCGTCAGGAATATAGTGCCTATTATGGTCACAGAAACTATTTTCAAGATCCTTAAGTATGGATGAGTTATTACAACAAAAAATGGAGCCTTGATTAGTGGAAATGAAGAGATGGTCTAATTATTCAACAATTAAGAAGAAAATACTTGTAAGAAATGCTAGTTATCATGAAAGACTCCTTTTTTAATGAAATTCAAAAGGTTCCAAGTTCCAAAGGAGTTTAGATGTGCTTGCTGCACTGAAAATAGTGCATGTTGTTGGTATATAAGCTATTTTCAAGATCCTTATGTGTGAATGAGTTATTACAACAAAAAGTGAAACCTTGATTGGTGGAAATGAAGAGATGGTGTCATTATTCTGTGGGTTCCTAGTTCCAAGGTAGTATAGAGGAAGCTTATTTCCATGAATATAGTGCCTGTTATGGGCACATAAACTATTTTTAAGATCTTTAAGTGTGAATGAGTTATTACAACAAAAACTAGAGCCTTGTTAGGAAGAAATGAAGAGACAGTTTCATTATTCAGCAATTAAGAAGAAAATACTTGTAAGAAATGTTAGTCATCATCAAAGGCTCCTTACTTAATGAAATTCAAAGGGTTCCAAGTTCCAATGGAGTATAGATGTGCTTCTTGCCAAGAAAATAATGCCTGTTGCGGTCAAAAAAGCTATTTTCAAGATCTTTAAGAGTCAATAAGTTATTACAAGAAAAAGTGGAGAATTGTTAGAAAGAATTAAAGAAAAGGTCTCATTATTCAGCAATTAAGAAGAAAATACTTGTAAGAAATACTAGTAATCATCAAAGACTCCTCATTTAATGAAATTCAAAGGGTTCCATGTTCAAAAGGAGTATAGATGTGTTGGTTGCCATGAATATAGTGCATGTTGTTGGTATAGAAGCTATTTTCAATATCCTTAGGTGTGAATGAGTTATTATAATAAAAAATGGAAACTTGAAAGGAGGAAATGAAGAGATGGTCTCATTATTCAGCAATTAAGAAGAAAATACTTGTAAGAAATGCTAGTCATCATCAAACACTCCTTGTTTAATGAAATTCAATGGGTTCCAAGTTCTAAAGGAGTATAGATGTGCTTGTTGTCATGAATATAGTGCTTGTTGTCGGTGTAGAGGCTATTTTCAAGATCTTTAAGTGTGAATGACTTATTACAAGCAAAACTAGAGCTTTGTTAGGAAAAAATGAAGAGATGGTCCCATTATTCATCAATTAAGAAGAAAATACTTGTAAGAAATGCTAGTCATCCTCAAAGACTGCTTTTTTTAATGAAATTCAAAGGGTTCCAAGTTCTGAAGGTGTATAGATGTGCTAGTTGCATTGAATATAATGCATTTTGTTGGTAAAAAAGCTATTTTCATGATCCTTAATTGTGAATGAGTTATTACAACAAAAAGTGAAACCTTGATTAGAGGAAATGAAGAGATGATCACATTATTCAGCAATTAAGAAGAAAATACTTGTAAGAAATGCTAGTCATCATCAAAGACTCATTGTTTAATGAAATTCAATATGTTCCTAGTTCCAAGGGAGTTTAAAGGAGCTTGTTTCCATGAATATAGTGCCTATTGTGGGCACATAAGCTATTTTCAAGATCTTTAAGTGTGAATGAGTTAGTACAACAAAAAGTCAAACCTTGTTAGGAATAAATGAAGAGATAAACTCATTATTCAGCAATTAAGAAGAAAATACTTGTAAGAAATGCTAGTCATCATCAAAGAGTCTTTGTTTAATTAAAGTTGATGGGTTCCAAGTTCCAAAAGAGTATAGATGTGCTTGTTGTCAGGAATATAGTGTCTGTCATGGTCATAAAAGATATTTTCAAGATCTCTAAGTGTGAATGAGTTGTTACAAGAAAAAGTGGAGCCTTGTTAGGAAGAAATGGAGAGATGGTCTCCTTATTCAAAATTAAGAAAAAAATACTTGTAAGAAATGCTAGTCATCATCAAAGGCTCCTTGTTTAATGAAATTCAATGGGTTCCAAGTTCCAAAGGAATATAAATGCACTTCTTGCTAGGACTATAGTGCCTTTTGTGGTCACATAAGCTATGTTCAAGATCCTTAAGTGTGGACGAGTTATTACAACAAAAAGTGGAGCCTAGATAGGAGGAAATGAAAAGGTGGTCTAATTATTCAGCAATGAAGAAGAAAATACTTGTAAGAAATACTAGTTATCATGAAAGACTCCTTGTTTAATGAAATTCGAAGGGTTCCAAGTTCTAAAGGATTATTGATCTATTTATTGCATTGAATATTGCGCATATTCTTAGTATATAAGCTATTTTCAAGATGGTTAAGTGTGAATGAGTTATTATAACAAAAAGTAAAAGCTTGATTGGAGGAAATGATGAGGTGGTCTCATTATTCAGCAATTTAGAAGAAAATACTTGTAAGAATTGCTAGTCATCATCAAAGGCTTCTTGTTTAATGAAATTCAATGCGTTCCAAGTTCCAAAGGAATATCATGCCTATTATTACAACAAAAAGTGGAGTGTTGATAGGAGGAAATGAAGTGATGGTTTCATTATTCAGCAATTAGGAAGAAAATACTTGTAAGAAATGCTAGTCATCATCGAAGACTCCTTGTTTAATGAAATTCAATGGATTCCAAGTTCCAAAGGAGTATAGATGTTCTTGTTGTTAGGAATATAGTGCCTGTCATGGTCATAGAAGTTATTTTCAGGATCTTTAAGTGTGAATGAGTTGTTACAAGAAAAAGTGGAGTCTTGTTAGGAAGAAGTGGAGAGATGGTCTCATTATTCAGCAACTAAGAAGAAAATACTTGTAAGAAATAAGATTCATCATCAAAGACTCCTTATTTTATGAAATTCAAAGGGTTCCATGTTCCAAAGTAGTATAGATGTGCTTGTTGCCATAAATATAGTGCAAGGTTTTGCTACAGAAGCTATTTCCAAGATCCTTAGGTGTGAATGAGTTATTACAACAAAAAGTGGAGCTTTAATAAGAGGAAATGAAGAGTTGGTCAAGTTATTCAGCAATTAAGAAGAAAATACTTGCAAGAAATGATAGTTATCATCAAAGACTCCTTGTTTAATGATATTCAAAGGGTTCCATGTTCCAAAGTAGTATAGATGTGCTTGTTGCCATGAATATAGTGCATGTTGTTGGTACAGAAGCTATTTCTAAGATCCTTAGGTGTGAATGAATTATTACAACAAAAAGTGGAGCTTTGTTAGGAAAAAATGAAGAGACAGTCCCATTATTCAGCAATTAATTAGAAAATACTTGAAAGAAATGCTAGTCATCATCAAAGAGTCTTTGTTTAATGAAATTTAATGGGTTCCAAGTTCCAAAAGAGTATAAATGTGCTTATTGCCAGAAATATATTGCCAATCATGGTCACAAAAGATATTTCAAGATCTTTGGGTGTGAATGAGTTGTTACGAGGAAAAGTGGAGGCTTCTAAGGAAGAAATGAAGAGATGGTCTCTTTATTCAATAATTAAGAAAAAAAATACTTGAAAGAAATACTAGTCAGCATCAAAGGCTCCTTGTTTAATGAAATTCAATGGGTTCTAAGTTTCAAAGGAATATAAATGTGCTTCTCGTCAGGAATATAGTGCCTATTATGGTCACAGAAACTATTTTCAAGATCCTTAAGTATGGATGAGTTATTACAACAAAAAATGGAGCCTTGATTAATGGAAATGAAGAGATGGTCTAATTATTCAACAATTAAGAAGAAAATACTTGTAAGAAATGCTAGTTATCATGAAAGACTCCTTTTTTAATGAAATTCAAAAGGTTCCAAGTTCCAAAGGAGTTTAGATGTGCTTGCTGCACTGAAAATAGTGCATGTTGTTGGTATATAAGCTATTTTCAAGATCCTTATGTGTGAATGAGTTATTACAACAAAAAGTGAAACCTTGATTGGTGGAAATGAAGAGATGGTGTCATTATTTCCATGAATATAGTGCCTGTTATGGGCACATAAACTATTTTTAAGATCTTTAAGTGTGAATGAGTTATTACAACAAAAACTAGAGCCTTGTTAGGAAGAAATGAAAAGACAGTCTCATTATTCAGCAATTAAGAAGAAAATACTTGTAAGAAATGGTAGTCATCATTAAAGACTCCTTGTTGGTGTAGAGGCTTTTTTCAAGATCTTTAAGTGTGAATGAGTTATTACAACAAAATGCAAAGCTTTGTTAGGAAAAAAAATGAAGCGACGGTGCCATTATTCAGCAATTTAGAAGAAAATACTTGTAAGAAATACTAGTCGTAATCAAGGACTCCTTATTTAAAGAAATTCAATGGGTTCCAAGTTCAAAAGGAGTATAGATGTGCTTGTTGCCATGAATATAGTGCTTGTTGTCGGTGTAGAGGCTATTTTCAAGATCTTTAAGTGTGAATGACTTATTACAAGCAAAACTAGAGCTTTGTTAGGAAAAAATGAAGAGACAGTCCCATTATTCAGCAATTAAGTAAAAAATACTTGTAAGAAATGCTAGTCCTATTATTCAATGGATTCCAAGTTCAAAAGGAGTATAGATGTGCTTGTTGCGATGATTATAGTGGCTTTTGTTGGTATTGAAGCCATTTTTATCATCCTTAAGTGTGAATGTGTTATTACAACAAAAAGTGGAGCCTTGATAGGAGGAAATGAAGAGTTGGTCTAATTATTCATCAATTAAGAAGAAAATACATGTAAGAAATGCTAGTCATCATCAAAGATTCTAGGAATATAGTGCCTATCATGGTCATAGAAGATATTTTCAAGCTCTTTAAGTGTGAATGAGTTATTATAAGAAGAAGTGGAGCCTTGTGAAGAAGAAATGAAGAGATGATCTCATTATTCAGTAATTAAGTAGAAAATACATGTAAGAAATGCTAGTCATCATCAAAGACTCCTTGTTTAATGAAGTTCAATGGGCTATAAGTTCCAAAGGAGTGTAGATGTGCTTGTTGCAATGAATATAGTGCCTCTTCTTGGTATAAAAGCTATTTTTAACATCCTTAAGTGTGAATGAGTTATTACATCAAAAAGTGGAGCCTTGATAGGTGGAAATTAAAAGTTGGTCTAATTATTGATCAATTAAGAAAATACTTGTAAGAAATGCTAGTCATCATCAAAGACTCCTTCTTTAATGAAATTCAAAGGGTTATAAGTTCCAAAGGAGTGTAGATGTGCTTCTTGCATTGAATATAATACATATTGTTTGTATAAAAGCTATTTTCAAGATCCTTAAGTGTGAATGAGTTATTACAACAAAAGTGAAACCTTGATTGGAGGAAATGAAGGAATAGTCTCATTATTTAGCAATTAAGAAGAAAATACTTGTATGAAATGCTAGTCATCATCAAAGACTTCTTGTTTAATGAAATTCATAGGGTTCCAAGTTCTGAAGTTGTAAAGGTGTGCTTGTTGCCATGAATATAGTGCATGTTGTTGGTATAGAAGCTATTTTCCAAATCCTTAAGTTTGAATGAGTGATTACAGCGAAAGTGAAACCTTGATTGGAGGAAATGAAGAGATGGTCTCATTATTTAGCATTTAAGAAAAAAATAATTGTAAGAAATGCTAGTTATCATCAAAGACTCCTGGTTTCATGAAAGTCAAAGGGTTCCAAGTTCTAATGGAGTATAGACGTGCTTGTTGCCATGAAATTAGTGCATGTTATTGGCATAGAAGCTATTATCAGGATTTGTATGTGTGAATGAGTTATTACAACAAAAAGTGGAGCCTTGATGGGAGGAAATGGAGACATGGTCTCATTATTCAGCAATTTAGAAGAAAATACTTGTAGGAAATGCTAGCCATCATCAAAGACTCCTTATTTAATGAAATTCAATGGGTTCCAAGTTTGAAAGGAGTATAAATGTGCTTGTTGCATTGAATATAGTGTATGTTGTTGGTGTAAAAGCACTTTTATGATCCTTAAGTGTGAATGAGTTATTACAACAGAAACTGAAACCTTGTTTGGGGGAAATGAAGAGATAGTCTCATTATTGAGCAATTAAGAAAAAAAATACTTGTAAGAAATGCTAGTCATCATTAGACACTCCTTGTTTAATGAAATGCAAAGGTTCCAAGTTCCCAAGGAGTATAAATGTGCTTGTTGCATTGAATATTGGCATGTTGTTGGTATAAAAGCTATTTTCAAGATCCTTATATGTGAATGAGTTATTACAACAAAAAGTGAAACCTTGATTGGAGGAAATGAAGAGATAGTCTCATTATTCAGCAATTAAGAAGAAAATGCCTGTAAGAAATGCTAGTCATCATCAAAGATTCCTTGTTGAATGAAATTCAATGGTTCCAACTTTGAAAGGAGTATAGATGTTTTTATTGCCATGAATATAGTGCTTGTTATGGTCAGAGAAGCAATTTTCAAAATCTTTAACTGTGAATGAGTTATTATAAGAAAAAGTGGATTCTTGTTAGGAAGAAATGAAGAGATGGTCTCATTATTCAGTAATTAAGAAGAAAAAACTTGTAAGAAATGCTAGTCATCATCAAAGGCACCTTGTTTAATGAAATTCAATGGGTTCAAAGTTCCAAAGGAATATAGATGTGCTTGTTGCCAGGAATATAGTGCCTATTGTGGTCACTGAAACAATTTTCAAGATCTTTAAGTGTGAATCAGTTATTTCAACAAAAAGTAGAGCTTTGTTAGGATGAAATGAAGAGATGGTCTAATTACTCTGCGATTAAGAAGAAAATATTGGTAAGAAATGCTAGTCATCATCAAAGACTCCTTGTTTAATGAAATTCATTGGGTTCCAAGTTCCAAAGGAGTATAGATGTACTTGTTGCCATGAATATAATGCATGTTGTTGGCATAGAAGCTGATTTCAGGATCCTTAAGTGTGAATGAGTAATTACAACAAAAAGTAGAGCCTTGATCGGAGGAAATGAAGAGATGGTCTACTTATTCAGCAATTAAGAAGAAAATACTTGTTAGAAATGCTAGTCATCATCAAAGACTCCTTGTTTAATGAAATTCAAAGGGTTCCAAGTTCCAAGGAAGTATAGATGTGCTTGTTGCATTGAATATAGTGCATGTTGTTGGTGTAGAAGCAATTTTCAAGATCTTCAAGTGTGAATGAGTTATTACAAGAAAAATTGGAGCCTTGCTAGGAAGAAATGAAGAGATGGTCTCATTATTCAGCAATTAAGAAGAAAACACTTGTATAAAATGCTAGTCATCATCAAAGGCTCCTTGTTTAATGAAATTCAAAGGGTTCAAGTTCCAAAGGAGTATGGATGTGCTTGTTGCATTGAATATAATGGATGTTGTTGGTATAGAATCTATTTTCAAGATTCTAAAGTGTGAATGAGCTATTACAACAAAAAGTGAAACGCTAATTGGAGGAAATGAAGAGATGGTCTCCTATTCAGCAATTTGGAAAAAAATACTTGTAAGAAATGCTAGTCATCATCAAAGACCATTTGTTTAATGAAATTCCAAGGGTTCAAGTTCCAAAGGAGTATAGATGTGCTAGTTGCATTGAATATAGTGCATATTGTTGGTATAGAAGCTATTTTCAAGATCTTCAAGTGTGAATGAGTTATTACAAGAAAAAGTGGAGCCCTGTTAGGAATAAATGAAGAGATGGTCTCATTCTTCAGCAATTAAGAAGAAAATACTTGTAAGAAATGCTAGTGATCATCAAAAACTCCTTGTTTAATGAAATTCAAAGGGTTCAAGTTCCGAAGGAGTATAAATGTGAAATTCAAAGGGTTCAAGTTCCGAAGGAGTATAAATGTGCTTGTTGCATTGAATATAGTGCATGTTGTTGGTATAAAAGCTATTTTCAAGATTCTTAAGTGTAAATGAGTTATTACAAAAAAAAAAGAAAGAGGAGCCTTGATAGGAGGAAATGAAGAGATCGTCTCATTATTCAGCAATTTAGAAGAAAATACTTGTAAGAAATACTTGTTATCATCATAGACTCCTTGTTTAATGAAATTCAAAGGGTTCCATGTTCTAAAGGAGTATAGATGTGTTTGTTTCATTGAATATTATGCATGTTGTTGGTATAAAAGTTATTTTCAAGATCCTTATGTGTGAATGAGTTATTACAACAAAAAGTGAAACCTTGATTGGAGGAAATGAAGAGATGGTCTCATTATTCAGCAATTTAGAAGAAAACACTTGTAAGAAGTGCTGGTCATCATCAAAGACTCCTTGTTTAATGAAATTCAAAGGGTTCCAAGTTCCAAAGGAGTATAGATGTACTTATTGCCAGGAATATTGTGCTTGTTGTTGTCATAGAAGCTATTTTCATGATCTTTAAGTGTGAATGAGTTATTATAAGAAAAATGTGAAGCCTTGTTAAGAAGAAATGAAGAAATAGTCCCGTTACTCAGCAATTAAATAGAAAATAATTATAGGAAATGGTAGTCATCATCGAAGGCTCCTTATTCAACAAAATTCAAAGGGTTCAAGTTAAAAAGGAGTATATATGTGCTTGTTGCCTTGATTATAGTGCTTGTTGTTGGCATATAAGCTTTTTTCAAGATCTTTAAGTATGGATGAGTTATTACAACAAAAAGTGGATCTTTGTTAGGAAGAAATGAAGAGACAGTCCCATTACTGGGCAATTAAATAGAAAATAATTGTGGGAAATGGTAGTCATCATCAAAGACTCCTTGTTTAACGAAATTCAAAGAGTTCAAGTTCAAAAGGAGTATAGATGTACTTATTGCCTTGAATATAGTGCCTATTGTTGGCATAGAAGCTTTTTTCAAGATATTTAAGTGTGGATGAGTTATTACAACAAAAAGTGGATCTTTGTTAGGAAGAAATGAAGAGACAGTCCCTTTATTCATCAATTAAATAAAAAATAATTTTAGGAAATGGTAGTCCTTATCAAAGACTCCTTGTTTAATGAAATTCAAAGGGTTCAAGTTCCAAAGGAGTGTAGATGTGCTTGTTGCATTAAATATAGTTCATGTTGTTGGTATATAAGCTATTTTCAAGATCCTTAAGTGTGAATGAGTTATTACAAGCAAAAGTAGAGTTTTGTCAGGAAAAAATGAGGAGACATTCCCATTATTCAGCAATTATGTAGAAAATACTTGTAGGAAATGATAGTCATCATCAAAGATTCCTTGCCTAATGAAATTTAAAGGGTCCAAGTTCCAAAGGAGTATAGATGTGCTTGTTGCATTGAATATAGTGCATGTTGTTGGTATAAAAGCTATTTTCAAGATCCTTAAGTGTGAATGAGTTGTTACAACAAAAATTGAAACCTTGATTGGATGAAATGAAGAGATGGTCTCATTATTCAGCAATTAAGAAAAAATAATTGTAAGAAATGCTAGTTATCATCAAAGACTCCTTGTTTCATGAAATTTAAAGGATACAAGTTCCAAAGGATTATAGATGTCTTTGTTGCATTGAATATAATGCATGTTGTTGGTATAGAAGATATTTTCAAGATCCTTAAGTGTGAATGAGTTATTAAAACAAAAAGTGAAACCTTGATGGGAGGAAATGAAGAGATGGTCTCATTATTCAGTAATTTAGAAGAAAATACTTAAGAAATGCTAGTCATCATAAAAAACACCTTATTTAATAAAATTCAAAGGGCTTCAAGTTGCAAATGAGCATAGATGTGCTTGTTGCCAGGAATATAGTGTTTGTTGTGGTTACAAAATCTATTTTCAAGATCTTTAAATATGAAAGAGTTATCACAAGAAAAAGTAGAGCCTTGTTTAAGAAATACTTCTAAGAAATGCTAGTCAGCATCAAAGACTCCTTGTTTAATGAAATTTAATGGGTTCCAAGTTCCAAGGGAGTATAAAGGAGCTTGTTTCCATGAATATAATGCTTGTTGTGGGCACATAAGCTATTTTCTAAGAAATGGTAGTCATCATCAAAGGCTCCTTGTTTAATGAAATTTAAAGGGTTCAAGTTCCAAAGGACTATAGATGTGTTAATTGCGTTTAATATAGTTCATGTTGTTGGTATAAAAGCTATTTTCAAGATCCTTAAGTGTGAATGAGTTATTACAACAAAAAGTGAAACCTTGATTAGAGGAAATGAAGAGACGGTCTCATTATTCAGCAATTCATAAGAAAATGCTTGTAAGAAATGCTAGTCATCATCAAAGACTCTTTGTTTAATGAAATTCAAAGGGTTTCAAGTTCCAAAGGAGGATAGACGTGCTTGTTGCCGAGAATATAGTGTTTATTGTGGTCACAGAATCTATTTTCAAGATCTTTATGTGTGAATGAGCTATGATAAGAAAAAGTAAAACCTTGTTAGGAAGAAATGAAGAGATGGTCTCATTATTCAGCAATTAAGAAAAAAAAAATACTTGTAAGAAACGCCAATCATCAACAAAGACTCTTTGTTGAATGAAATTCAAAGGGTTCCAAGTATGAAAGGAGTATATATGTCATTGTTGCTATGAATATAATGCTTGTTGTTGGTCTAGAAGCTATTTTAAAGATCTATACATGAGTTATTAAAACAAAAAGTGGAGCCTTGTTAGGAAGAAATGAAGAGCTGGTCTCATTATTCTGCAATTAAGAAGAAAATACATGTAAGAAATGCTAGTCATCATCAAAGACTCCTTGTTTAATGAAATTCAAAGGGTTCCAAGTTCCAAAAGAGTATATATGTGCTTGTTGCCATGAATATAGTGCATGTTGTTGGTATAGAAGCTATTTTCAAGATTCTTAAGTGTGAATGAGTTATTACAACAAAAAGTGGAGCCTTGATAGGAGGAAATAAGAGATGGTCTTATTATTCAGCAATTAAGAAGGAAACACTTGTACGAAATGCTAGTCATCATTAAAGATCCTTGTTTAATAAAATTCAAAAGGTCCAAGTTCCAAAGGAGTATAGATGTGCTTGTTGCATTAAATATAGTGCGTGTTGTTGGTATAGAAGCTATTTTCAGGATCCTTAAGTGTGAATGAGTTATTACAACAAAAAGTGAAACCTTGATTGGAAGAAATGGAGAGATGGTCTCATTATTCAGCAATTTAGAAGAAAATACTAGTCATCATCAAAGACTCCTTGTTTAATGAAATTCAATGGGTTCCTAGTTCTAAGGGTGTATAAACGAGCTTGTTTCCATGAATATAGTGCCTGTTGTGGGCACAGAAGATATTTTCAAGATCTTTAAATGTGAATGAGTTATTACAACAAAAAGTCGAGCCTTGTTAGGAATAAATGAAGAGATGGACTTATTATTCAGCAATTAAGAAGATAATACTTGTAAGCAATACTAGTCGTCATCAAAGACTCCTTGTTTAATGAAATTCAATGGGTTCCAAGTTCCAAAGGAGTATAGATGTGCTTGTTCCCTTGAATAAGGAGCCTCTTGTTGGTATAGAGGCTATTTTTAAGATCCTTAAGTGTGAATGAGTCATCAACGACTCCTTTTTTAATGGATTGCTTGTTTTAAGGGAGTATAAATGTGCTTGTTGCCATGAATATACTCCCTGTTGTGGGCATAGAAGTTATTTTCAAGATCTTTAAGTGTGAATGAGTTATTACAACAAAAAGTGCAGCCTTGTTAGGAAGAAATGAAGGGACGGTCTCATTTTTCAGTAATTAAGTTAAAAATACTTGTAAGAAACATTATTCATCATCAAAGACTCATTGTTGATTGAAATTCAATGGATTCCCAATTTTAATGGAGTATAAATGTGCTTCTATCAAGGTATATAGTGCCTGTTGTTGGTATAGAAGCTATTTTCAAGATCTTTAAGAGTGAATGAGTTATTACAACAAAAGGTGGAGCATTGTTCAAAAGAAATGAAAGGACGGTCTCATTTTTCAACAATTAAGTAGAAAATACTTCTAAAATATGCTAGTCATCATCAAAGACTCATCATTTAATGAAATTCAATGGGTTCGTAGTTCTAAGGGAGTATAAATGTGCTTGTTGCCATGATATAGTGCCTGTTGTCGGCATAGAACCTACTTTGAAGATCTTTGAGTGTGAATGAGTTATGACAACAAAAAGTGAAGCCTTGTTAGGAAGACATGAAGGGTTGATCACATTTTTTGGCAATTAAGTAGAAAATACCCATAGAAAATGCTAGTCATCATTAACAACTCCTGGTTTGTTGAAATTCAATGGATTCCTAGTTTCAAGGGAGTATAGATGTGCTTATTTCCACAAATATGATGCTTGTTATGGGCATAAAAGCTCTTTTCAAGATCTTTAAGTGTCAATGAGTTATTATAACATAAAGTGGAGCCTTGTTAGGATGAAATGAAGAGATGATGTCATATTTTGGCAATTAAGTAGAAAATACTTGTAAGAAATGCTAGTCCTCATCAACGACTCCTTGTTCATTGAAATTTGACGAATTCCTTGTTTCAAGGGAGTATAGATGTGCTTGTTTCCATGAGTATAGTGCTTGTTGTGTGCATAGACGTTATTTTTAAGATCTTTAATTGTTAATGAGTTACTACAACAAAAAGTGCAGCCTTATTAGGAAGAAATCAAAGGACGGTCTCATTTTCGGCAATTAAGTTGAAAATACTTGTAAGAAACGCTAGTCATTATCAAAGACTCCTTGTTAATTGAAATTCGATGGATTCTTAGTTTCAAGGAAGAAATCCATAAACATAGTGCCTGTTGTTGGTATTGAAGCTATTTTCAAGATGATTAAGTGTGAATGAGTTATTACAACAAAAAGTGGAGCCTTGTTAGGAAAAAATGTTGAGACAATCTCATTTTTCAGCAATTAAATAGAAAATAATTGTAAAAAATGCTAGTCATCATCAAAAACTCATCCTTTAATGAAATTCAATGGGTTCCTAGTTCCAAGGTAGTATAGATGTACTTGTTTACATGAATATTATGCCTTTTGTGGGCATAGAATCAATTTTCATGATCTTTTAGTGTAAATGAGTTATTATAACAAAAAGTGGAGTCTTGTTAGGAAGAAATGTAGGGACGGTCTCATTTTCGACAATTAAGTAGACAATACTTGTAAAAAATGATAGTCATCTCATAGAGTCATCTTTTAATGAAATTCAATGGGTTCCTAGTTCTAAGGGAGTATAGATGTGCCTGTTGCCATTAATATAGCAGTTGTCGTGGGCATAAAAACTACTTTCAAGATCTTTAAGTGTAAATGAGTTATTACGACAAAAAGTCAATCCCTTTTAGGAAGAAATCAAGAGACAGTCTCATTTTTCGGTGATTAAGTAAAAAATATTTGTATGAAATGCTAGTCTTCATTAACAACTCCTTATTGATTGAAGTTTGATAGATTCCTAGTTTCAAGGGAGTATAAATGTGCTTGTTTCCATGAATATCTTGCATATTGAGGGCATAAAAGCTATTTTCAAGATCTTTAAGTGGAGCCTTGTTAGGAAGGAATGAAGAGATGATCTCATTATTCAGCAATTAAGTAGAAAATACATGTAAGAAATGTGAGTGATCATGAAATTCAATGGGTTCCTAGTTCCAAGGGAGCATAGATGTACTTGTTGCCATGAATATAGTGCCTGTTGTTGGCATAGAAGCTACTTTCAAGATTTTTAGGTTTGAATGAGTTATGACAGCAAAAAGTGGAGCCTTGTTAGGAAGAAATTAAGGGATGGTCACATTTTTTGGCAATTAAGTAGAAAATACTTGTAACAAAGGCTAGTCATCATTAACGACTCCTGGTTCATTGAAATCCAACGGATTCCTAGTTTCAAGGGAGTATAAATGTGCTTGTTTCCACGAAAATAGTGCCTGTCGTGGGCATAGAAGCTCTTTTCAAGATCTTTAAGTGTTAATGAGCTATTACAATTTAAAGTGGAGCCTTGTTTGGACGAAATGAAGGGACAATCTCATTTTTTGGCAATTAAGTATAAAATACTTGTGAGAAATGCTAGTCATCGTCAATGACTCCTTGTTGATTGAAATTTGATGAATTGCTTGTTTCAAGGGAGTATAGATGTGCTTGTTGCCATGAATATAATGGTTGTTGTAGGCATAGAAGCTATTTTCAAGATCTTTAAGTGTGAATGAGTTATTACAACAAAAAGTGGGGCCTTGTTAGGAAAAAATGAAGGGATGGACTTATTTTTTGGCAATTATGTTGAAAATACTTGTAAAAAGTGCAATTCATCATTAAAGACACCTTATTGATTGAAATTTGATAGATTCCTAGTTTTAAGGGAGTATAGATGTGCTAGTATCAATGAATATAGTGCCTATTGTTGGTGTAGATGCTTTTTTGAAGATCTTTAAGTGTGAATGAGTTATTATAACAAAAAGTGGAGCATTGTTAGGAAGAAAAGAAGGGACAATCTCATTTTTCAGCACTAAGCGGAAAATACTTCTAAAATGTGCTAGTCATCATCAAAGACTCATTGTTTAATGAAATTCAATTAGTTCCTAGTTCTAAGGGAGTATAAATGTGCTTGTTGCCATGAATGTAGTGCATATTGTGGGCATAGAATCTGTTTTCATGATCTTTAAGTGAGAATGAGTTATTTCAACAAAATGTAAAACCTTGTTAGGAAGAAATGAAGGGACAGTCACATTTTTTGGCAATTAAGTAGAAAATACTTGTAAGGAATGCTAGTCACCATCAACGACTCTTGGTTCATTGAAATTCAATGGATTCCTAGTTTCAAGGTAGTATAGATGTGCTTGTTTCCACGAATATGGTGCCTATTGTTGGCATAGAAGCTCTTTTCATGATCTTTAAGTGTGAATGAGTTATTATAACCTAAGGTAGAGCCTTGTTAGGAAGAAATGAACCAATTAAGTAGAAAATACTTGTAAGAAATACTAGTCATCATCAAAGACTCATTGTTTAATGAAATTCAATATGTTCCTAGTTCCAGGGGAGTATAGATGTGCTTATTGCCATAAATATAATTCCTTTTGTGGGCACAAAATCTATTTACAGGATCTTTAAGTGTGAATGAGGTATGACAACAAAAAGTGGAGCCTTGCTAAAAAGAAATAAAGCAATGGTCTCATTTTTTGGCAATTAAGTAGAAAATACTTGTAAGAAATGTTAGACATCATCAATGACACCTTGTTGATTGAAATTCGTCGGATTCCTTGTTTCAAGTGAGTATAGAAGTGCTTGTTTCCACAAATATAGTACCTATTGTGGGCATAGAAGCTATTTTCAAGATCTTTAAGTGTGCATGAGATATTACAACAAAATGTGGAGCCTTGTTAGAAGGAAATGAAGGGAAGGTCTCATTCTTCAGCAATTAAGTTAAAAGTACCTATAAAAAATGCTAGTCATCATTAAAGACTCCTTGTTTAATGAAATTATATGGGTTCCTAGTTCCAAGGGGAGTATAGATGTGCTTGTTCCTGTGAATATAATGCCTTTTGTGAGCATATAATCAATTTTCAAGATCTTTAAGAGTGAATGAGTTATTATAACAAAAAGTGGAGCCTTCTGAGGAAGAAATAAAGGGAAGGTCTCATTTTTTGGCAATTAAGTTGAAAATACTTGTAAGAAATGCTAGTTATCATAAAAGGCTCCTTATTTAATGAAATCCTATGGGTTCCTACTTGCAAGGGAGAATAGATGTGCTTGTTGCCACGAATATAGTGTCTATTGTAGGAATAGAATCTACTTTCAAGATCTTTAAGTGTGAATGAATTAGTGCAACAAAAAGTCGAGCCTTGTTAGGAAGAAGTGAAGAGAAGGTCTTATTTTATGGCAATTAAGTAGAAAATACTTGTAAGAAATGCTAGTCATCATCAAAAACTTCTTGTTGATTGAAATTCGACAAATTCCTAGTTTCAAGGGAGTATAAATGTGTTTGTTTCCATAAATATAATGCCTGTTGTTGGTATAGAAGTTATTTTCAAGATCATTAAGTGTGAATGAGTTATTACAACAAAAATTGGAGCCTTTTTAGCAAAAAATGAAGAGATCGTCTCATAATTCAGCAATTAGGTAGAAAATACTTGTAAGAAATGCTAGCCATATGGCAGACTCCTTGTTTAATGAAATTCAATGGCTTTTGAGTTCCAAGGGAGAATAGATGTGCCTATTGCCATGAATATACTACGTGTTGTGGGCATAGAATCTATTTTTAAGATTTTTAAGTGTGAATGGGTTATTACAACAAAAAGTGGAGACTTGTTAGGAAGAAATGGAGGGACAATCTCATTTTTCCCAATTAAGTAGAAAATACTTGTAAAAAATCCTAGTCATCATCAAAGACTCATTTTTTAATGAAATTCAATGGGTTCCTAGTTCCTAAGGAGTACAGATGTGCTTGTTGCCAAGAATATAGTGCATGTTGTGGGCATAAAATCTATTTTCAAGATCTTAAGTGTGAATGAGTTATTGTAACAAAAAGTGGAGCCTTCTTCGAAAGAAATGAAGGGGCAATCTCATTTTTCAGCAATTAAGTAGAAAATACATGTAAGAAATGCTAAACATTATCAACGACTCCTTGTTGATTGGAATTCGTCGAATTCCTTGTTTCAAGTGAGTATAGAAGTGCTTGTTTCCATGAATATAGTGCTCGTTGTGGGCATAGAATCTATTTTCAATATCTTTAAGTGTGAATGGGTTATTACAACAAAAAGTCGAGCCTTGTGAGGAATAAATGGAGGGATGATCTCATTTTTTTGCAGTTAAGCAGAAAATACTTGTAAAAAGTGCTAGTCATCATCAACAACTCCTTGTTCATTGAAATTCGATGGATTCCTAGTTTTAAGGGAGTATAGATGTGCTCACTACCATGAATATAATGCTTGTTACCATAAATATAGTGCTTGTTGTGGGCATAAAAGCTATTTTCAAGATCTTTAAGTGTGAATGAGTTATTACAACAAAAAGTGGAGCCTTCTTTGAAAAAAATGAAGGGGTGATCTCATCTTTTGGCAGTTAAGTAGAAATACATGTAAGAAATGCTAGATATCATCAATAACTCCTTGTTGATTGAAATTCGTTGGATTTCTTGTTTCAAGTGAGTATAAAAGTGCTTGTTTCCACGAATATAGTGCTTGTTGTGGGCATATAAGCTATTTTCAAGATCTTTAAGTGTGAATGAGTAATTACAACAAAACGTGGAGCCTTGCTAGGAAGAAATGAAGAGAAGGTCTCTTTTTTTGGCAATTAAGTTAAAAGTACTTGTAAAAAATGCAAGTCATCATCAAAGACTCCTTATTTAATGAAGTTTTATGGGTTCCTGGTTCGAAGGGGAGTATAGATGTTCTTGTTGCCATAAATATAATGCCTTTTCTGGGCATATAATCAATTTTCAAGATCTTTAAGAGTGAATGAGTTATTACAACAAAAAGTGGATCCTTGTGAGGAAGAAATGATGGGAAGGTCTCATTTTTTGGCAATTAAGTTGAAAATACTTGAAAGAAACTCTAATCATCATCAAAGACTCCTTGTTTAATGAAATTCTATGGGTTCCTAGTTCCATAGGGAGTATAGATGTGCTTATTGCCATGAATATAATGCCTTTTGTGGGCATATAATCTATTTTCAAGATTATTAAGTGTGAATGAGTTATTACAACAAATAATGGAGCCTTGTTAGGAAGAAACGAGGGAACAGTCTCATTTTTTGTAAATTGAGTTAAAAATATTTGTAAGAAACATGACTTATCATCAAAGGCTCCTTGTTAATCAAAATTTGACAGATTCCAAGTTTCGATGGAGTGTAGATGTGCTTATTTGCATAAATATAGTGCTTGTTATCAGTATAAAAGCTATTTGTAAGATCATTAAGTGTGAATGAGTTATTCCAACAAAAAGTGGAGCCCTGTTGGGAGGAAATGAAGAGGCAGTGTCACTATTCAGAAATTAAGTAGAATATATTGGTAAGAAATGCTAGTCATCATCAAAGACTCCTTGTTTGATGAAATGTAATGGGTTCCTAGTTACAAGGGAGTATAGATGTGCTTGTTACCATGAATATAGTGCATGTTGTGGGCATAGAATCACTTTTCAAGATTATTAAGTGTGAATGAGTTATTACAACAAAAAGTGGAGCCTCATTCGGAAGAAATGAAGGGACAATCTCATATTTCGACAATTAAGTAGGAAATACTTATAAGAAATGCTAGACATCATCAATGACACCTTATTGATTGAAATTTGATGGATTCCTTATTTCAAGTGAGTATTGATGTGCTTGTTTCCATGAATATAGTACCTATTATAGGCATAGAAGCTATTTTCAAGATCTTTTATTTTCAAGATCATTAAGTGTGAATGAGTTATTACAACAAAAATGGAGCCTTATTAGGAAGAAATGAAGAGATAGTGTCATTATTCAGAAATTAAGTAGAATATACTGGTAAGAAATGCTAGTCATCATCAAAGACTCCTTGTTTGATGAAATTCAATGAGTTCCTAGTTCCAAGGGAGTATAGATGTGCTTGTTGCCTTGAATATAGTGCATGTTATGGGCATATAATCTATTTTCAAGATTTTTAAGTGGGAATGAGTTATTACAACAAAAAGTAGAGCCTTCTTAGGAAGGAATGTAAAGATAGTCTCATTATTCAACAATTAAGTAGAAAGTACTTGTAAAAAATGCTAGCCATCATCAAAGGCTCCTTGTTTAATAAAATTCTATAGGTTCTTAGTTCCAAAGGAGAATAGATGTACTTGTTGCCATGAATATAGTGCCTATTGTGGGAATAGAATCTATTTTCAAGATCTTTAAGTGTGAATGAGTTATTATAACAAAATATTGAGCTTTGTTAGGAAGAAATGAAGAGACAGTCTCATTTTTTGGCAATTAAGAAATGTCAGTCATCATCAACGACTTCTTGTTGATTGAAATTCAACAGATTCCTTGTGAATGCCTATTGTTTCCATGAATATAATGCCTGTTGTTGGTATAGAAGTTATTTTCAAGATCATTAAGTGTGAATGAGTTATTACAACAAAAAATTGGAGCCTTGTTAGGAAGAAATGAAGAGACAATCTCATCATTCAGCAGTTAGGTAGAAAATACTCATAAGAAATGCTAGCCATCATGAAAGACTCCTTGTTTAAAGAAATTCAATGGGTTCCTAGTTCCAAGGGAGAATAGATGTGCTTATTGTCATGAATATAGTGCCTATTGTGGGCATAGAATCTATTTTCAAGACCTTTAAGTATGAATGAGTTATTACAACAAAAAGTGGAGCCTTGTAAGGAAGAATCTCATTTTTCGGCGATTAAGTAGAAAATAGTTGAAAGGAATGCTAGTGATCATCAATGACTCCTTGTTGATTGAAATTCAAAGGATTCCCAGTTTCAAGCGAAAATAGATGTGCTTCTTTCCATGAATATACTACCTATTATGGGCATAAAAGCTATTTTTAAGATCATTAAGTGTGAATGAGTTATTATAACGAAAAGTGGAGCCTCGTGAAGAAGAAATTTAGGGACGATCTCATTTTTTGACAATTAAGTAGAAAATACTCATAAGAAATGCTAGTCATCATGAACGACTCCTTGTTCATTGAAATTCAATGAATTCTTAGTTTCAAAGTTGTATAGATGTGCTTCTTGCTCTAAAGATAGTGCTTGTTGTGGGCATAAAAGCTATTTTCAAGATCTTTAAGTCTACATCACTTATTACAACAAAAAGTAGAGCCTTGTTAGGAAGAAATGAAGGGAGGGTCTCATTATTTAGCAATTAGTAGGAAAATACTTGTAAGAAATGCTAGTCATCATCAAAGACTCCTTGTTTAATGAAATTCAATGGCTTCCTAGTTCAGGGGAGTATAGACGTGCTTGTTTCCATGAATGTAGTGCATGTTGTGGGCATAGAATTTATTTTCATGATTTTAAGTGTGAATGAGTTATTTCCACAAAATGTGGAGCCTTGTTAGGAAGAAATAAAGGGACGGTCACATTTTTTGGCAATTAAGCAGAAAATACTTTTAAGGAATGCTAGTCATCATCACTGACTCTTGGTTCATTGAAATTCAATGGATTCCTAGTTTCAAGGGAGTATAGATGTGCTTGTTTCCACAAATATGGTGCCTATTGTGGGCATAAAAGTTCTTTTCAAGATCTTTAGGTGTGAATGAGTTATTACAACAAAAGTTGGAGCCTTGTCTAGAGGAAATGCAAGGGCAGTCTCATTTTTTGGCAATTAAGTAGAAAATACTTGTAAGAAATACTAGTCATCATCAAAGACTCATCGTTTAATGAAATTCAATGGGTTCCTAGTTCCAGGGGAGTATAAATGTGCTTGTTGCAATGAATATAATGCCTTTTGTGGGCATAAAAGCTCTTTTCAAGATCTTTAAGTGTGAATGAGGCATTACAACAAAAAGTGGAGCCTTGTAAGGAATAAATGAAGCAACGGTCTCATTTTTTGGCAATTAAGTAGAAAATACTTGTAAGAAATGCTAGTCATCTTGAAAAACTCCTTGTTTAATGAAATTCAATGTGTTCCTAGTTTCAAGGGATTATAGATGTGCTTGTTGCCAAGAATATAGTGCATGTTGTGGGCATAAAATCTATTTTCAAGATCTTTAAGTGTGAATGAGTTATTACAACAAAAAGTGGAGCCTTCCTCGGAAGAAATGATTGAACAATCTCATTTTTTGGCAATTAAGTAGAAAATACTTGCAAGAAATGCTAGACATCATTAGTGACACCATATTGATTGAAATTCATCAGATTCCTTGTTCAAGTGAGTATAGATGTGCTTGTTTCCATGAATATAGTGCCTGTTGTGGGCATATAAGCTATTTTCAAGATCTTTAAGTGTGAATGAGTTATTACAACAAAAGGTGGAGCCTTGTTAGGAAGAAATAAAGGGACGGTCTCATTTTTTGGCAACTAAGTTAAAAGTACTTGCAAGAAATGCTAGTCATCATCAAAGACTCCTTGTTTAATGAAATTTTATGGGTTCCTTGTTCAAAGGGGAGTATAGATGTTCTTATTGCCATGAATGAGCTGTTACAACAAAAAGTGGAGCCATCTTTTGAAGAAATGAAGGGACGATCTGATTTTTGGGCAATTAAGTAGAAAATACTTATAAGAAATGCTAGACATCATCAGCGACACCTTATTGATTGAAATTCATCGGATTCCTTGGTTCAAGTGAGTATAGATATGCTTGTTTCCATGAATATAGTGCCTATTGTGGGCATAGGAGCTATTTTTAAGATCTTTTATTTTCAAGATCATTAAGTGTGAATGAGTTATTATAACAAAAAATGGAGCCTTGTTAGGAAGAAATGAAGTGACAGTATCCTTATTCAGAAATTAAGTGGAATATATTGGTAAGAAATACTAATCAACATCAAAGACTCCTCGTTTGATCAAATTCAATGGGTTCTTAGTTCCAAGGGAGTATAGATGTGCTTGTTGCCATGAATATAGTGCATTTTATAGGCATATAATCTATTTTCAAGATCTTTAATTGTAAATGAGTTATTACAACAACAAGTGGAGCCTTTTTCAGAAGAAATGAAGGGACAATCTCATATTTAGGCAATTAGGCAGAAAATACTTGTAAGAAATGCTAGACATCATCAACGACACCTTGTTGATTGAAATTCAACAAATTCCTGGTGTCAAGTGAGTATAGATATGATTGTTTCAATGAATATCGTGCTTATTGTATGCATAGGAGCTATTTTCAAGATCATTATGTGTGAATGAGTTATTACAACAAAAATGGAGCCTTGTTAGGAAGAAATGATGAGACAGTGTCATTATTTAGAAATTAAGTATAATATATTGGTAAGAAATGCTAGTCATCATAAAAAAAACTCCTTGTTTAATGAAATTTAATGGGTTCCTAGTTCCAAGGGAGTATAGATGTACTTGTTGCGTTGAATATAGTGCATGTTGTGGGCATAGAATCTATTTTCAAGATCTTTAACTGTGAATGAGTTATTACAACAAACAGTGGAGCCTTCTTTGGAAGAAATGAAGGGACGATCTCATTTTTTCGCAATTACATAGAAAATACTTGTAAGAAATGCTAGTCATCATCAACAACTCCTTGTTCATTGAAAGTCGACAGATTCCTAGTTTTAAGGGAGTATAGATGTGCTTGTTTCCATGAATGTAGTGCCTATTATGGGCATAGAAGATATTTCCAAAATGCATAGAAGATATTTCCAAAATCTTTATGTGTGAATGAGTTATTAAAACAAAAAGTGGAGCCTTGTTAGGAAGAAAGGAAGGAACAGTCTCTTTTTTCGGCAATTATGTAGAACATACATGTAAGAAATACTAGTCATCATTAAAGGCACATCTTTTAATGAAATTCAATGGGTTCCTAGTTCCAAGGGAGTATAGATGTGCTTGTTGCCATGAATATAGTGTCTGTGGCAAGTATAGAATCTATTTTCAAGATCTTTAAGCGTGAATGAGTTCTTATAACAAAAAGTGGAGCCTTGTTAGGAAGAAATGAAGGGATGATCTTATTTTTTGGCAATTAAGTAGAAAATACTTGTAAGAAATGCTAGTCTTCATCAACGACTCCTTGTTCATTAAAATTCGATAGATTCCTAGTTTCAAGGGAGTATAGATGTGCTTGTTTCCATGAATATAGTGCTTGTTGTGGGTATAAAAGCTATTTCCAAGGTCTTTAAGTGTGAATGAGTTATTAGAACAAAAAGTGGAGCCTTGTTAGGAAGTAATGAAGGGACAATTTCATTTTTTGGTAATTAAGTTGAAAATACATATAACAAACACTAGCCATCATTAAAGACTCCTTGTTGATTAAAATTCGATAGATTCTTTGTTTTCGGCAATTAAGAAGAAAATACTTGCATGAAATACGAGTCATCATCATAGACTCATCATTTAATGAAATTTAATGGATTCCTAGTTCTGGAGGAGTATAGATGTACTTGTTGCCATGAATATATTGTCTTTTATGGGCATATAATCTATTTTCAAGATCTTTAAATGTAAATGAGTTATTACAACAAAAAGTGGAGCTTTGTTAGGAATAAATGAAGGAATAGTGACATTTTTTGGCAATTAAGTAGAAAATACTTGTAAGAAATGCTAGTTATTATCAACGACTGCTTGTTCATTGACATTTGACAAATTCCTAGTTTCAAGGGAGTATAGATGTGCTTGTTTCCATGAATATAATGCCTATTGTGGGCATAGGAGCTATTTTCAATATCTTAAAGTGTGAATGAGTTATCACAACAAAAAGTGGTGCCTTCTTAGGAAGAAATGAAGGGACGGTCTCATTTTTGGTAATTTAGTTGAAAATAATTGTAAGAAATGCTAGTAATCATCAAAGATTCCTTGTTGATTGAAATTTGACGGATTCCTAGTTCCAAGAGAGCATAGATGTGGTTGTTTTCATGAATATAGTTCCTGTCATGGGCATAGAAGATATTTCCAAGGTCTTTGAGTGTGAAAGAGTTATTACAACAAAAAGTGGAGTATTGTTTGGAAGAAATGAAAGGACGGCATTTAAGTAGAAAATACTTGCAGGAAATACAAGTCATCGTCAAAGACTTATCATTTAATGAAATTTAATGGGTTCCAAGTTCTTAGGGAGTATAGATGTGCTTGCTGTGATGGATATAGTGCCCATGGTGGGCATAAAATCCATTTTCAAGTTCTTTAAGTGTTAATGAGTTATTACAACAAAAAATGAAGCCTTGTTTGGAAGAAATGAAGGGACGATCATATTTTTCGGCAATTCAGTAGAAAATACTTGTAAGAAATGCTAGTCAACATCAATAACTCCTTATTCATTGAAATTTGATGGATTCCTAGTTTCAAGGGAGTATAGATGTGCTTGTTTCCATGAAAATAGTGCCTGTTGTGGGCATAGAAGCTATTTCTAAGATCTTTAAGCGTGAATGAGTTATTAAAACAAAAAGTGGAGCCTTGTTAGTAAGAAATGAAGGGACGATCATATTTTTCGGCAATTCAGTAGAAAATACTTGTAAGAAATGCTAGTCAACATCAATAACTCCTTATTCATTGAAATTTGATGGATTCCTAGTTTCAAGGGAGTATAGATGTGCTTGTTTCCATGAAAATAGTGCCTGTTGTGGGCATAGAAGCTATTTATAAGATCTTTAAGTGTGAATGAGTTATTAAAACAAAAAGTGGAGCCTTGTTAGTAAGAAATGAAGGGACGATCATATTTTTCGGCAATTCAGTAGAAAATACTTGTAAGAAATGCTAGTCAACATCAATAACTCCTTATTCATTGAAATTTGATGGATTCCTAGTTTCAAGGGAGTATAGATGTGCTTGTTTCCATGAAAATAGTGCCTGTTGTGGGCATAGAAGCTATTTCTAAGATCTTTAAGTGTGAATGAGTTATTAAAACAAAAAGTGGAGCCTTGTTAGTAAGAAATGAAGAGGCGATCTCATTTTTTGGTAATTTAGCTGAAAATACTTGTACAAAACACTAGCCATCTTCAAAGACTCCTTATTTAATGAAATTCAATGGGTTCCTAGTTGCAAGGGAGTATAGATGTGCTTGTTGCCATGAATATATGCCTATTGTGGGCATAGAAGCTATTTTCAAGATCCTTTAAGTGTGAATAAGTTATTAAAAGAAAAAGTGGAGCCTTGTTAGGAAGAAATGAACGGATGATCTCTTTTTTTGGCAATTAAGTAGAAAATACCTACAAGAAATACTAGTCATTATCAAAATCTCATTGTTTAATGAAATTCAATGGGTAACTAGTTCCAAGGGAGTATAGATATACTTGTTGCCATAAATATAATGCCTTTTGTGGGAATAAAGTCTATTTTCAAGATCTTTAAGTGTGAATAAGTTATTACAACAAAAGTGGAGCCTTGTTAGGAAGAAATGAAGGAATAATCTCATTTTTTGGCAATTAAGTAGAAAATACTTGTAAGAACTGCTAGTCATCATCAATAACTCCTTGTTCATTGAAATTTAACGGATTCCTAGTTTCAAGGGAGTATAGATGTGCTTGTTTCCATGAATAGAGTGCCTGTTATGGGCATAGAAGCTATTTCCAAGATCTTAAAGTGTGAAAGAGTTATTAAAACAAAAACGAGAGCTTTGTTTGGAAGAAATAAAAGGACAGCCTCATTTTTCGAGAATTAAGTTGAAAATACTTGTAAGAAATGCCATACATCATCAAAGACTCCTTATTTAATGAAATTCAATGGGTTCCTAGTTCTAAGAATGTATAAATGTACTTGTTGACATGAATATAGTGCCTATTGTGAGCATAGAAGCTATTTTCAAGATCTGTTAAGTATGAATGAGTTATTAAAAGAAAATGTAGAGCCTTGTTAGAAAGAGATGAAGGGATGGTCTCTTTTTTTGGCATTTAAGTAGAATATACTTGCTTGAAATATTAATCGTCATCAAAGACTCATCGTTTAATGAAATTCAATGGGTTCTTAGTTCTCAGGGAGTATAAATGTGCTTGTTGCCATGAATATAATGCCTTTTATAGGCATAGAATCTATTTTCAAGATCTTTAAGTGTGAAAGAGTTATTACAAGAAAAAGTGGAGCCTTGTTAGGAATAAAAGAAGGAACGGTGACATTTTCAGCAATTAAGTAGAAAATACTTGTAAGAAATGCTAGTCATCATCAACGACTACTTGTTCCTTGACATTCAACAAATTCCTAGTTTCAAAAGAGTATAGATGTGCTTGTTTCCATGAATATAGTGCCTGTTATGGGCATAAAAGCTATTTTCAATATGTCAATGAGATATCACAACAAAAAGTGGAGCCTTGTTAGGAAGAAATGAAGGAAGGGTCACATTTTTCGGCAATTAAGTAGAAAATACTTGTAAGAAATACTTGCCATCATCAACGACTCCTTGTTCCTTGACATTCGATGGATTCCTAGATTTAAGGGAGTATAGATGTGCTTGTTTGCATGAATATAGTGCCTGTTGTGGGCATAAAAGCTATTTTCAATATCTTGAAATGTGAATGAGATAACACAACAAAAAGTGGAGCCTTGTTAGGAAGAAATGAAGGAACAGTCACATTTTTCGGCAATTAAGTAGAAAATACTTGTAAGAAATGCTTGTCATCATCAACGACTCCTTGTTCCTTGACATTCGATGGATTCCTAGATTCAAGGGAGTATAGATGTGCTTGTTTCCATGAATATAGTGCTTGTTGTGGGTTCCAAGTTTCGAAGACTCCTTAATTAATGAAATTTAATGAGTTATAAGTTCCAAAGGAGTATAGATGTGCTTGTTACCATGAACATCGTGCATATTATTGGTATAGAAGCTATTTTCAAGATCTTTAAGTGTGAATGAGTTATTAAAACAAAAAGTGGAACCTTGTTAGGAAAAAATGAAGGGACGGTCTCATTTTTGGCGATTAAGTTGAAAATACTTGTAAGAAACATGAGTCATCATCAAAGACTCCATATTAATTGAAATTTGACAGATTCCAAGTTTCAAGGGAGTATAGATGTGCTTGTCTCCATGAATATAGTGCTTCTTGTTGGTAGAGAAGCCATTTTCAAGATCATTAAGTGTGAATGAGTTATTACAACAAAACGTGGATCCTTGTTTGGAATAAATGAATAGATGATCTCATTTTTCAGCAATAAATTAGAAATTACTTGTAATAAATGCCAGTTATCATCAAAGACTCCTACCTATTGTGGGCATAGAAGCTATTTTCAAGTTCTTTATGTGTGAATGAGTTATTACAACAAAAAGTTAAGCCTTGTCAAGAAGAAATGAAAGGGCAGTCTCAATATTCAACAATTAAGTAGAAATACTTGTAAGAAATGCTAGTTATCATCAATGACTTCTTGTGGATTGAAATTCAATGAAGCATGTAATTAAGAATCACTAGTTACCATTAAGGACTCCTTGTTGATTGATATTCAAGTGAGCATACAAGTGCTTGTTGCCATGAATATAGTGCCTGTTATAGGCATAAAAGCTATTTTCAAGATCTTTAAGTGTAAATGAGTTATTACAACAAAAAGTGGAGCCTTGTTAGGAAGAAATGAAGAGACGGTCTCATTTTTTAAGAATTAAGTAAAAAATTCTTGTAAGAAATGCTAGTTATCATCAAAGACTCTTTGTTGATTGAAATTGAACAGATTCTTAGTTTCAAGGGAGTATAGTGAAGTTCCCAACTTCACCCTAGGATCTACTAGTTTGTGATACTGAGAGGGGGGGTGAATCAGTATCACCACAATTCACAATTCGCAGGAAAGTGAACAACTTCAATCTCTTCTTAAAAGCGAACTCTTTCTCAGATTCGACTAAGGTAGATCTATTGCTACCTACTAATCACAATAGTCCCCAAAGTCACCTTTCAGACACCTTGCCTAATAGACAATTCGGATGTTCTTGTTTAGGTCTTCGTTAGGTTATGGGTTGGCTGATACTTTAGCTGCGTTCACAACTCAATTCAAAACACAGAACGTAAAGCAAATTAAGGACACACGAGATTTACGTGGTTCCGTCAACGTGACGTACATCCACGGTGGTAGGGACTCTCCCTTACCGAGACTATCCACTATACTTGAAAATTCCAGTTACAATGGATGTCTTAATCTTCTGCTCCTTTCACTATTGCAATTACTAAGCAAGTACAATACAAAGAGTGTCACTTACTGTGTCTACCCTTCGTCTAGCTTGTCTTGCCTCTGTTGAATTGAAAGGCTGCTCCACTGCCGCTTAGAAGTTCACCGCAACGCTCTCTAACCTCTCTTGAAGAAATCTAGAAATACGTTGAGTTCTTTCCGATGCTTCACCAAATTCCTTCTCTAGGTTGTCTCACACAGCTCCTGCTTTCACCGTCTCACGGTTTCACAGCTTGCACTCAAGCTTCTGGTCTGCGGTTTCACGTCTCACAGCCTGCCCCACGCTTCTGATCAGTCACGCCGTTGCACGTTCTGGTCTCACGCTCCTGGTCTGCTGTTTCACGTCTCTTGGCCTGCCTCACACTACTGGTTTTTCTGGTTCACGTCTCTCGGCCTGCCTCACGCTTCTAGTCTGCTGTCTTCTCTTCCGGGTGGTCTCACGGATACCAGGTCTGCTGTCTTCTCTTCCGGGTGGTCTGTTTCTTATTTCTCCTCTTGCTGGTTGTGCGTTTCTGGTTTGGTTGCAGGATGTGTTTCTGGTTTGCTTGCAGGAGGCGTTTCTGGTTTGCCTGCAGGATGTGTTTCTGGTTTGCTTGCAGGACGTGTTTCTGGTTTGCTTGCAGGAGGTTGCACGTTCTGGTTTGCTCTCCCGGTGGTGACGTTTCTGGTTTGCTCTCCTGGTGGTGTTGTTTCTGATCTCTTGCCGTTCTGCTCTCTCTTCCTTTTGGCCGGTTGCTGTAGGGTTGCTGTTTATTCAATTGTGTTGGCCCTCTGCCCTAGTTTTGTCTTCCAAGGCTTTTATATACTCTCTTCCATAAAACCCTAATAGGGCTTACATGGCGGATTTACGTTCTTGCCCTTACGCGGCAGATTTACTTTCTTGCCCTTCCATGTGACTTTACTGCCCTTCCATATGACTTTACTCTCTTGCACACTTAACCCTAGTTGACAACAATTACAACCCATACAAGGCTGTGGGAACAACAATCTCCCCCTTTGTAATTGTTGGCAACATTCATAACAAAAGCCATTATGCAGCAGTCTTTCATAATCTTCTTGGAGTAACAATCCAGAAGCAGATGGATTACAACTCCCCCTAAATATGCACTCCCCCTTCCTTAACAACTCCCCCTGCATTGTTGCTTCTCTCCCCCTTTGCCAACCAATTACAAATTTGAAAAACTTGCAAAGTAGAGATGGAGGATTCACCTGAACTTCAGGCTTGAGGAGGCATTTGCACAGATAGACTCATTCTGTGCTTTTCAAACAGCTCTGTGGACAAAGGTTTAGTTAGAATATCTGAGATTTGATCTTTAGTACCGACATACTCCAACTGAATTGTGCCCTCTTCCACTTGATCCTTGATAAAGTGATACCGGATGTCAATATGCTTGCTCCTTGAATGTTGAACTGGATTCTTGCTAAGATCAATTGCACTTTGATTATCACAAAGTACACTCACTGGTAACTTCACTTCAACACCCAAATCGGCCAATTGTCTTTGCATCCATATCACCTGAGTACATGCTGCACAAGCAGCCATATACTCAGCCTCCGCTGTGCTCAAAGCAACACTGTTTTGCTTTCTACTTAGCCATGCAACACACTTTGAACCCAAGTAGAAGCTGCAGCCACTGGTTGATTTTCTATCATCTGTGCTTCCTGCCCAGTCTGCATCAGTGTATGCTCGTAGTTTTACAGAATCCATGGCAGGATACCACAAGCCCATTTCCAGTGTCCCCTTGAGGTATCTTAGGATTCTTTTCACTGCCAACACATGAGATTCCTTAGGATCAGCTTGGAATCTGCTGGCGATGCACACAGCTTGCATGAGATCAGGCCTTGATGCTGTAAGGTACCGAAGGCTCCCTATCATCTTCCTGTATTCTGTAGGGCTTGTACTCCTTCCTTCCTGATCTTTTGTTAACTTGCAGCCCACTGTCATAGGGGTACTGACAGGTCTGCTATCCTCCATGCCAAACTTTTTCAGCATCTCTTTGGCATATTTTGTCTGAGAAATAAAAATACCTTCTTCACATTGTTTTATTTGTAATCCAAGAAAGTAAGTCATTTCTCCAATCAATGACATCTCAAATTCCTCACTCATCTTCTGTGCAAATTCTTGGCATAGCGCAGAGTGATCCCCTCCAAAGATGATGTCATCTACATATACTATGGTTATCAGTTGGCCTTTCTCTGAGTTGAACACATATAGGTTATTATCAACTGTTCCTCTTTTGAAGTTCAACCTTCTCAAATACGCGTCCAGCCTGCTATACCATGCTCTTGGGGCTTGTTTAAGGCCATACAAGGCTTTCTTCAGCTTGCACACATGTGTCTCATCCTCACTGATTTGTACTCCATCGGGTTGTTCAATATACACTTCTTCTTTTAGGAGCCCATTCAAAAAGGCTGATTTCACATCCATCTGGTAAACTTTATACCTCTTATGTGCTGCCAAAGCTAGAACATTCTGATAGTTTCCAACCTTGCTACTGGTGCAAAAGTTTCATCAACATCTACTCCTTCTATCTGAGTGTAGCCTTTGCAAACCAGCCTAGCCTTGTTCCTCACCACCTTGCCATCCTCATTGTGTTTATTTTTAAACACCCATTTTGTTCCTATGACATTCTTGTTAGTGGGTCTTGGAACTAGCTCCCATGTTTCATTCTTCTCTATTTGATCTAGCTCCTCATTGATAGCTTTGATCCATGCTTTGTCTTGTGCAGCCTCTTCAACAGATTTAGGTTCAACTTGTGAGAGTAAAGCAGTAGCTCCCACAATTCTTCTTCTTGTTGTAACTCCTGCTGATGGGTCACCTATTATCTGATTTCCTTGATGAGCACTGGTCCATGTCTTCTTTGTCTTTCTTTCTTGCACAGTCTTAGTTGCAAGAGAATCTCTTTCTTCATCTTCAGACTCACTCTTCTCTGAGTCTGAACTTACTTCTTTTCCCACTTCTTCATGTTGGTCAGATTCTTCATCTATCTTGAAGTCATCTTCTTCACCATCCTCAGCTTCTCCATTATGCGTTGTTTTCCAGTTTTCATCTATTCTCACATCACTGGAAGTGACCACTTTTCCCAGTTTATGTAGAAAAACTCTATAACCTTTTGTCTTTGCTGAGTATCCCACAAAGATGCCTTCATCTGACCTAGCATGGAATTTTCCCAAGTTTTGCTCCTTGTTCTTCACAAAACATGGGCTGCCAAAGATTCTAAGATACTTGGCTGTTGTCTTCTTCCCACTCCATAGCTCATATGGAGTCTTATCAGTATTGGGCCTTAGTGAAACTCTGTTCAATAGGTGCACGGCTGTAAATGTTGCTTCTGTCCAAAATCTTGTGTGAAGCTTGGATTCCAGCAGTAGAGTTCTTGCCATTTCAACCACAGCTCTATTTTTCCTCTCTACCACCCCGTTCTGTTGAGGAGTTCTTGCTGCTGCCATCTGATGGTGAATTCCATGCTTCTCAAGGTAATCTTCAAAAGCTCCATTTGTGAATTCAGTGCCTTGATCTGACCTCAATACTTTGATCTTCTTTCCACTCTCATTTTCAGCCAATCTTCTGTATCTCTTGAAGCATTTCAAAACTTCTGACTTATGTGTGAGGTGCATGATGCAGGTCCTTCTAGAATAATCATCAACAAACAAGATGAAGTACCTCTCACCATTCAACCCTTTTGTTCTCATCGGCCCACACAAATCAGTATGCACAATGTCAAGCACTGCTTTAGAACTGACCTCTTTGGTCTTATACTGCTTTCTGACCTGTTTTCCTTTAGAGCATGCTGAGCAGACATACTCCCTCTCTCTCTTAAGGTCTGGAATGTCTCTGATTGCATGAGTAGTGGTCAGCTTCCTCATGTTCTTCTGTGTTAAGTGTCCCAGCCTCCGATGCCAGAGTTGATTTTCTTCTTCTTTTGTAAGTAAACAGCTGTTTGTCTTGTCCTCATCAATTACATATAAATTTCCAGCTGTTCTTTTCCCAGCTGCAACAGTATTGCCTTCTTTACTCTTTACTTGGCAACCTGTTTTTGTGAATATCACTTTATGGTCTTCATTGCATAGTTGGCTGACAGATGCTAGATTATATCTGAGTCCTTCAACATGCAGAACATCTTTCAGCTTTCCTTTTCCAATATTTACTGACCCTTGACCACTGATGTTGAGTGAATCATCATTGCCAAACTTGACTCTGCCTTCTCTTGACTTGTTTAGCTTTGACAATTTACTCTTGTCTCCCGTCATGTGTGAAGTGCATCCACTGTCAAGGATCCACTGCTTATCCTTGTAGTCAGCTTTGAGTGCAATTTCAGCTATATTAGCCACCTCCCTTTTAGCTTTATATTCCTTCTTTTGAATTGGCTGGAAGATAGCTTTCTCCTTTTTCTCAGCTTTGACTACACCGCTTGTTTTCACTATGCCATTGAGTGCCTTCTCTTGCTCAGGGAGAAGTGTCATGCATCTCTTGGCATTATGGTCATCCTGCCCACACCTTTCACACTGTTCCAAGTCTCCCGATATAGCAAACTTGTTCTTTGAAACCACTGGTTTGGGCTTCCACCAACAATCCTTGTCAGTGTGTCCTTGCTTTTTACAGTATGTGCAAGAACTCACGACAGGTGTTCTCTGAATTTTGTATTGTCTCCCCCTGTATACAGCATCATATCTTCTCAAGTTGGAGACATATACTGGCCTTCTCCACCAGCAGTTACTTGCCTTATGACCCCAAACTCCACAATAAAGACAGTGACCTTGAAACTGCCTCTTCTTGGGTCTAATCACAGCTTGTTTTCTTTTGTTCATTACTTGCTGTGTAGGCAACGTGGCTGGCTTCTTTGCTTGTGTGGCTTTCATTTCAGCTACCTTTTTCTCCTTCTTCTGTTCAGCCATAGCCCTTTGCTGGCTGATCTTCTTTTCTTCATTTTTGTTTGCCACCCTAGGTTGCTTCTTCAAATCCTCTTTATTCTCAGCTATCTTCTCCTGAGTCACAACCTTCTCTTTCAACTTCTGTGGCACATTCTTATTATCTTTAGGCAATGCAGCCTCAGATTGCTGCACTTTCTCTTCATTCTTCTTTTCTCTTGCAGAACTTGTTTCTCCTATCATTTCAAGCTTCTGCACGTTCTCTTCACTCCTTTTGAGTTGTTGCTGAAGTCTCAGCAACTCTATCTCCATTTCTTCAATTGTTGAAGTCCTTGAGCCAAGCTCCATAGTAAGGTCTTCACATATTTTGATATGTTCTTCAAATCTTCTCTTCAAGTCAATATGTTCAGCCCTTATTTCATCCTTTTGACTTTCAGCTTCCTCAGACTTTGCTTCAACTTGTTTTATGTGGGCCTCTAACCTTCTTATGGTTCTGCCCCTTCTGATTATCTCCTTTGAAGCTGCTTCCAACTCAGCTTCAAAATCTGGTTCTTCTTCATCAACCTCCTCTTCCTCTTCAGAGGTTGAACTACCACCTTGAGTTGATGCCATAAAGGCATGCTCATCTGATGAGTCTACATCTTCCTCCTCATCGGCTTCTTTTGTCTGGCTCACATAACTCTTGAATGAGCCTCTCCTCTTCTTCTGTGGGCTAGCAGTCTTCTTGCTGGATTTCCTTGACTTGAATGATGGTCTTCTCCATTTTGAATTCTGCTCATCATCACCATCCTCATCTTCATCATCAAGTTTCACTTTGCACTGAGAAGCAAAGTGTCCAGTCTGTCCACAACGATAACATCTCAAGGACAACTGTCCTTTTCCCTTCTTAGACCCCCTTTTGAATTTCCTTGTGAAGTATGCCAACACTTCACCTTCACTTTCTTCCTCATCATCATCATCATCCTCGCTGGATGATTCTTCCTCTTCTTTTATCTTCAAGTGTTTCATAGCTTTGAAAGCTGCCTCCTTTGATACCTTTGACGTTGAGGAGCTCTCAGTTGACTTTATTCTCATCTCATATGCAATGAGATTGCATTGGAGATCATGCAGAGACATGGAATTGAGATCTCTACTCTCCTCTATGGCTGCCACCTTTGAGGCAAACCTCTCAGGCAGAATTCTCAGAATTTTCCTCACAATAGATGAGTCCTTCTTGTTCTTCCCATGACTTCTAAGATCGTTTACAGCATCAATAACCCTGGTGAAGAACTCTTGGACTGTATCATTTTTCTGCATTCTGAGAGATTCATATCTCTCCTTGAAAACTTGAAGCTTGGCCTCCTTCATTCTGCCATCACCTTCATAGACTTTCTGCAATCTGTCCCATATCTCCTTGGCAGATTTGCAGTCCATAACTTTAGCATATTCAGCATCTGTCAATGCTGAAATGATGACATTTGAGGCCTTCCCATTTATCTCAAACTGTCTTAATTCCTCTGGGGTTGGATCTTTACCTTCTTCTGGAGGTTCAAAACCCTCCTGTACAGATTTCACCACGTTCATGCCCATGGTTGCAAATACCACCTGCATTCTCGCTCTCCACATATGGTAGTTGGTTCCGTTGAAGATTGGAACCTTCTTGCTGTAAGTAGTGCTGGTGTTGGTACCGGCGTCCATTTCTCAGTATGCTAAACAAGTTAAAACTTCTGGAGCTCTTCAAACTAGTACACCAAGCTGTTAAGCTTTATCCTGGTGAACCTGTGCTCTGATACCAATTGAAGTTCCCAACTTCACCCTAGGATCTACTAGTTTGTGATACTGAGAGGGGGGGTGAATCAGTATCACCACAATTCACAATTCGCAGGAAAGTGAACAACTTCAATCTCTTCTTAAAAGTGAACTCTTTCTCAGATTCGACTAAGGTAGATCTATTGCTACTTACTAATCACAATAGTCCCCAAAGTCACCTTTCAGACACCTTGCCTAATAGACAATTCGGATGTTCTTGTTTAGGTCTTCGTTAGGTTATGGGTTGGCTGATACTTTAGCTGCGTTCACAACTCAATTCAAAACACAGAACGTAAAGCAAATTAAGGACACACGAGATTTACGTGGTTCCATCAACGTGACGTACATCCACGGTGGTAGGGACTCTCCCTTACCGAGACTATCCACTATACTTGAGAATTATAGTTACAATGGATGTCTTAATCTTCTGCTCCTTTCACTATTGCAATTACTAAGCAAGTACAATACAAAGAGTGTCACTTACTGTGTCTACCCTTCTTCTAGCTTGTCTTGCCTCTGTTGAATTGAAAGGCTGCTCCACTGCCGCTTAGAAGTTCACCGCAACGCTCTCTAACCTCTCTTGAAGAAATCTAGAAATACGTTGAGTTCTTTCTGATGCTTCGCCAAATTCCTTCTCTAGGTTGTCTCACACAGCTCCTGCTTTCACCGTCTCACGGTTTCACAGCTTGCACTCAAGCTTCTGGTCTGCGGTTTCACGTCTCACAGCCTGCCCCACGCTTCTGATCAGTCACGCCGTTGCACGTTCTGGTCTCACGCTCCTGGTCTGCTGTTTCACGTCTCTTGGCCTGCCTCACACTACTGGTTTTTCTGGTTCACGTCTCTCGGCCTGCCTCACGCTTCTAGTCTGCTGTCTTCTCTTCCGGGTGGTCTCACGGATACCAGGTCTGCTGTCTTCTCTTCCGGGTGGTCTGTTTCTTATTTCTCCTCTTGCTGGTTGTGCGTTTCTGGTTTGGTTGCAGGATGTGTTTCTGGTTTGCTTGCAGGAGGCGTTTCTGGTTTGCCTGCAGGATGTGTTTCTGGTTTGCTTGCAGGACGTGTTTCTGGTTTGCTTGCAGGAGGTTGCACGTTCTGGTTTGCTCTCCCGGTGGTGACGTTTCTGGTTTGCTCTCCTGGTGGTGTTGTTTCTGATCTCTTGCCGTTCTGCTCTCTCTTCCTTTTGGCCGGTTGCTGTAGGGTTGCTGTTTATTCAATTGTGTTGGCCCTCTGCCCTAGTTTTGTCTTCCAAGGCTTTTATATACTCTCTTCCATAAAACCCTAATAGGGCTTACATGGCGGATTTACGTTCTTGCCCTTACGCGGCAGATTTACTTTCTTGCCCTTCCATGTGACTTTACTGCCCTTCCATATGACTTTACTCTCTTGCACACTTAACCCTAGTTGACAACAATTACAACCCATACAAGGCTGTGGGAACAACATATAGAAGTGCTTGTTGCTATCAATATAAGGCCTGTTGTGGGAGATCTTTAATTGTGGATGAGTTATTACAACAAAAAGTAGAGCCTTGTTAGGAACAAAATAAGATACGGTTTCATTATTCAACATTTAAGTAGAAAATTCTTGTAAGAAATGCTAGTCATAATCAAAGAGTCATTGTTGATTGAAATTGAACAAATTCCTAGTTTCAAGGGAGTATAGATGTCTTTGTTGCCAAGAATATAGTGTTTGTTGTGGGAATATAAGATATTTTATAGATCTTTAACTTTGATTGGGTTATTACAACAAAAAGTGGTGTCTTGTTAGGAAGAAATGAAGAGACGGTTTAATTTTTCAACAATTAATTTGAAAATCCTTGTAAGAAATACTAATTATCATCAAAGACTCCTTGTTGATTAAAATTCAACAAATACCTAGTTTCAAGGGAGTATAGATGTGCTTGTTGCCATGAATATAGTGTTTGTTATCGGCATCAAAGCTATTTTCAAGATCTTTAACTATGAATGAGTTATTACCACAAAAAGTAGAGCCTTCTTTGGAAGAAAGGAAAAGACAGTCTGATTATTCAGTAATTAATTAGAAAATGCTTGTATGAAATGCTAGTCATCATCAAAGACTCCTTGTTTGATGAAATTCGATGGGTCCTTAGCTTAAAGGGAGTATAGTTGTGCATGTTGCCATAAATATAGTGGTTGTTATGGGTATATAAGCTATTTTTAAAGTCTTTAAGTGTGAATGAGTTATTACAACAAAATGTAAAGCCTTATTAGGAAGAAATGAAGGGATGGTCTCTTTTTAAGCAATTAAGTAGAAAATACTTGTAAGAAATGTAAGTAATCATCAGAGACTCGTGATTTAATGAAATTCACATGGTTCCTAATTCCAAGGGAGTATAAATGAGCTTGTTATGATGACTATAGTGCCTGCTGTGGTTATAGAAGCTATTTTCAAGATCTTTAGGTGTGAATGAGTTGTTACAAACAAAAGTGGAGTCTTGTTAGGAAGAAATGAAGAGACAGTCTCGCTATTCAACAATTAAGTAGAAAATACATGTAAGAAATGCTAGTCATCATCAAAGAATCCTTATTTAATGAAATTCAATGGGTTCCTAGTTCCTAGGAGGTATAGCTATGCTTATTGCCATGAATATAAAGCCTATTATGGGTATAGAAGCTATTTTTATGATCTTTAAGTGTGAATGAATTATTAGAACAAAAACTGGAGCCTTCTAAGGAAGAAATGAAGAGTTGGTCTCATTTTTTAGTAATTGAAATTGAACAAATTCCTAGTTTCAAAGGAGTATAGATGTGCTTGTTCCCATTAATATAGTGCTTGTTATGGGCTTAAAACCTATTTTCAAGATCATTATGTGTGAATGAGTTATTTCAACAAAAAGTGGAACATTGTTAGGAAGAAATAAAGGCATGGTCTCATTTTTTAGTAATTAATAAGAAAAGTCTTGTAAGAAATGCTAAATATCTTCAAAGACTCCTTGTTGATTGAAATTGAATGGATTCCTAGTTTCTAGGGAGTATAGATGTGCTTGTTTTCATGGATATAGTGCTTATTATAGGCATAAAAACTATTTCCAAGATCTTTAAGTGTGAATGAGTTATTACAACAAAAAGTGGGGCCTTGTTAGGAAGAAATGAAGAGACGATCTCATTTTTCAGTAATTTATTAGAAAATACTTGTGAAAAATGCTAGTTATCATCAAAGACTCCTTGTTGATTGAAACACAATGGTTTCCTAATTCTAAGGGAGTATAAATATGCTTGTTGCCATCAATATAGTTCCTATTATGGGCATAGAAGCCATTTTTAAGATCCTTAAGTATAAATGAGTTTTCATGAAAAAAGGTGGAGCTTTGTTAAGAAGAAATGAAGAGACTATCAAAGACTCCTTGTTGATTGAAATACAATGGATTCCTATTTTTAAGGGAGTATAGATGTGCTTGTTTCCATGAATATAGTGCTTGTTGTGGGCGTAGAAGCTATTTACAAGATCTTTAAGTGTGAATGAGTTATTACAACAAAAATTGGAGCCTTGTTAGGAAGAAATGATGGAACGGTCCCATTTTTCAGTAATTTATTAGAAAATGCATGTAAGAAATGCTAGTTATCATCAAAGAGTCCTTGTTGATTGAAACATAATGGATTCCTAGTTTCAAGTTAGTGTAGATGTGCTTGTTGCCATCAATATAGCTCCTGTTGTGGGCATAGAAGTCATTTTTAAGATCTTTAAGTGTGAATGAGTTTTCACAAAAAAAAAGTTGAGCTTTGTTAGGAAGAAATAAAGAGACTGTCTCATTATTCAACAATTAAGTAGAAAATACTATAAGAAATGCTAGTTATCATCAAAGACTCCTTGTTGATTGAAATACAATGGATTCCTATTTTCAAGGGAGTATAGATGTGCTTGTTGCCATGAATATAGTTCCTGTTATGGCTTTAGACACTATTTTCAAGATCTCTAAGTGTGATTAAGTTATTACAACAAAAAGAGGAGCCTTGTTAGGAAGAAATTAGGAGACAGTCTCATGTTTTAGTAATTAGCTAGAAAATACTTGTAAGAAATGCTAGTTATCATCAAAGACTCCTTGTTGATTGAAATTCAACAAATTCTTAGTTTGAAGGGAGTATAGATGTGCTTGTTGCCATGAATATGGTGCCTATTGTGGGCATATAAGCTATTGTCAAGACCATTAAGTGTGAATGAGTTAATACAATAAAAAGTGAAGCATTGTTGGGAAGAAATGAAGACACGGTCTCATTTTTCAATAATTAAGTAGAAAATACACGTAAGAAATGGTAGTTATCATCAAAGACTTCTTGTTGAATGAAATTCATTGGATTCCTAGTTTCAAGGTAGTATAGATGTGCTGGTTGCCATTAATATAATGCTTATTGTGGGCATAAAAGCTATTTTCAAGATCTTTAAGTGTGAATGAGTTTTTACAAGAAAAAGTCGAGCCTTGTTAGGAAGAAATAAGGAGATGGTCTCATTTTTCAGCAATTAATTAGAAAATACTTGTAAGAAATGCTAGTCATCATCAAAGACTCCTTATTGATTGAAATTTGATGGATTCCTAGTTTTAAAGGGAGTATAGATGTGCATGTCACCATGAATATAGTTCTTGTTGTGGGCATAGAAGCTATTTTCAAGATCTTTAAGTGTGAATAAGTTGTTACAACAAAAAGTGGAGCCTTGTTAGGAACAAAATGAAGAGACAATCTTATTTTTCAGAAATGAATTAGAAAATACTTGTAAGAAAAGCTAGTCATCATCAAAGACTCCTTATTTAATGATATTTGATGGGTCCCAAGTTCCAAAGGAGTATAGATGTACTTGTGGCTATGAATATAGTGTCTGTTGTTGGCATAGAAGTTATTTTTAAGATCTTTAAGTGTGATTGAGTTATTGCAGGAAAAAGTGGTGTCTAATTAGGAAGAAAGGATGAGACACTCTCACTTTTCAGCAATTAATTAGAAAATACTTGTAAGAAAAGCAAGTTCTCATCAAAGAATCATTGTTGATTGAAATTCAATGGATTCCTAGTTACAAGAGAGTATAAATGTGCTTGTTGCTATGAATATAGTGCCTGTTGTGGGCATAGAAGCTATTTTGAAGATCTATAAGTGCAATTGACTTATTAAAACAAAAAGTGGTGTCTTTTAAGGAAGAAATGAAGAGAGAATCAAACTTTTCAGCAATAAATTAGAAAATACTTGTAAGAAATGGTAGTTCACTTCAAAGACTCATTGTTTAATGAAATTTGATAGGTCCTAAGTTCAAAAGGAGTATAGATGTGCTTGTTTCCATGAATATAGTGCCTATTGTGGGCATGGAAGCTATTTTTAAGATCTTTAAGTGTGATTGAGTTATTATACGAAAAAGTGGTGTCATGTTAGGAAGAAAGGATGTGACACACTCTCTTTTCAGCATTTAATTAGAAAATATTTGTAAGAAATGCAAGTTCTCATCAAAGAATCCTTGTTGATTAAAATTCAATGGATTCCTAGTTACAGGGGAATATAGATGTGCTTGTTGCCATGAATATAGTGCTTGTAGTGGGCATAAAAGCTATTTTCAAGATCTGTAACTGTGATTGACTTTTTACGACAAAAAGTGGTGTCTTCTAAGAAAGAAATGAAGAGAGAATCGAATTTTTCAGCAATAAATTGTTGTAAGAAATGGTAGTTCTCTTCAAAGACTCCTTGTTGATTAAAATTTAACGGATTCCTAGTCACAAGGGAGTATAGATGTGCTTGTGGCCATGAATATAGTGCCTATTGTAGGCATAGAAGTTATTTCCAAGATCTTTAATTGAGATTGTGTTTTTTCAACAAAAAGAGGAGAGTTGCTATGAAGAAATGAGGAGACGGTCTCATTTTTTGATAATTAATTAGAAAATATTTGTAAGAAATGCTAGTCATCATTAAAAACTCCTTATTGATGGAAATTCAACAAATTCCTTGTTTCAAGGGAGTATAAATGTGCTAGTTGCCATGAATATAGTGCATGTTATGGGCATAAAAGCTATTTTCAAGATTTGTAAGTGTGATTGACTTATTACAACAAAAAGTGGTGTCCTCTAAGGAAGAAATGAAGAGACAGTCGAATTTTTCAGCAATTAATTAGAAAATACTTGTAAGAAATGGTAGTTCACTTCAAAGACCCCTAGTTTAATGAAATTCAATGGGTTCCTACTTCAAAAGGTGTATAGATGTGCTTGTTGCCATGAATATAATGCCTATTGTGGGCATAAAAGCTATTTTTAAGATCTTCAAGTGTGATTGAGTTATTACACGAAAAAGTGGTGTCTTGTTAGCAAAAAAGGATGAGACATTCTCACTTATTAGCAATTAATTAGAAAATACTTGTAAGAAATACAAGTTCTCATCAAAGAGTCCCTATTGATTGAAATTCAATGGGTTTCTAGTTACAAGGGAGTATACATGTGCTTGTTGCCATGAATAAAGTGCCTGTTGTAGGCATAGAAGCTATTTCATAGATCTTTAACTTTGATTGGGTTATTACAACAAAATGTCATGTCCTGTTAGGAACAAATGAAGAGACATCGAATTTTTCAGCAATTAATTGAAAAATACTTGTAAGAAATGACAGTTATCTTCAAAGACTCCTTGTTATTAAAATTCAACAAATTCCTAGTTTGAAGGGAGTATAGATGTGCTTGTTGCCATGGATATAGTGTTTGTTGTCGGCATCAAAGCTATTTTTAAGATTTTTAATTGTGAATGAGTTATTACCACAAAAAGTAGAGCCTCGTTAGGAAGAAAGGAAGAAATGGTCTCCTTATTCATCAATTAATTAGAAAATACTCATGAGAAATGCTAGTCATCATCAAAGACTCCTTGTTTAATGAAATTTGATGGGTCCCTAGTTGAAGGGAGTATAGATGAGATTGTTGCCATGAATATAGTGCCTGTTGTGGGCATAAAAGCTATTTTTAAGGTTTATAAGTGTGATAGAGTTATTAGAACAAAAAGTGGTGTCTTATTAGGAAGAAATGATAAGACGGTCTCCTTTTCAACAATTAATTAAAAAATAGTTGTAAGAAATGCTAGTTCTCATCAAACACTCCTTGTTGATTGAAATTTGATGGATTCCTAGTTACAAGGGAGTATAAATGTACTTGTTCCCATGAATATAATACCTGTTGTGGGCATATAAGCTATTTTCAAGATCTTTAAGTGTGATTGACGCATTACAACAAAAAGTGGTGTCTTGTTCGGAAGAAATGATGAGACAGTCTCATTTTACAGCAATTAATAAGAAAATACTTGTAAGAAATTCTAGTTCTCATCAAAGACTCCTTGATTAAAATTCAAAGGATTCCTAGTTACAAGGGACTATAGATGTGCTTGTTGCCATAAATATAATGTTTGTTGTGGGCATAGAAGCTATTTTCAAGATTTTTAATTGTGATTGAGTTATTAAAAGAAAACGAGGAGCCTTGTTTGGAAGAAATTAGAAGACAATCTCATTTTTCAATAATTAATTAGAAAATACTTGTAAAAAACATTAATTATCATCAAGGACTCCTTATTGATTGAAATTCAACATATTCCTAGTTTCAAGGGAGTATAAATGTGCTTGTTGCCAAGAATATAGTGTTTATTGTCGACATTGAAGCTCTTTTCAAGATCTTTAACTGTGAATGAGTTATTACCTTAAAAAGTGGACCCTTGTTAGGAAGAAAGGAAAAGTCGGTCTTATTATTCAGCAATTAATTAGAAAATACTTGTAAGAAATGCAAGTCATCATCAAAGACTCCTTTTTTAATGATATTCGATGGGTGCCTAGTTCTATGGGAATATAGATGTGCTTGTCAACATGAATATAGTGCTTATTGTGGGCATAGAAGATATTTTTAAGATCTTAAGTGTTATTGAGTTATTAAAACAAAAGTGGTGTCTTGTTAGGAAGAAATGATGAGATAGTCTCATTTTTCAGCAATTAGTTAGAAAATACTTGTAAGAAATAGTAGTCATCATCAAAGACTCCTTGTTGATTGAAATTCAACAGATTCCTAGTTTCAAAAGAGTATAGAGGTGCTCATTGCCATGAATATTGTGAATGTTATGGGCATAGATGCTATTTTCTAGATTTTGAACTTTAATTGGGTTATTACAACAAAAATAGGAGCCTTGTTAGGAAGAAATGAGAAGACAGTCTGATTTTTCAATAATTAATTAGAAAATATTTGTAAGAAATACTAGTTATCATCAAAGACTCCTTGTTGATTGAAATTCGATAGATTCCTAGTTTAAAGGTATATAGATGTGCTTGTTGCCATGAATATAGTACTTATTATGGGCATAGAAGCTATTTTCTAGATCTTTAACTTTAATTGGGTTATTCCAACAAAAAGTGGAGCCTTGTTAGGATGAAATGAAGAGACGGTCTCATTATTTAGTAAGTAAGTAGAATATCCTTGTAAGAAACATTAGCCACCATCAAGGACTCCTTATTGATTGAAATTTGACAGATCCCTAGTTTCAAGTGGGTATAGATGTGCTTGTTGCCATGAATATAGTGTCTATTGTCGGCTTCGAACCTATTTTCAGGATCTTTAACTGTAAATGAGTTATTACCTCAAAAAATAGAGCCCTACTAGGAAGAAAGGAAGAGATGGTCTCATTATTTAGCAATTAATTAGAAAATACTCGTAAGAAATTGCAAGTCATTATCAAAGACTCCTTTTTTAATGATATTCGATGGGTCCCTAGTTCGAAGAGAGTATAGATGTGCTTGTTGCCATGAATATAGTGCTTCTTGTGGGCATAAAAGGTATTTTGAAGATCTTTATGCGTTATTGAGTTATTAAAATAAAAGTGGTGTCTTGCTAGGAAGAAATGATGAGATGGTCTCATTTTTCAGCAATTAGTTAGAAAATACTTGTAAGAAATGGTAGTTATCATCAAAGAATCCTTGTTGATTAAAATTCAACAGATTCCTAGTTTCAAAAGAGTATAGAGGTGCTCATTGCCATGAATATTATGGATGTTATGGGCATAGAAGTTATTTTCTAGATTTTGAACTTTGATTGGGATATTACAACAAAAATAGGAGCCTTGTTAGGAAGAAATGAGAAGACAGTCTGATTTTTCAATAATTAATTAGAAAATACTTGTAAGAAATGCTAGTTATCATCAAAGACTCCTTGTTGATTGAAATTTGATAGATTCCTAGTTTAAAGGTATATAGATGTGCTTGTTGCCATGAATATAATACTTGTTATGGGCATAGAAGCTATTTTCTAGATCTTTAACTTTAATTGGGTTATTCCAACAAAAAGTGGGGCCTTGTTAGGATGAAATGAAGAGACGGTCTCATATTTCAATAATTAATTAGAAAATACTTGTAAGAAATGCTAGTTATCATCAAAGACTCCTTGTTGATTGAAATTTTATAGATTCCTAGCTTAAACGTATATAGATGTGCTTGTTGCTATGACTATAGTACCTGTTATGGGCATAGAAGCTATTTTCTAGATCTTTAACTTTGATTGGATTATTACAACAAAAAGTAAAGCCTTGTTAGGATGAAATGAAGAGATGGTCTTATTATTCGGTAACTAAGTAGAATATCCTTCTAAGAAATGTTAGCCATCATCAAGGACTCCTTATTGATTGAAATTTGACGGATTCTTAGTTTTAAGGGAGTATTGATGTGCTTATTGCCATAAATATAGTGTTTGTTTTTGGCATCGAAGCTATTTTCAAGATCTTTAACTATGAATGAGTTATTACCACAAAAAGTGGAGCCCTGTTAGGAAGAAAGGAAGAGATGGTCTTATCATTCAGCAATTAATTAGAAAATACATGTAAGAAATGCAAGCCATCATCAAAGACTCCTTTTTAAATCATATTCGATGGGTCCCTAAGTCAAAGGGTGTATAGATGTGCTTGTTGCCATGAATATAGTGCCTGTTGTAGACAGGAAAGCTATTTTCCAGATCTTTAACTTTGATTGGGTTATTACAACTAAAAAGGAGCCTTGTTGGGAAGAAATAAGGAGACGGTCTCATTTTTCAATAATTTATTAAAAAATACTTATAAGAAATGCTAGTTATCATCAAAGACTCCTTGTTGATTGAAATTTGACAGATTCCTATTTTGAAGGTATATAGATGTGCTTGTTGCCATGAATATAGTGTCTGTTATGGGCATAAAAGCTATTTTCTAGATTTTTAACATTGATTGGGTTATTACGACAAAAAGTGGAGCCTTGTTAGGATGAAATGAAGAGACGGTCTCATTATTTAGTAATTAAGTAGAAAATCCTTGTAAGAAATGCTACTCATCATCAAAGACTCCCTATTGATTGAAATTTGACGGATGCCTAGTTTCAAGGGAGCATAGATGAGCTTATTTCCATGAATATAGTGCTTGATGTTGGCATCGAAGCTATTTTCAAAATCTTTAAGTGTGAATGAGTTATTACTAAAAAAAGTGGAGCCTAGTTAGGAAGAAATGAAGAAATTGTCTCATTATTCAGCAATTAATTAGAAAATACTTGTAAGAAATGCTAGACATCATCAAGGACTCCTTATTTAGTCAAATTCGATGGGTCCCTAGTTCCAAGGGAGTATAAATGTGTTTGTTGCCTTGAATATAGTGCCTGTTATAGGCATATAAGTTATTGTTAAGATCTTTAAGTGTGATTGAGTTATTACAACAAAAGGAGGAGCCTTGTTATGAAGAAATGAGGAGATGGTCTCATTATTCAGCAATTAATTAGAAAATACTTGTAAGAAATGCTATTTATCATCGAAGAATCCTTGTTGATTGAAATTCAACCGATTCCTAGTTTATAGGGAGTATAGATGTGCTTGTTGCCATGAATATAGTGTCTTTTGTGGGCATTAAAGCTATTTCAAAGATCTTTAATTATGATTGAGTTATTACAACTAAAGAGAAGCCGTGTTTAGAAGAAATGAGATGACGGTCTCATTTTTCAATAATAAATTAGAAAATACTTGTACGAAATGCTAGTTATCATCAAAAACTCCTTGTTGATCTTTAAGATATTTAAGTGGTGTCTTCTTATGAAGAAGTGAGGAGATGGTCTCATTTTTCAACAATTAATTGGAAAAGACTTGTAAGAAATGCTAGTTCCCATAAAAAACTCCTTATTGATTGAAATTCAATAGATTCATGGTTATAAGAAAGCATAATTGTGCTTGTTGCCAAGAATTTATTGCCAGTTGTGAGTTTAGAAGTTATTTCCAAGATCTTGAATTGTTATTGAGTTATTACAACAAAAAGAGGAGCCTTATTAGGTGGAAATGAGGAGATAGTCTCATTTTTTAGTAATTAATTAGAAAATACTAGTAAGAAATTCTAGTTATCATCGAAGACTCCTTGTTGACTGAAATTCAACAAATTCCTAATTTCCATGGAGTATTAATGTGCTTGTTTCCATGATTACAGTGTCTATTGTCGGCATTAAAGCTAATTTCAAAATCTTTAAGTGTGAATGAGTTATTACCAAAAAAAGTGGAGCCTTGTCAGGAAGAAATAAAGAGACAGTCTCATTATTCAGCAATTAATTACAAACTACTTGTAAGAAATGTTTGTCATCATTAAAGGCTCCTTATTTAATGAAATTCGATGGATTCTTAGTTCAAAAGGAGTATAAATGTGCTTGTTGGCATGAATATAATGCCTGTTGCTGGCATAGAAGATATTCTTAAGATCTTTAAGCGTGATTGAGTTATTACAACAAAAAATGGTATCTTGTTAGGAAGAAATGAAGAGACAGTCTCATTTTTCAGCAATTAATTAGAAAATACTTGTAAGAGATGCTAGTTCTCATCAAAAACTCCTTATTGATTAAGATTCAATAGATTCCTAGTCAGAAGGTAGTATAGATGTGCTTGTGGACATAAATATATTGTCTATTGTTGCCATATAAGCCATTTCTAAGATCTTTAATTGGGATTCAGTTATTACAACAAAAAGAGGAGCATTGTTAGGAAGAAATGAGGAGATAGTCTCATTTTTCAGTAATTAATTAAAAAATACTTGTAAGAAATGCAAGTTATCATTAAAGACTCCTTGTTGATTGAAATTCAATAGATTCCTAGTTTCAATGGAGTGTAGATGTGCTTGTTGCCCTGAATATAGTGTCTGTTGTGGGCATAGAAGCTATTTTCTAGATCTTTAACTTTGATTGGGTTCTTACAACGAAAAGTCGAGCCTTGTTAGGAAGAAATGAAAAGATGGTGTCATTATTTAGTAATTAAGTAGAAAATACTTGTAAGAAATGGTAGTCAAGATCAAAAACTCCTTGTTGATTGAAATTTGATGGATTCCTAGTTTCAAGGGAGTACAGATGTGCTTGTTGATGTGAATATTGTGCCTCTTTTAGTCATAAAAGCTATTTTTAATATCTTTAAGTGTGATTGAGTTATTACAACAAAAAGTGGTGTCTTGTTAGGAAGAAATGAAAAGACAGACTCATTTTTGAACAATTAATTGGAAAATACTTGTAAGACTCCTTATTGATTGAAATTCAATGCATTCCTTATTATAATAAAGTATAGATGTACTTGTTGCCAGAAATATACTGCCTGTTGTGAGCCCGGAAGCTATTTCTAAGATCTTTAATTGTGGTTAAGTTATTACAACCAAAATATGTGCCTTGTTAGGTGGAAATAGGAAGACGGTCTCATTTTTCAGTAATTAATTTGAAAATACTTGTAATAAATGTTAATTATCATCAAAGACTCCTTGTTGATTGAAATTCAACAAATTCCTAATTTCCATGGAGTATAGATGTGCTTGTTGCAATGATTATAGTGTTTATTGTCGACATCAAAGCTAATTTCAAAATCTTTAAGTGTGAATGAGTTATTACCAAAAAAAGTGGAGTGTCATTAGGAAGAAATGAAGAGACAGTCTCATTATTCAACAATTAATTAGAAAATGCTTGTAAGAAATGCTAGTTATCGTCAAAGACTCCTTATTTAATGAAATGCACTGGGTCCCTAATTCGAAGGGAGAATATATGTGCTTATCGCCATGAATATAGTGCCTATTGTGGGCATAAAAGCTATCTTTAAGATCTTTAAGTGTGATTAAGTTATTACAATAAAACATGGTGTCTTCTTAAGAAGAAATGAAGAAAAAGTCTCATTTTTCAAAAATTAATTGCAAAATACTTGTAAGAAATGCTAGTTGTCATCAAAAACTCCTTGTTGATTGAAATTCAACAAATTCCTAATTTCAAGGGAGTATAGATGTACTTGTTGTCATGAATATAGTGTTTGTTGTCAGCATCAAAGCTATTTTCAAAGTCTTTAAGTGTGAATGAGTTATTACTAAAAAAAGTGGAGCCTAGTTAGGAAGAAATAAAGAAATTGTCTCATTATTTAGCAATTAATTAGAAAATACATGTAAGAAATGCTAGACATCATCAAGGACTCCTTTTTTAGTCAAATTCGATGGGTCCTTAGTTCTAAGGGAGTATAAATGTGTTTGTTGCCTTGAATATAGTGCCTGTTATGGGCATAGAAGCTATTGTTAAGATCTCGAAGTATGATTGAGTTATTACAACAAAAAGAGGAGCCTTGTTATGAAGAAATGAGGAGATGGTCTCATTATTCAGCAATTAATTAGAAAATACTTGTAAGAAATGCTAGTTATCATCAAAGACTCCTTGTTGATTGAAATTCAACCAATTCCTAGTTTCAAGGGAGTATAGATGTGCTTGTTTCCATGAATATAGTGCCTCTTGTGGGCATTGAAGCTATTTCAAAGATCTTTATTTGTGATTGAGTTATTACAACTAAAAGAGGAGCCGTGTCAAAAGAAATAAGGAGATGGTCTCATTTTTCAATAATTAATTCGAAAGTATTTGTAACAAATGCTAGTTATCATCAAAGACTCCTTGTTGATCTTTAAGATCTTTAGGTGGTGTCTTCTCAAGTGGAAGTGGGGAGAGAATCTCATTTTTCAACAATTAATTGCAAAATACTTGTAAGAAACACTAGTTCTTATCAAAGAGTCCATGTTGATTGAAATTCAATGGATTCCTAGTTTCAATGTAGTGTAAATGTGCTTGTTGTCATCAATATTGTGTCTGTTGTCGACATCAAAGCTATTTTCGAGATCTTTAAGTGTGAATGAGTTATTACCAAAAAAAGTGGAGTCTTGTTTGGAGGAAATGATGAGACAGTCTCATTATTCTACAAATAATTAGAAAATACTTGTAAGAAATGCTAGTCATCATCAAAGACTCCTTGTTTATTGAAATTCGATGGGTCCCTTGTTCCAAAGGAGTACAGATATGCCTGTTGCCATGAATATAGTGCCTATTGTGGGCATAAAAGCTATTTTTAAGATTTTTAAGTGTGATTGAGTTATTACAACAAAAAGTGGTGTCTTGCTAGGAAGAAATGAAGAGATGGTCAGCTTTTTTAGCAATTAATTTGAAAATACTTGTAAGAAATGCAAGTTATCATCAAAGACTCTTTGTTGATTGAAATTCACCGGATTCCTAGTTATAAGGATAGATGTGCTGGTTACCATCAATATAGTGCCTATTGTGGGCATAGAAGCAATTTCTAAGATCTTTACTTGTGATTGAGTTATTACAACAAAAAAGAGGAGCCTTGTTAGGAAGAAATGGGGAGACAGTCTCATTTTTTAGTAATTAATGAGAAAATACTTGTAAGAAATGCTAGTTATCATCAAAAACTCCTTGTTGATAAAAATTCAATGGATTCCTAATGATGAGAACCGTAGAGATGAAGGGTGGAAGGCTTCAAAGGATGCAAAAAGTCCACTGCACATTCCAGAAGGCCCAATAACACAAGCTAGAGCTTCAATGGATGCAAGAGGTCCATTGCACATTCCAGAAGGCCCAATTACACGAGCTAGAGCTTTAATGGATGCAAGAGGTCCATTGCACATTCCAAAAGGCCCAATAACACGAGCTAGAGCCAAAAAGATTAAAGAGGCACTAAATGGGCTGATTTAGGACATTCAAGCCAACCAAGCTTCAAATGGTGCGAATTCAAGTTTTAAAGAGAGTCCAGGCCTAGTTAATATAATTGGAATACTTAGTAGGTCAAACTAAGCGATGGCATTCACTCCTAAATAGGAATTCATTATATGTGCTGAAATTAGTCCGAAATTCCTCCAAAATAGGGATTTCTCCTAAATAGGAATTTTACCCCTTTAGGATTGCTATCTAAGCCTATAAATAGGCACCCCTTGTAACCTTTGGAAATCAGATAACTTTGAGTGAAATAGAAAGCAAGGGTTTTTCTCCCTCGGTTCTTTTAAGAACTAAAGAACTTATCAAGAGGTACTTCTTCTTATGACGTTCAAATCGACTTATCACTCCCAATTCCTTCCTTTTCTGGAGTGTGACGTCCATATCCATCTTGAATACCCTAGGTTTGTGTTCCTTCAAATATTGGGTCTAGGGTTTGTGTTATTAAACTCTGATTTAGCTTTCCTGGTTGCTCTTTGATTCATTGTGTGCGTTAGGTCCCTAAGCCACGTCTTTTTGGGGTTTTCCGCATCACCTAATCACAAGGGAATATAGTTGTGCTTGTGGCCATAAATATAGTGTCTGTTATGGGCATATAAGCTATTTCAAAGATCTTTAATTATGATTGGGTTATTACAACTAAAAAAGGAGTCATGGTAGGAAGAAATGAGGAGATGGTCTCATTTTTCAGTAATTAATTAGAAAATACTTGTAAGAAATGCTAGTTATCATCAAAGACTCCTTATTGATTGAAATTCAACCGATTCCCAATTTCAAAGGAGTATAGATGTGCTTATTGCCATGAATATAGTGTCTGTTGTGGGCATAGAAGCTATTTTTAAGATCTTTAACTTTGATTGGGTTATTAAAACAAAAAATGGAGCCTTGTTAGGAAGATATGGATAAACGGTCTCATTATTCAGTAATTAAGTAAAAAATATATGTAAGAAATGCTAATCATCATCAAAAACTCCTTGTTGATTGAAATTCAATAGATTCTTGACATTGATGTGCTGGCTGCCATCAATATAGTGCCTATTGTGGGCATAGAAGCAATTTCCAAGATCTTTAATTATGATTGAGTTATTACAACGAAGAGGAGCCTTGTTGGAAAGAAATGAAGAGACAGTCTCATAATCTAGTAATTATGTGGAATATATAAGTAAGAAATGTTAGTTATTGTGAAAGACTCCTTATTTAATGAAATTCAATGCATTCTTAGTATCACGGGCTTATAAAGTTGCTTGTTGCCATGAATAAAGTGTTTGTTGTGGGCACACAAGTTATTTTGAATATCTTTATGTGTAAATGAGTTATTACAACAAAAAGGTGAGCCTTGTTCAGAAGAAATAAAGAGATAGTCTCATTATTCAATAATTAAGTAGAGAATACTTGTAAGAAATGCTAGTTATCATGAAAGACTCCTTGTTTAATGAAATTCAATGGATTCTTAGTTTCAATGAAGTATAAATGTGCTTGTTGCCATGAATATAGTGCATGCTATGGGTATAGAAGCCATTTTCAAGATCTTGATGTGTGAATGAGTTGTTACAATAGAAAGTGAAGCCTTGTTAGGAGGAAATGAAAAGTCATCTCATTATCTTGTAATTAAGTAGAAAATACTCCTAAGAAATGCTAGTCATCATCAAAAACTCCTTATTTAATAAAATTCAACAGATTCCTTGTTCCAAGGTAGAATAGATGGGCTTATTGCCATAAATATAATGCCTATTATGGGCACACAAACTATGTTCAAGATCTTTAAGCGTGAATCAATTATCACAACAAAAAGTGGAGCCTTGTTAGGAAGAGAAGAAGACATGGTCTTATTATTCAGTAATTAAGTTGTAAATACGTGTAAGAAATGCTATTGCTCATCAAAGTCTCATTATTTAACGAAATTCAACATATTTTGAGTTCCAAGGGAATATAAATGTGCTTGTTGCCTTGAATATAGTGCCTGCAGTGGACACACAAGCTATTTTCATGATCCTCAAGTGTCAATTAGTTATTACAACAAAAAATGGAGCCTTGTTCGTAAGAAATGAAGAGACGGTCTCATTATACAATAATTAAGTAGAAACTACTCATAAGAGAAGCTAGTCATCATCAAAGACTCCTTGTTTAGTGAAATTCAAAGGATTCCTTGTTCCAAGGGAGTATAAATGTACTTGTTGTCATGAATATAGTGCCTATTATGGGCATAAAAGCTATTTTTAGGATCTTTAAGTGTGAATGAGTTATTACAAAAAAAAAAAAAGGTGCAGCCTTGTTAGGAAGAAATGAAGGGACAATCTCATTATCCAGTAATTAAGCAAAAAATACTAGTAAGAAATGTTAGTCATCATCAAAGACTCCTTATTTAATGAAATTCAATGGATTCCAAGTTTTAAGGGAGTATAAAGGTGCTTATTGTGATGAATATATTGCATGTTATGGGCAAACAAGTTATTTTCAAGATCTTTATGTGTGAATGAGTTATTACAACAAAAGGGGGAGCCTTGTTTGGAAGAAACAAGGAGACGATCTCGTCATTCAGTAATTAAGTAGAAAATACTCGTAAGAAATGTTAGTTATTATTGAAGATTCCTTGTCTAATGAAATTGAAAGGATTCCTAGTTCCAAGGGAGTAAAGATGTGCTTGTTGCCATGAATATAATGGCTATTATGGGCATAAAATCCATTTCCAAGATTTTTATGTGTGAATGAGTTATTACAACAAAACGTTGAGCGTCATTAGGAATAAATGAAGCGACGGTCTCATTATTCAACAATTAAATCGATAATACTTATAAGAAATGCTAATCATCATCGAAGATGCCTTGTTTAATGAAATTCAAAGGATTCCTAGTTCTAAGGGACTATAAATTTGCTTGTTCCCATGAATATAGTGCCTGTTGTAGGTTTAAAAGCTATTTTCAAGATCTTTATGTGTGAATGAGTTATTACATCAAAAAATGGAGCCTTGTTAGGAAGAAATTATGGGACGGTCTCATAATCCAGGAATTAAGTAGAAAATACTTATAAGAAATGCTAGTCAACATCAAAGACTCCTTATTTAATGAAATTCAATGGATTCCTAATTTTAAGGGAGTATAGAGGTGCTTATTGTCATGAATATAGTGTCTGTTGTGGGCACACAAGTTATTTTCAAGATGTTTATGTGTGAATGATTTATTACAATAAAAGTGCAGCCTTGTTAGGAAGAAATGAAGAGATGACTTGATTATTCACTAATTGAGTAAAGAGTACTTGTAAGAAATGCTAGTCATCATTAAAAGACTCCATGTTTAATGAAGTTCAACAGATTCCCAGTTCCAAAAGAACATAGATGCACTTATTGCTATGAATATAGTCCTTGTTATGGGTGCATAAGCTATTTTAAGGATCTTTAAGTGTGAATGAGTTATTGCAAAAAAAAGTGGAGTCTCGTTAGGAAGAAATGAAAAGATAGTTTGATTATTCAGGAATTGATGCTAGTCATCATCAAAGAAATGCTAGTTTCAAGGGAGTATAAAGGTGCTTATTACCATGAATATAGTGCCTGTTGTGGGCACACAAAAAGTGGAGCCTTGTGAGGAAGAAATGAAGGGACGGTCTTATTTTTCAGCAATTACGCAGAAAATACTTGTAAGAAATGCTAGACAACATCAAAGACTCCTTGTTTAATGAAATTCAACAGATTCCTAGTTTCAATAGACTATAGACGTGCTTGTTGCCGTGAATATAGTGCCTATTGTGGGCATATAAGCTATTTTCAAGATCTATAAGTGTGAAGGAGTTATTATAACAAAGTGTGGAGCCTTGTAAGAAAAAAATGAATAGATAATCTCATTTTTCATTAATTAAGTAAAAAATACTCAAAAGAAATGCTAGTCATTATAAAAAATTCCTTATTTAATGAAATTCAATAGATTTTTAGTTCCAAGGGAATATAGATGTGCTTATTGCCATGAATATAATGGCTATTATGGGCATAAAAGCTATTTTTAAGAACTTTAAGTGTGATTGAGTTATTACAACAAAAAGAGAAGCCTTGTTAGAAAGAAATGAAGAGACGACCTCATTATCTAGCAATTAGGTAAAAAGTACTTGTAAGAAATGTTAGACATTATCAAAGACTCTTTGTTTAATGAAATTTGATGGATTCCTAGTTTCAACGGAGTATAGATGTGTTTGTTGCCAAGAATATAGTGCCTGTTGTGGGCTTAGAAGTGATTTTTAAGATCTTCAAGTGTCAATGAGTTATTAGAAAATATAGTGGAGTCTTGTTAGGAAGAAATGAAGGGGTGGTCTCATTATTCATTAATTAAGTAGAAAATACTTGTAAGAAATGCTATTCGTCATTAAAGACTCCTCGTTCAAGGAAATTCAATGAATTCCTAGTTCTAAGGGAGTATAAATGTTCTTGTTGCCATGAATATAGTGTCTGTTGCAAGCACATAATCTATGTTCAAGATCATTAAGTGTGAATAAGTTATAACAAAAAAAGTGGAGCCTTGGTAAGAAGAAAAGAAAGGAAGGTCTCATTATTAAGTAATTAAGTAAAAAGAACTTGTAAAAAATGCTAGTCATCATCAAAGACTCCTTGTTTAATCAAATTCAACGGATTCCTAGTTTCAAAGGAGTATAGATGTACTTGTTGCCATGAATATAGTGCCTATTGTGGGCATACAAGCTATTTTCAAGATCTTTAGGTGTGAAGGAGTTATTATAACAAAAAGTGGAGCCTTGTAAGAAAGAAATGAAGAAACAGTCTCATTTTTCATTAATTAAGTTAAAAATACTCAAAAGAAATGCTAGTCATCATCAAAGACTGCTTGTTTAATGAAATTCAATAGATTTCTAGTTCCAAGGGAGTATAGATGTACTTGTTGCCATGAATATTGTGCTTGTTGTGGGCATAGAAGCCATTTTCAAGATCTTCAAGTGTGAATGAGTTATTACAACAAAAAGTGGAGTCTTGTTAGGATGAAATGAAGAGACGGTCTCATTATTCAAATATTAAGTAAAAAATACTTATAAAAAGTGCTAGTCATCATCAGAGACTCCTTGTTTAATGAAATTGAATAGATTTCTGGTTCTAAGAGAGTATAGTGCCTATTATAAGCAAACAAGTTATTTTTAAGATGTTTTAGGGTGAATGAGTTATTACAACAAAAAGTGGAGCTTTGTTAGGAAAAAGTGAAGAGGCGGTCTCATGATTTAGAAATGAAACTAAAAATACTTCTAAGAAATGATAATCATCATCAGAGATGCCTCGTTTAAAGAAATTCAATAGATTCCTAGTTATATGAGAGTACATATGTGTTTGTTGTCATGAATATAGTTTGTGTTGTGTGCACACATGCTATTTTTAAGATTATTATGTGTGAATGAGTTATTACAATAAAAGGTGGAGCCATGTTGGGAAGAAATAAGAGGTGGTCTTATTACTCAGTAATTAAACCAAAAATACTTGTAAGGAATGCTAGCCATTATCAAAGATTCCTTTATTTAATGAAATTCAATGGATTTTTAGTTCCAAGGCAGTATATATGTCCTTGTTGCCATGAATATAGTGTCTATTATGGGCACACAAACTATTTTCAAGATCTTTAAGTGTGAATGAGTTATAAATAAAAAAAAGTGGAGTGTCACTAGAAAGAAATGAAGACATTGTCTCATTATTTAGTAATTAAACTGAAAATACTTCCAAGAAATGTTAGTCATCATCAAAGACTCCTTGTTTAATGAAATTTAATGGATTTCAAGTTCCAAGGCAATGTAGATGTTCTTGTTGCCATAAATATAGTGTCTCTTGCAGGCATACAAGTTATTTTCAAGATAATTAAGTGTGAATGAGTTATTAAAAAAAAAGTTAGAGCCTTATTAGGAAGAAAAGAAGAGATGGTCTCATTATTTGGTAATTAAACTAAAAATACTTGTAAGAAATGATAATCATCATCAAAGACCCCTTGTTTAAAGAAATTCAATGGATTCCTAGTTCCAAGAGAGTATAGTGTGCTTCTTTCCATGAATATCATTCGTGTTGTGTGCACTTTAGCTATTTTTGAGATTATTAAGTGTGAATGAGTTATTACAACAAAAAGGAAGAGCCTTGTTAGGAAGAAATGAACAAAAGGAAGAGCCTTGTTGTAAGAAATGCTAGTTATCATCAAAGACTCCTTGTTGATTGAAATTCGATGGATTCCTAGTCTAAAGGGAGTATAGGTGTGCTTATTACTATGAATATAGTGCCTGATGCGGGCACACAAACTATTTTCAAGATAATTAAGTGTGGATGAGTTATTGAAACAGAAGGTGGAGCCTTGTTAGGAAGAAATGAAGAGATGGTTTCATTATTTAGTAATTTAACCAAAAATACTTGTAAGAAATGATAATCATCATAAAAAACTTCTTGTCTAAAGAAATTCAATTAATTCCCAATCCTAAGGGAGTATAGATGTGCTTGTTACGATGAATATAGTTCATGTTGTGCGCACACAAGCTATTTTCAAGATTATTTAGTGTGAATGAGTTATTACAAGAGAAGGTGGAAATGAAGAGATGGTCTCATAACTCAATAATTAAACCAAAAATACTTGTAAGGAATTCAAGTCATTATCAAAAATTCCTTTGTTTAATGAAATTCAATGGATTCCTAGTTTCAAGGCAATATAGATGTGCTTATTGTCGTGAATATGGTGCTTGTTGTGGGCAAACAAGCTATTTTCAAGATCTTTAAGTGTAAATGAGTTAATACAACAAAAGGTGGAGCCTCGGGACATTCTCATTATTTAGTAATTAAGTAGAAAATACATGCAAGAAATGCTAGTTATTATCAAAGACTCCTTTGATTAATGAAATTGAATTAATTCATAGTTCCAAAAGAGTATAGATGTGCTTATTGCCATAAATATAGGGCCTTTTGTGGGCACGTAAGGTATTTTCAAGATCATTTAGTGTGAATGAGTTATTGTAATAAAAGGTGGAGCCTTGTTAGGAAGAAATGAAGAGACAGTCTCATTATTCAGTAATTATACCAAAAATACTTGTAGGAAATTCTAGTCATTATCAAAGACTCCTTTGTTTAAAGAAATACAATGGATTCCTAATTCCAAGGGAGTATAGATGTGCTTGTTGCCATGAATATAGCGTTTGTTATGGGCGCACAAGCTATTTTCAAGATCTTTAAATGTGAATGAGTTATTACAACAAAAAGTGGAGGCTTGTGAGCAAGAAATGAAGTGATATTTTCATTATTTCGTAATTAAGTAGAAAATACTTTAAAGAAATACTAGTCATCATCAAAGAATCCTTATTTAATGAAATTCTACAGATTCCTAGTTCTAAGAGAGTATAGATGTGCTCGTTGCCATTAGTATAGTGCTTGTTGTGGGCACATATGCTATTTTTAAAATCTTTAAGTGTGAATGAGTCATTGCAACAAAAGGTGGAGCCATGTTAGGAAGAAACAAAGAGATGGTCTCGTAGTTTAGTAATTTTACCAAAAATACTTGTAAAAAATGTTAGTCATTATCAAAGACTCCTTTGTTTGAATGGATTCCTAGTACCAAGGAAATATATATGTGCTTGTTGCCATGAATATTGCACCTGTTGTGGACACATAAGTAATTTTCAAGATCTTTAAATGTAAATCAATTATTACAACAAAAAGTGGTGGCTTGTTAGGAAGAAATGAATAGACAGCCTTATTATTCAGTAATTAAGTAGAAAATACTTATAAGAAATCCTAATCATCATCAAAGACTCCATGTTTAAAGAAATTCAAAGGATTCCTAGTTCCAACAAAGTATAGATGTGCTTGCTGCTATGAATATAGTTCGTGTTGTGTGCATACAAGCTATTTTTAAGATTATTAAGTATGAAGGAGTTATTAGAACGAAAGGTGGAGCTTTGTAAGGAGGAAATGAATAGATGGTCACATTATTCAGTAATTAGACCACAAATACTTGTAAGAAATGCTAGTCATTCTCAAAGACTCCTTTGGTTAACAAAATTGAATGGATTTCTAGTTCTAAGAGAGTATAGATGTGATTCTTGCCATGAATATAGTGCCTTTTGTGGGCACATAAACGATTTTCAAGATCATTAAGTGTGAATGAGTTATTACAACAAAAGGTAGAGTCTTGTTAGCAAGAAATGAAGAGACGATGTCATTATGTGTGAATGAATTATTATAACAAAAGTGCAGCCTTGTTAGGAAGAAATGAAAGGATAGTCTCATTATTCAGTAATTAAGTCAAAAATACTTGTAAGAAATGCTAGTCATCATTAAAAACTCCTTTGTTTAATGAAATTCTACAAATTCCTAGTTTCAAGGGAGTATAGATGTGTTTCTTGCCATGAATATAATCCCTATTGTGGGCACATAGGCTATTTCCAAGATCATTAAGTATAAACGAGTTAATGCAACAAAAGGTGGAGCCTTGTTAGATAAAAATGAAGAGACGATGTCATTATTCAGTAATTATACCAAAAATATTGCATGAAATACAAGTCATTATCAAATACTCCATTGTTTAATGAAATTCTATAGTTTCCTAGTTTCAAGGCAGTATAGATGTGCTTCTTGCCATGAATAAAGTGTCTATTGTTAGCACACAATCTATTTTCAAGATCATTAAGTGTGAATGGGTTATTACAATGAAAGGTGGAGCATTGGTAGGAAGAAATGAACAAATGGTCTCATTATTTTGTAATTAAGGCAAAAATAAATTTAAGGAATGCTAGTAAATATCAAAGACTCCTTTGTTTAACCAAATTCAAGGGATTCCTAGTTCCCAAGGAGTATAGATGTGCTTATTGCCATAAATATTATGACCATTGTGGGCACATAAGCTATTTTCAAGATCTTTAAGTGTGGAGTAGTTATTACAACAAAAGGTGGAGCCTTGTTAGGAAGAAATAAACATATGGTCTCATTATTCAACAATTAAGTAGAAAATACTTGAAGGAAATGCAAATTATCATTAAAGACTCCTTGTTTAAAGAAATTCAATGGATTCCTTGTTCAAAGGAAGGATAAATGTGCTTGTTGCCATGAATATACTTCATGTTGTGCACACATAAGCTATTTTGAAGATTATTAAGTGTAAATGAGTTATTACAACAAAAGGTCAAGCCTTATTAGGAAGAAATGAAGAAATAGCCTTATTATTCAATAATTAAACCAAAAATACAAGTAAGGAATGCTAGTCATTATCGAAGACTCCTTTCTTTAAAGAAATTCAATGGATTTCTAGATCCAAGGGAATAGAGATGTGCTTGTTGCCATCAATATAGAGCGTATTGTGGTCACACAAAATATTTTCAAGATTTTTAAGTATGAATCAGTTACTACAACAAAAAGTGGTAGTTTGTTAGGAAGAAATGAAGAGTTGGTCTCATTATTTAGTAATTAAGTAGAAAATACTTGTAAGAAATGCTAATCATCATCAAAGACTTTTTGTTTAAAGAACTTCAAAGGATTCTTAGTTCTAAGGGAGTATAGATGCTCTTGTTGCCATGAATATAGTTTATGTTGTGCGCACGTAAGCTATTTTTAAGCTTATTGTGTTTAAATGAGTTATTACAATGAAAGGTGTAGCCTTGTTGGGATGAAGTGAAGAGATGAACTCATTATTCAGTAATTAAACCAAAAATACTTTTAAGGAATGCTTGTCATTATCAAAGGCTCCTTGTTTAATGAAATTCAATGGATTCCTAGTTCCAAGGGAGTATAGACATGTTTGTTGCCATAAATATAGTGCCTGTTATAGGCACATAAGTTATTTTCAAGATCATTAAGTGTGAATGAGTTATTGCAACAAAAGGTGGAGTTTTGTTAGGAAGAAATGCAAAGATGGCCTCATTATTTAGAAATGAAACTAAAAATACTTGTAAGGATTTCAAATGATTCTCAATTGTAAGGGAATATAGATGTGCTAGTTGGCATGAATATAGTTTGTGTTGTGCACACATAAGCTATTTCTAAGATTATTAAGTGTGAATGAGTTATTACAATAAAAGGTGGAGCCATGGTAGGAAGAAATGAAGAGATGATCTTATTATTTAGTAATTAAACCAAAAACACTAGTAAGGAATGCTAGTCATTATCAAAGACTCCTTTGTCAAATGAAATTCAATGGATTCTTATTTGCAAGGGAGTATAGATGTGCTTCTTGCCATGAATATAGTGCCTGTTATGGGCACACAAGCTATTTTCAAGATAGTGTGAAAGAGTTATTGTAACAAAGGTGGAGCCTTGCTTGGAAGAAATGAAGAGATGGTGTCATTATTCAATAATTATACCAAAAATACTTGCATGAAATGCTACTCATTATGAAAGACTCCTTTGTTTAATGAAATTCTACAGATTCCTAGTTACAAGGGAGTATAAATGTTCTTCTTGCCATGAATGTAATGCTTGTTGTGGGCAAACAAACAATTTTCATGATCATTAAGTGTGAATGAATTATTCTAACAAAAAATAAAGCCTTGTTAGGAAGAAAGGAAGAGACAATGTCGTCATTCAGTAATTATACGAAATTTACTTGCATGAAATACTACTCGTTATCAAAACTCATTTATTTAATGAAATTCTAAGGATTCCTTGTTCTAAGGGTATATAGATGGGCTTATTGCATTGAATATAGTTCTTGTTATGGGAACATAAGCTATTTTCAAAATCATTAAGTGTGAAGGAGTTATTGTAACAAAAGGTGGATCTTTGTTTGGAAGAAATGAAGAGATGATGTCATTATTCAATAATTATACCAAAAATACTTGCATGAAATGCTACTCATTATGAAAGACTCCTTTGTTTAATGAAATTCTACAGATTCCTAGTTACAAGGGAGTATAAATGTTCTTCTTGCCATGAATATAATGCTTGTTGTGGGCAAACAAACAATTTTCACGATCATTAAGTGTGAATGAATTATTCTAACAAAAAATAAAGCCTTGTTAGGAAGAAATGAAGAGACGATGTTGTCATTTAGTAATTATACGAAATTTACTTGCATGAAATGCTACTCATTATCAAAACTCATTTGTTTAATGAAATTTTAAGGATTCCTTGTTCCAAGGGCATATAGATGGGCTTATTTCCTTAAATATAGTGCCTGTTGTGGGCATACAAGCTATTTTCAAGATCATTAAGTGTGAAAGAGTTATTACAATGAAAGGTCAAGCGTTGTTGGAAAGAAAATACTTGTAAGAAATGCTAGTCATCATCAAAGACTCCTCGAATGAAATTCAACAGATTCCTAGTTCTAAAGGAATATAAATGTGCTTGTTACCATGAATATAGTGCCTGTTGTGGGCACACAAGCAATTTTCAACATCTTTAAGTGTGAATGAGTTACTATAACAAAATGTAGACATTGGTAGGAAGAAATGAAAAGATTGTCTTATTATTTAGTAATTAAACTGAAAATACCTATAAAAAATGCTAATCATCATCAAAGACTCATTGTTTAATGAAATTCAACAAATTCCTAGTTCCAAGAGAGTATAAATGTGCTTGTAGCCATGAATATTGTGCTTGTTATGGGCACACAAGCTATTTTCAAGATCATTAAGTGTGAATGAGTTATTACAACAAAAAGTGGAGCTTTGTTAGAAAGAAATGAAGAGATGGTCTCATTATTCAGTAATTAAGTAGAAACTACTTGTAAGAAAAGGTACCCATCATCAAAGACTTTTTGCTTAATGAAATTCAACGGATTCCTATTTCCAAGGGAGTATAGATGTGCTTATTGTCATGAATATAGTGCCTATTATGGGCATACAACCTAATTTCAAGATCTTTAAGTGTAAATGAGTTATTACAACAAAAAGTGGAGCTTTCTTAGGAAGAAATGAAGAGACGGTCTTATTACTCAGTAATTAAGTAGAAAATATTTGTAAGAAATGCTAGTCATCATCAAAGACTCCTTGTTTAATGAAATTCAATAGATTCCTAGTTGCAAGGGAGTAGAGATGTGCTTATTGCCATAAGTATAGTACCTATTATGGCCACATAAGCTATTTTTAAGATCTTTAATTTTGAATGAGTCAATAAAACAAAAAGTGGAGCCTTGTTAGGAAAAAATGAAGGGATGGTCTCATTATTTAGTAATTAAGTAGAAAATAGTTGTAAGGAACCCTGGTCATCATTAAAGGCTCCTTGTTTAATGAAATTCAACAGATTCCTAGTTCTAAGGGAGTATAGATGTGCCTATTGCCATGACTATAGTGCCTATTATAGGCATACAAGCTATTTTCAAGATCTTTAAGTGTGAATGAGTTATACCAACAAAAATTGGAGCCTTATTAAGAAGAAATGAAGGGACGGTCACATTATTCAACAACTAAGTAGAAAATACTTGTAAGGATTTATAGTTATCATCAAAGACTCCTTATTTAACGAAAGTCAATGGATTCCTAGTTTCAAGGCAGTATAGATGTGGTTATCACCGTGAATATAGTGTCTGTTGTGGGCACATAAGCTATTTTCAAGATAATTAACTATGAATGAGTTATTGAAAGAAAATGGGGAGCCTTGTTAGATAGAAATGTAGTGATAGTTTCTTTATTTAGTTATTATACCGAAAATATTTGTAAGAAATGCTAGCCATTATCAAAGACTCTTTTGTTGAATGAAATTCAATGGATTCCTAGTTCCAAGGGAGTATAGATGTGGTTATTGCCATTAATATAGTGCCTGTTGTAGGCATACAGGCTATTTTTAAGATCTTTAAGTGTGAATGAGCTATTACAAAAAAAAGTGGAGCATCAATAGCAAGAAATGAAAAGACTGTCTCATTATTTAGTAATTAAACCGAACATATTTGTACAAAATGCTAGTCATCATCAAAGACTTCTTGTTTAATGAAATTCAATGGATTCCTAGTTCCAAGATAGTATAGGATAGGAGTGCTTATTGCCATGAATATAGTCCTTATTGTTGGCATACAAGCTATTGTCAAGATCTTTAAATATGAATGAGTTATTAAAATAAAAAGCGAAGTGTCGTTAGGAAGAAATGAACAGAAGGTCTTATTATTTAGTAATTAAATGGAAAAATGTTATAAGAAATGCTAGTCATCATCAAAGACTCCTTATTTAATAAAATTCAATGAATTCCTAGTTTCAAGGGAGTATAGATGTGCTTATTGTCATGAATATAATGCCTGTTGTGGGCATACAAGCTATTTTCAAGATTTTTTAGTGTAAATGAGTTATTACAACAAAAGTAAAGTGTTGTTAGGAAGAAATGAAGAGATTGTCTTATTATTCAGTAATTAAATAGAGAATACTTATAAGAAATGCTAATCATCATCAAAGACACCATGTTTAAAGAAATTCAATGGATTCCTAGTTCTTATGGAGTATAAATATGCTTCTTTTGCACACACTAGCTATTTCCAAAATCTTAGTGTGTGTGAGCTATTACAACAAAAAGTGGAGTGTCGTTAGGAAGAAAAGAAAAGACTATCTCATTATTTAATAATTAAATTGAAAATATTTGTAAAAAATGCTAGTCATCATCAAAGACTCCTTGCTTAATGAAATTCAACAGATTCCTAGTCCCAATGGAGTATAGATGTGCTTGTTGCCATGAATATAGTGCTTGTTATTGGCATACAAGCTATTTTCAAGATCTTTAAGTACAAATGAGTTATTACAACAAAAAGTGGAGTATCATTTGGAAGAAATGAACAAATGATCTCATTATTTAGTAATTAAACCGAAAATTCTTATAAGAAATGCTAGTAATCATCAAAGACTCCCTATTAAATGTGCTTGTTGCCATGCAAGTCATTATTCAGTAATTAAACCAAGAATACTTGTAAGAAATGCTAATCATCATCAAAGACACCATGTTTAAAGAAATTTAATGGATTCCTAGTGCCAAAGGAGTATAAATGTGCCTGTTGCGGGCACACAAGTTATTTTCAAGATCTTTAAGTGTGAATAAGTTATTACAACAAAAACTAGAGTCTTGTTAGGGCGAAATGATGGGATGGTATCATTATTCAGTAACTAAGTAGAAAATACTAGAGGGAAATGCTAGTCATCATGAAAGACTCCTTATTTAATGAAATTCAATAGATTCTTAGTTTTAGGGCAACATAGATGTACTTGTTGCCATAAATATAGTTTGTGTTGTCTACATACAAGCTATTTCCAAGATTATTAAGTGCAAATGAGTTATTACAACAAAAGGTGGAACTCTGTTAGTAAGAAATGAAGAGATGATCTCATTATTCAATAATTAAGTAGAAAATTCTTGTAGGAAATGCTAGCCATCGTCAATGACATCTTGTTTAATGAAATTCAACGGATTCCTCATTTCAAGGGAGTATAGATGTGCTTGTTGCCATGAATATAGTGTCTGTTTTGGGCAAATAAGTTATTTTCAAGATCTTTATTTGTGAATGAGTTATTATAACAAAAAGTGGAGGCTTGTTAGGAAGAAATGAAAGGACTGTCTCATTATTCAGTAATTAAGTTAGGAATACTTGTAAGAAATGCTAGTCGTCATTAAAGACTCCTTGTTTAATGAAATTCATTGGATTCCTAGTTTTGAGGGAGTATAGATGTGCTTGTTGTCATGAATATAATGCCTATTGTGAGCATACAAGCTATTCTCAAGATGCTTAAGTGTGGATGAATGATTACAACAAAAGGTGGAGTGTCGTTAGGAAGAAATGAAGAGACTGTCTCATTATTTAGTAATTAAACTGAGAATACTTGTATGAAATGCTAATCATCATTAAAGACTCCATGTTTAAAGAAATTTGATGGATTCCTAATTCCAAGGGAGTATAAATGTGCCTATTATGGGCATACAAGCTATTTTCAAGATCATTAAGTGTGATGAGTTATTACAACAAAAAGTTAAACCTTGTTAGGAAGAAATGATGGGACAATCACATTATTCAATAACTAAGTAGAAAATACTAGAGAGAAATGCTAGTCATCATGAAAGACTCCTTATTTAATGAAATTCAACAGATTCCTAGTTCTAAAGGAGTATAGATGTGCTTGTTGTCATAAATATAGTTCATGTTATGTGCACACAAGATATTTTTAAGATTATTAAGTGCGAACGAGTTATTACAATCAAAAGTGCTGCCTTGTTAGGAAGAAATAAAGAGATTTCCTTATTATTCAATAATTCAACTGAAAATACATATAAGGAATGGTCGTTATTATCAACAATTCTTTTCTTTAATGAAATTCAATGAATTCCTATTCCAATGTAATATAGATGTGTTTATTGCCAAGTATATAGTGTCTGTTATGAGCATAAAGGCTTTTAAGATCTTTAAGTGTGAATGAGTTATTACACAAAAAATTAGAGCCTTGATAAGAAGAAATGAAGAGACAATCTCCTTATTCAGTAATTATGTAGAAAATACTTGTAAGAAATGGTAGTCATCATCAAAGACTCCTTGTTTAATGAAATTCAATGGATTCCTAGTTCCAAAAGAGTATTGATGTGCTTGTTCTCATCCATATAGTGCCTGTTGTGGGCATATAAGCTATTTTCAAGATCTTGAAGTGTGAATGAGTTATTATAACAAAAAGTGGAGTCTTGTTACAGAGAAATGAAGAGACGGTCTCATTATTCAATAATTAAGTAGAAACTATTGGTAGAAATGCTAGTCATCATGAAAGACTCCTTGCTTAATGAAATTTAATGGATTCCTAGTTCCAAGGGAGTATAGATGAGCTTATTGTCATACATATAGTTCATGTTGTTGGCATACAAGCCAATTTCAAGATCTTTAAATGTGTATGAGCTATTACAACTAGAAGTGGAGCCTTGTTAGGAAGAAATGAAGAGACAGTCTTATTATTCAGTAATTTAGTAGAAAATACTTGTATGAAATGCTAGCCATCATCAATGACTCCTTGTTTAATGAAATTCAATGGATTCCTCATTCCAAGGGAATATAGATGTGCTTGTTGTTGTGAATATAGTGCCTGTTGTGGGCATACAAGCTATTTTCAAGATCTTTAAGTGTGAATAAGTTATTACAACAAAAAGTGGAGCCTCGTTAAGAAGAAATGAAAGGATTGTCTCATTATTTAGTAATTAGGTTGAGAATACTTGTAAGAAATGCTAGTCGTCATCAAAGACTCCTTATTTAATGAAATTCACTGGATTCCTAGTTCCAAGGGAGTATAGATGTGCTTGTTGCTATGAATATAGTGCTTGTTATGGGCATATAAGCTATTTTTAAGATCTTGAAGTGCAAATGAGTTATTATAGCTAAAAGTGCAGTCTAGTTAGGAAGAAATGAAGAGATAGTCTCATTATTTAGTAATTAAGGAGAAATACTGGTAAGAAATTCTAGTCATCATGAAAGACTCCTTGTTTAATGTAATTCAACAGATTCCTAGTTCTAATGGAGTATAAATGAGCTTGTTCCCATGAATGTAGTTTGTGTTATGGGCATATAAGTTATTTCCATGATCTTTAAGTTTGAATGGGTTATTACAACTAAAAGTGGAGCCTTGTTAAGAAGAAATGAAGAGATGGTCTCATTATTCAGTAATTAAGTAGAAAATACTTATAAGAAATGGTAGCCAACATCAATTACTCCTAGTTTAATGAAATTCAATGGATTCCTTATTTCAAAAGAGTATAGAAGTGCGTGTTGCCATGAATATAGTGTCTGTTCTAGGAATAAAAGTTTTTATCAAGATTTTTATGTGTAAATGAGTTATTACAACAACAATTGGAGTTTTGTTAGGAAGAAATGAAAGGACGACCTCATTATTTAGTAATTAAGGCAAAAATACTTCTAAGAAATGCTAGTCATCATCAAAGACTCTTTGTTTAATGAAATTCAACTGATTCCTAGTTCTAAGGGAGTATAGACATACTTGTTCCCATGAATATAGTGCATGTTGTGGGCAAACAAGCTATTTTCAAGATCTTTAAATATGAATGAGTTATTACAACAAAAAGTGGAGCCTTGTTAGGAAGAAATGAAGAGACGATCTTATTATTCAAAAATGAAACCAAAAATACTTGCAAGAAATGATAATCATCTTCAAAGACTCTTTGTTTAAAGAAATTCAATGGATTCTCAATTCCAAGGGAGTATAGATGTGTTTGTTGCCATGAATATAGGTAGTGTTATATGCATATAAGCTATTTTTAAGATTATTATGTGTGAACAGGTTATTACAACAAAAGGTGAAGCCTTGTTTGGAAGAAATGAAGAGATGATCTCATTACTTAGTAATTAAACCAAAAGTACTTGTAATGAATGCTAGTCATTATCAAAGATTCCTTTGTTTAAAGAAATTCAATGGATTCTTAATTCCAAGGGAGTATAAATGTGCTTGTTGCCATGAATATAGTTCGTGTTGTGCGCACAGAAGCTATTTTCAAGATTATTATGTGTGAATGGCTTATTACAACAAAAGATGGAGCCTTGTTTGGAAAAAATGTAGAGATGATCTCATTACTCAGTAATTAAACCAAAAATACTTGTAAGGAATGCTAGTCATTATCAAAGATTCCTTTGTTTAATGAAATTCAATGGATTCCTAATGCCAAAGTAGTATAGATGTGCTTATTGCCACGAATATTGTGCATGTTCTAGGCATATAAGCTATTTTCAAGATCTTTAAGTGTCAATGAGTTATTATAACAAAAATGGAGCCTTGTTAGGAAGAAATGAAGAGACAGTCTCATTATTCAGTAATTAAGGAGAAAAAACTTGTAAGACATGCTAGTTATTATCAAAGACTCCTTGTTAAATGAAATTCAATAGATTCCTAGTTCCAAGGTGAAACAAATGTACTTGTTGCCATGAATATAGTGCCTATTATGGGTATACAAGCTATTTTCAAGATCTTTAGGCATGAATGAGTTATTAATAAAAAAGTGGAGTGTCATTAAGAAGAAATGAAGAGACTGTCTCATTATTTAGTAATTAAACCAAAAATACTTATAAGAAATGCTAATCATCAAAGACCTTCATTGAAAGAAATTCAAGGGATTCCTAGTTCCAAGGGAGTATAGATATGCTTTGAGCCATGCTAACTGAATATTTCTTTTGGCCACACATGAAACAAGATGTTGAGGGAGTATGTGAGAAATGCATAACATACAAACAAACTAAATCTAGAATTTTACCTCATGGCTTATATACCCCCTTACCCATACCTAGTCATCTCTGGGTTGATTTATCTATGGACTTTGTACTAGGATTGCCATGATAAAAAATGATAAGGATTCTATACTTGTTATTGTTCATAGATTTTCAAAGATGGCAACAAATGTGGTTGGCTTATTCTTTAAAGTAGTATATTTACATGGCATGCTGTTGAGCATTATTTTAGACTAGGATACAAAGTTCTTAAGCTATTTTTGGAAGACTTTATAGGGTAAGTTAGGTATTAAGCTATTGTTTTCAACTATTTGTCATCCACAAATTGATGGGTAAACTGAGGTGGTTAATCAAACTCTTTCTACTCTTTTGCGTGCTATTATTCAAACAAATTTGAAAACACGGGAAGATTGTTTATTGCATGTCGAGTTTGCATATAATAGGAGTGTTCATTCTATTACTAGTTACTCTCCATTTGAAATTGTATATGGTTTTAATCCATTGACTCCTTTGGATTTAGTACCTATACTAATCAATAAGTATGCTAGCTTAGATGGTAAATGCAAGATTGACATGGTGAAAAAATTGTATGAAAAGGTGCGACAACATATTAAAAAATGAACTAAGCAATATACATCCCATGTCAACAAGGGATGAAAGAAGGTGGTGTTTAAACCTAGTGATTAGGTTTGGGTGCATATGTTCAAGAAATAGTTCCTAACTCAAACGTGTTCAAAACTACAACCTAGAGGAGATGGTCCGTTTCAAGTTGTAGCATGAATTAATGACAATACTTATAAGTTGGACCTTCCCAGTGAGTATAATATAAGTGCAACATTTAATGTTTTTGATATTTCCCCTTTTGATGTAAATGATGATTTAAGGATAAATCCTTTTGAGGGGAGGGGGAATAATGAGAAACTTAGAGATGATGGGTGGAAGGCTTCAAAGGGTGCAAGAGGTCCATTGCACATTCTAGAAGGCCCAATACCACAAACTAAAGCCAAAAAGATGAAAGAGGCACTAAATGAGTTGATTAAGGACATTCAAACCAAGCAAGTTTCAGATAGTGCGAATTGAAACTTGAAAGAAAGTCCAGGCCCTATTAATGCGATTGGAGTACCTAATGGGTTGGGGCTATGTAATAGCATTCACTCTTGAATAAGAGTTTATTATCTATGCTAGAATTAGTTTGTAAATAGGAGTTCCTCTTGAATAAGGATTTGTCCTAAGTACGAATTTGTGCCTCTTTAAGATTGTTGTCTTAGCCTATAAATAGGCATCTCCTTGTAAGCTCTGGAACATCAGACAATTTTTAGGGAAATAGAAAGCAAGGGTTTTCTCTCTCAATTCTTTCGAGAACTAATGAACTTATCAAGAGGTACATCTTTTTGTGGAGTTCAACCCAACTTATCACTCCCAATTCCTTTCTTTTCTGAAGTGTGGTGTCCATATCTTTCTTACATACCCAAGATTCATGTTCCTTTGAATGTTAGGCCTAAGGTTTGTGTTATTAAAGTCTAATTTGGTTTTCCTAGCTATTCTTTGATTCCTTATGTGCGTTAGGTCCCTAAGCCACATCTTTTTGGGGTTTTCTGCATCACAACTCATATACGCAAAGTGATCTTGAAAATAACTTTTTTCCCCACAAAAATCATTATATTCATTGTAGCAAGTGATTATATGCACCTTTGGAAGTAGCAATCCATTAAACAAAGGAGTCTTTGATAATGACTAACATTTCCTACAAGTATTTTTGGTTTAATTTCTGAATAATGAGACCATCCCTTCATTTCTTCCTAACAAGGCTCCACTGTTTGTTACAATAACTCATTCATGCAAAATGAACTTAACATTAGCTTATGTGCCCACAACAGGGACTATATGCATGGCAATAAGCACATCCATACTCTTTTAGAACTATAAATCCAATGAAATCCATGGATCACAGGAGTCTTCCAAAATGATTAGACTTCTTTACAACTAATATTGGATTAAGTGTAGAATAATACGAATGTCTCTCGATATCTTATTAACAATCCTCTACCTTTCATTGCAACGACCCATAATGAGACTATCTTTCTTCATAACACGGCTCCAGTTTTCTTTGCAACAACTCATACAAGCAACATGATCTTGAAAATAACTTTTGTACTCACAACAAGCATTATATTCATTGTAGCAAGTGTTTATATGCTCCTTTCGCATTAGGAATCCATCGAACAAAAGAGTCTTTGATAATGACCAACATTTCTTACAAGTATTTTTAGTTAATTACTGAATAATGAGGTCTCTTCATTTCTTCCTAATAAGGCTCTACTATTTGTTGCAATAACTTATTCACATGAAATGAACTTGAAAATAGATTGTGTGCCTATAATAGGCACTACATGCCTGGCAACAAGCACATCTATACTCCTTTGGAACTAGGAATCCATTGATTTCCATGGAACCAAAGAGTCTTCCAAAATGATTAGATTTTGAAAGAAGTTATTTTGGTTTAATTGTAGAATAATAAGAATGTCTCATCATTTCTTCTTAACAAGACTCCACCTTTTGTTGCAATAACTCTTTCACATGAAATGAATTTGAAATTAGCTTGTGTGCCCACAACAGGGATTATATGCATGGCAACAAGCGCATTCATACTCCTTTGGAATTATGAATCCTTGAAATCCTTGGAATCGAGAAGTCTTCCAAAATGATTAGATTTTTTTACAAGTAATTTTGGTTCAATTGTAGAATAATAAGAATGTCTCTTTACATCTTCTTAACAAGGCTCTACCTTTTGTTACAACAACTTATTCACATAAATTAATCTTGAAAATAACTTTTGTCCCCATAATATGCAATACATTCATTGCAACAAGTAATTATGTACACCTTTCAAAGTAGGAACCCACTAAGTTTCATCAAACAAATGAGTCTTTAATAATGGCTACCATCTCTCACACGTACTTTTGGTTCAATTCCTGAATAATAAGACCATCCTTCTTTGTAACATAGCTCTAGCTTTCCTTCCAATAACTCATACATTCAAAATGATCTTGAAAATAACTTTTGTCCCCACAACAAGCATTACATTCATTGTAACAAGCCATTATATGGTCCTTTAGCATTAAGAATCCATTCAAGAGAGGAGTCTTTGATAATGACTAGCATTTCCTACAAGTATTTTTAGTTTAATTACCAAATAATGAGATTGTCTCTCTATTTCTTCCTAACAAGGCTTCACCGTTTGTTGCAATAACTCATTCAAATGAAATGAACTTGAAATTAGCTTGTGTGCCCACAACATGAACTATATGCATGACAACAAGCACATCCATACTCCTTTAGAACTATGAATTCGTTGAAATCCATGGAACCAAGGAGTCTTCCAAAATGATTAGATTTCTTTATAAGTAATTTTGGTTCAATTATAGAATAATAAGAATGTCTCTTTATATCTTCTTAATAAGGTTCCACCTTACTTTAGAACAACTCATTCATACAAAATAATCTTGAAAATAACTTTTGTCCCCATAATACACAATACATTCAACAAGTAATTATGTACACCTTTCAAAGTAGGAACCCACTGAGTTTCATCAAACAAAAGAGTCTTTAATAATGGCTACCATCTCTCAGAAGTACTTTTGGTTCAATTCCTAAATAATAAGACCATCCTTCATTGTAACATAGCTCTAGCTTTCCTTCTAACAACTTATACATGCAAAATGATCTTGAAAATAACTTTTGTCCCCATAACAAGCATTACATCCATTGTAGCAAGCAATTATATGCTCCTTTGGCATTAAGAATCCATTCAAGAGAGGAGTCTTTGATAATAACTAGCATTTCCTACAAGTAGTTTTAGTTTAGTTACTAAATAATGAGATTGCCTCTCTATTTCTTCCTAACAAGGCTCCACTATTTGTTGCAATAACTCATTCAAATGAAATGAACTTGAAATTAGCTTGTGTGCCCACAACATGAACTATATGCATGACAACAAGCACATCCATACTCCTTTAGAACTACGAATTTGTTGAAATCCATGGAACCAAGGAGTCTTCCAAAATGATTAGATTTCTTTATAAGTAATTTTGGTTCAATTATAGAATAATAAGAATGTCTCTTTATATCTTCTTAACAAGGTTCCACCTTACTTTAGAACAACTCATTCATACAAAATAATCTTAAAAATAACTTTTGTCCCCATAATATGCAATACATTCATTGCAATAAGTAATTATGTACACCTTTCAAAGTAGGAACCCATTGAGTTTCATCAAACAAAAGAGTCTTTAATAATGGCTGTCATCTCTCAAAAGTACTTTTGGTTCAATTCCTAAATAATAAGACCATCCTTCTTCATAACATAGCTTTAGCTTTCCTTCCAACAACTCATACATGCAAAATGATCTTGAAAATAACTTTTGTCCCCACAACAAGCATTATATTCATTGTAGCAAGTGATTATTTACTCCTTTGGCATTAAGAATCCATTCAATAGAGGAGTCTTTGATAATGACTAGGATTTTCTACAAGTATTTTTAGTTTAATTACTGAATAATGAGATTGTCTCTTCATTCCTTCCTAACAAGGCTCCATCATTTATTGCAATAACTCATTTAGATGAAATGAACTTGAAATTAACTTGTGTGCTCACAACAGGGACTATATGCATGGCAATAAGCACATTTATACTCCTTTGGAACTATGAATTCGTTGAAATCCATGGAACTATGGTGTCTTCCAAAATGATTAGATTCCTTCACAAGTAATTTTGGTTCAATTGTAGAATAATAAGAATGTCCCTCCATATCTTCCTAAGAAGGTTCCACCTTACTTTGGAACAACTCATTCACACAAAATAATCTTGAAAATAACTTTTGTCCCCATAATAGGGATTATATTCATTCCAACAAGTAATTATGTACACCTTTGGAACTAGGAATCCCTTGATTTTCATTAAAGAAAGGAGTTTTTAATAATGGTTAACATTTCTTACAAGTACTTTTGGTTCAATTCTTGAATTATGAATCATCTTTCTTCGTAACATGGCTCGAGCTTTCTTTGCAACAACTCATACACACAAAATGATCTTGAAAATAACTTTTGTCCCCGCAATAAGCATTATATTCATTGTAGTAAGCAAAGCAGTTATTGATAATGACTAGCATTTCCTATGTATTTTCAGTTTAATTACTAAATAATGAGACTGCCTCTTCATTTAATCCTAATAAGGCTCCATCATTTGTTGCAATAACTCATTTAGACGAAATGAACTTGAAATTAGCTTGTGTGCCTACAATAGGGACTATATGCACGACAACAAGCACATCCATACTACTTTTTAACTATCAATCTGTTGAAATCCATGGAAGCAAGGAGTCTTCCAAAATGATTAGATTTATTTGCAAGTAATTTTGGTTCAATTGTAGAATAATAAGAATATCTCTTCATATCTTCTTGATAAGGCTCTACCTTTTGTTAGAACAACTTATTCACACAAAATGATCTTGAAAATAACTTTTGTCCCCATAATACACAATACATTCATTGCAACAAGTAATTATATACACCTTTCAAAGTAGGAACCCATTAAGTTTCATCAAACAAAAGGGTCTTTAATAATGACTACCATCTTTCACAAGTACTTTTGGTTTAATTCCTGAATAATAAGACAATCCTTCTTCGTAACATAGCTCTAGCTTTCCTTCCAATAACTCATACATGCAAAATGATCTTAAAAATAACTTTTGTCCCTGCAACAAGCATTATATTCATTGTAGCAAGGGATTATATGCTTCTTTGGCATTAAGAATCCATTCAATAGAGGAGTCTTTGATAATGAGTAGCATGTTCTACAAGTATATTCAGTTTAATTATTGAATAATGAGATTACCTCTTCATTTCTTCCTAACAAGGCTTCACCACTTGTTGTAATAACTCATTTAGATGAAATGAACTTAAAATTTGCATGTGTGCCTACAACAGGGACTATATGCATGGCAACAAGCACATCCATACTCCTTTGGAACTATGAATCTGTTGAAATCCATGGAACCAAAGAGTCTTCCAAAATGATTAGATTTCTTTGCAAATAATTTTGGTTCAATTGTAGAATAATAAGAATGTCTCTTAATTTCTTCTTAATAAGGCCCTACCTTATATTGAAACAACTCATTCACACAAAATGATCTTGAAAATAACTTTTATCCCTATAATCGAGACTATATTCATTGTAACAAGTAATTATGTACACCTTTGGAACTAGGAATCCTTTGATTTTCATTAAAAAAAGGAGTCTTTCATAATGGCTAGCATTTCTTACAAGTACTTTTGGTTCAATTTCTAAATAATAAGACCATCTTTCTTCCTAACATGGCTCCAGCATTCTTTACAACAACTCATACATGCAAAATGATCTTGAAAGAACGTTTGTCCCCACAACAAGTGTTATATTCATGAAATGATCTTAAAAATAGCTTGTGTGCCCATAACAAGCACTATATTCATGACAACAAGCACATCTATACTCTATTAGAAGTAAGAACCCTTTGAAGTCCATCGAACAAAGAAGTCTTCAACTTGATTTAACTTTTGGCGAGTGTTCCGTGCTTGATTTAACCTGATTTAGAACCAAGCTCTAATACCAACTGATATGAAAAACCCCAAAAGACGTGGCTTAGGAACCCAACGCACACAAGGAATCAAAGAACAACCAGGAAAGCTAAATCAGAGTTTAATAACACAAACCATAGACCCAACATTTGAAGGAACATGAACCTAGGGTATTTAAGAATGATATGGATGCCATACTCTAGAAAAGAAAGAAATTGGGAGTGATAAGTTAATTGGAATGCCATAAGAAGAAATATCTCTTGGTAAGTTCGTCAATTCTCAAAAGAACTGAGGGAGAAAAACCCTTGCTTTCTATTTCACTCAAAGTTGTCTTATAAATTGTCTGATATTATTTTTCAAAGCTTATAAGGGGTGTCTATTTATAGGCTAAGATAGCAATCTTAAAGAGGCACAAATTCCTACTTAGGATAATTCCTTATTTAGGAGGAATTCTTATCTAGGGACAAATTTTTACATAAAAAAAAAACTCCTAATTTGGAATGACTGTTAATAACTAGTCCTAACTTTTTAAGTACTCCAATGATATTAATAAGGCCTGGACTCTTTTTTAAGCTTGAATTTGCACCATTTGAAGCTTCGTTGGCCTTAATGTCCTTAATCAGCCCATTTAGTGCTTCTTTCATCTTTCTGGCTCTAGCCCATGTTATTGGGCCTTTTGGAATGTGCAATGGGCCTTTTGCATCGATAGAAGCTCTAGCTTGTGTTACTGGGCCTTCTGGAATGTGCAATGGACCTCTTACATTCATTGAAGCTATAAAACTCGTGTTATTGGGTCTTCTGGAATGTGCAATGAATCTCTTGCATCCATTAAAGCCTTCCACCCATTATCGTTACAATTTTCATCATTCCCCCTTTCCTCGAAAGGATTCATCCTCGAATCATCACCTTGTTTATGCTTGATGATGTAGGGAAAGGTCTAAATGAATTTGATCCACTTAGCATGTCTTTTGTTCAACTTTTCTTGTACAAGTAGGACAAGAATTGCACAATGACTTATACTTTCCCTCACATATCCTTTCAAAATAAGTTCTTCAACCTGCCTTTGAAGTTTTTTTGTCTCCTCAAGATTACTCTTATATGTTGGCCAATTTAGGATAGATGCACCAGGCATGAAATCAATTTGATACTCAATTCCTCTTATGGGTGGCAATCCACTTGGGATATTGTCAGGGAATACATCTTTAAACTCCTTATCTTTGATAAGACACCTCATCTAAAAGATGTTATCTCGTTGCACCTCATTTTCTTCCTTTACTTGCACATTCAATGCTCGCCTTATAACAAGAGCTACTCCATTAACCAGATACTCCTCTCCATCACTTTCACCCTCTGATGATGACATAAAATCATCATTTGATTCACTTTCAGTTTCAACATCACCATTACTTCTCAAGATCATTGCACGCTTATTTGGACATTGAGATGCAACGTAACCCCTGCTTAAACACTTAAAACATTTAACATCTCTATTTCTACTTGGTTGGGGGTTAGAATTACCTGCCTCCTTGTTAGAACCCATATTCTTGTGCTTGGATAGCTTGGCTTTGGACTTGTAATTGGCCATCTTGTCCCTTTTACTCCAATTTGGCTTCCAAGATGAAGTAAAACCCGAGTTTTGCCCAAACTTTCTGGAACCCTTTCATTTAAGTTGCCTTTCAACTTTCATTGCCAAGTGCACCATGTCTTCTAATTCCACATAATATTGCAATTCAACCACATTTGCTATGTCCCTATTTAGCCCTTGTAGAAATTGAGCCATGGTTGCTTCTCTATCTTTTTCTACACTTGCCCTAACCATGGTAATCTCCATCTCTTTGTGGTAATCCTCCATACTTTTGGTGCCTTAAGTAAGCCCTTGTAGCCTTTGGTACAACTCCTTGTAATAGTGGTTAGGGATAAACCTCCTCCTTATGATAGCCTTCATCTCCTCTCATGTATCAATTGGCCGCTTGTGATTCCTTCTCCTAGTCAAAACAAGTTGATCCCACCAAATAATAGCATAATCAGTAAATTCAATTGCAGCAAGCTTTACCTTTTTCTCCTCATAATAGTTATGGCAGTCAAAAACCAATTCAACCTTCTTCTCCCATTCTAGGTATGCATCAAGATCATTCTTACCTTGGAATAGAGGAATTGTCATTTTAATACTGCCCAAATTATTGTCATAGGTGCCTTGCCTCCCAAATTCTCTTTGATCCCTTCTATTGTTAATAGTTCTAACCACAGTAGTTTAATCATCAAATTCATCATCTTCATGGTCATAGGCACATCTCAACTACCTTCTTACTTTAAGAGCCTCATATTCCCCATGCCTCCTTTGCAATTTTGCTATTATATTAGCTTGCTCCTCCATCCTCTCCCTAATATCATCAAATTTGGTATTCATGCGCTCAAATTGTTGTTGCATAGCTTTGATCATGAAAGACACATCACCAACTCTCTCCTGAGTTACATCTTTGTCTTTGGACGTCATAGTATTACTTCTACACAAAATAATTAGGATACCATACAGAACAATCCCTCACATGCTTCACTCAAAGAAGGTGTCACTCTCCTTTGTGTTTACACTCTTTATGGCTTTTTCTTTATATGAACTTTCACTCTTGCCTTTTACCACTCGTATTTCCCCTTTCAGCTCTATAAAGGAATAAATAATGTAAATCAAGAGTATTGATTTTGAACAGAATAAGATAAGAGAACAAGGAATCAAAAACAGAAAAGGATATCAAGGCAAACAAATTTAATGAACTAAACTCACAAAAATCAAGATAGGGGTAGTTAAACCTAAAGGACAAACTTGGGTAATAAAATAAGAAAATAGATGGCAGAATTGGAGTTGAGCAAGAAAACTTTATTATTATTATGGCCAATATGACCAAACAATTAACTTTATCAATAACTTGAATTTGATGTTTTCTTTTTTTTCTTTTTCTTTTTTTCTTTTGTTGATCCTTCTTTTTGTTTTTTTTTTCTTTTCTTTTGCTCAACACAAAACAACAATAGAATACTTAGATACAACAATTGGAATTGAAATTAGCACATTAAGAAGGATTGCAAACAAACAGATTTGTGCATTTGAATGGTAATGCACATAACAGACAAATTGAATAGAAATAAATAAATCACAAGGTAGAAAATTGATGAGTAAGTGGATTCAACCTGATTTAGAACCGGACTCTGATACCAACTGATACAAAAAACCCCAAAAGATGTGGCTTAGGAACCCAACGCACACATGGAATCAAAGAACAACTAGAAAAGCCAAATCAAAGTTTAATAACACAAACCCTAGACCCAACATTCGAAGGAACACGAACCTAGGGTATTTAAGAAGGATATGGATGTCATACTCTAGAAAAGAAAGAAATTGGGAGTGATAAATCAATTGGAATGCCACAAGAAGAAATACCTCTTGATAAGTTCATTAGTTCTCAAAAGAACTGAGGGAGAAAAACCCTTACTTTCTATTTCACTCAAAGTTGTCTAATGTTATTTTTCAGAGCTTACAAGGGGTGCCTACTTATAGACTAAGACAACAATCCTAAAGAGGCACAAATTCCTACTTAGGACAATTCCTTATTTAGGAGGAATTCTTATCTAGGAACAAATTCTTACACAAAAAATAAACTCCTAATTTGGAGTGACTGCTAATACTTAGTCCTAACTCTTTAAGTACTCCAATTATATTAATAAGGCCCGGACTCTTTTTCAAGCACATCTATACTCCGTTGGAACTAGGAATCCTTTAAAATCCATTGAACAAAGAAGTCTTCAATAATGATTATATTTCTTTACAAGTACTTTTGGTTCAATTGTAGAATAATAAGAAAGTCTCTTTATTTCTTCATAACAAAGGAAGTCTCTTCATTTCTTCATAACAAAGGGCCAGCTTTTGTTGCAATAACTCATTCAAATGAAATGATCTTAATAATAGCTTGTGTGACCACCATAGGCACTTTATTCATGGCAACATGCACATCTATATTTTGTTGGAACTAGGAATCTTTTGAAGTCCACTGAATAAAGAAGTCTTCAATAATGATTATATTTCTTTACAAGTACTTCTGGTTCAATTGTAGAACAATAAGAATGTCTCTTCATTTCTTCATAACAAGGGACCACATTTTGTTGCAATAACTCATTCAAATGAAATGATCTTAATAATAGCTTGTGTGACCACTATAGGCACTATACTCATGGCAACATGCACATCTATACTTTGTTGGAACTAGGAATCCTTTGAAGTCCACTGAACAAAGAAGTCTTCAATAATGATTATATTTCTTTACAAGTACTTATGGTTCAATTGTAGAATAATAAGAATGTCTCTTCATTTCTTCATAACAATGGACCACCTTTTGTTGCAATAACTCATTCAAATGAAATGATCTTAATAATAGCTTGTGTGACCACTATAGGCATTATATTCATGGCAACATGCACATCTATACTCTGTCCTAATTAAGAATCCATTGAGTTTCATCAAAAAAAGGAGTCCTTAATAATGACTAACTTTTCTTATAAGTATTTTTGGTTTAATTGCCAAATAATGAGACCGTTTTTCTTGCTAACATGGCTCTGGCTTTGTTTGCAACAACTCAAACATGGAAATTGATCTTGAAAATGACTTTTGTCTGCATAACAAGCATTATATTCATTGAAACAAGCGATTATGTGTGCGTTTGGAATTAGGAATCCATTAAATTTCATTAAACAAGTGAGTCTTTGATAATGACTAGCATTTCTTACAAGTATTTTAGGTTTAACTGCAGAATAATGAGAGCATCCCCTCATTTCTTCCTAACAAGGCTCCACATTCTATTGCAATAACTCATTTATAGGAAAGGATCTTGAAAAGACCTTGTGTGACCATCACGAGCACAATATTCATGGAATAAAGCATATCTATATTCCTTTGGATCTAGGAATCCATTGAATTCCATGAAAGAAAGGAGTTTTTTACAATGATTAGATTTTTTTACAAGTACTTTTGGTTTAATTGTAGGATAATGAAAATGTCTTTTCATTTCTTTTTAACAAGGCGTCACCTTTTGTTGTAATAACTCATTTAAAAGAAATGATCTTGAAAATAGCTTTTATGCCCATTACAGGCACTATATTCATGGCAACAAACACATCTATACTCCTTCAGAATTAAGAATCCATTGAGTTCCATTGAACAAAGGATTCTTCCATAATGATTTGATTTCTTTTCAAGTACTTTTGGTTTAATTGTAGAATAATAAGAATGTCTCTTCATTTCTTCTTAACAAGGTGCCACCTTTTCTTGCTATAACTCATTCAAACGAAATGATCTTGAAAATAGCTTATGTGCCCTTAATAGATTCCTAGTTCCATGGGAGTATAGAAGTGCTTATTGGTAGGAATATAATGCCTATTGTGGGCACACAAGCTATTTTTAAGTTCTTTAAGTGTGAATGAGTTATTACAATAAAAGGTAGAGCCTTGTTAGATGGAAATCAAGAAACAGTCCCATTATTCAGTAATTAAGTAGGAAATACTTGTAAGAAATGCTAGTCATCATCAAAGACTCCTTTGTTTAATGAAATTCAATGGATTCCTAGTTCTAAAGGAATATAGATTTGCTTGTTGCCATGAATGTAGTGCCTATTGTGGGCATACGAGCTATTTTCAAGATCTTTAATTATGAATGAGTTATTACAAAAAATATGGAGTCATCTTAGGAAGAAATCAAGAGTCAATCTTATTATTTAGTAATTAAGTAGAAAATACTTGTAAGAAATGTTAGTCATCATGAAAGACTCCTTGTTTAATGAAATTCAATGGATTCCTTTTTCCAAAGGAGTATAGATGAGCTTGTTGCCATGAATATAGTGCTTGTTATGGGCATAAAAGCTACTTCCAAGATCATGAAGTGTGAATGTGTTATTGCAACAAAGTTGGAGCCTTGTTACGAAGAAATGAAGAGGCTGTCTCATTATTCAAGAATATACCAAAAATACTTGTAAGAAATGCTAGTCTTTATTAAAGGCTCCTTTGTTGAATGAAATTCAATGGATTCCTAGTTCCAAGGCAGTATAGAAGTGCTTGTTGCTATGAATATAATGCCTATTGTTGGCACATAAGCTATTTTCAAGATCTTTAAGTGTGAACGAGGTCTTACAACAAAAGTGGCTCCTTGTTAGGAAGAAATGAAGGGATGGTCTTATTACTCAGCAATTAAAACAAAAATATTTGTAGGAAATGCTATTGATAATCAAAGGCTCCTTTGTTTAATGAAATTTAATGTATACCTAGTTCTAAAGTAGTATAAATGTGATTGTTTCCATGAATATATTGCTTGTTGTGGGCACACAAGCTACTTTCAAGACTCCTTGTTTAATGAAATTCAATTGGTTCCAAGTTCTAAAGGAGTATAGATGTGCTCGTTGCCATGAATATAGTGTTTGTTTTAGGTATAGAAGCTATTTCAAGATCTTTAAGTGTGAATGAGTAATTACAAAAAAAAGTAGAGCCTTGTTAGGAAGAAATGAAGAGACAGCCTCATTATTTAGTAATTAAGTTGAAAATACTTGTAAAAAATGCTAGTCATCGTCAAAGACTCATTATTTAATGAAATTCAATAGATTCCAAGTTCCAAGGCGGTATAGATGTACTTGTTGCCATAAATATAGTGCCTATTATAGGCACATAATCTATTTTCATGATTTTTAAGTATGAATGAGTTATTACAATAAAAGATGGAGCCTTGTTAGGATGAAATCAAAAGACGGTCTCAAATTTGGGTATGAAATCTAAATCTTGAAATTGATAGTTTAGGAATTTAAGGAGCCTAAATGTTTGGTATGCTATTAATGTCCCTGGATTTCAATTTAATTTCATTACTTGTTATGTTAAATTTCCTAAACAAAGGCATCATTATCAAATGTCACCTAATTCTTTGGTTAGGAATCAATGTTTACATTTATATAAACAAAATGATCAAGAAGTTGATTGCTTGTCCTTTTGTTTCAAGGAATCATTTAGACAAAATAATCATGTAATTAATATCTATGATTCCACCAAATATTAATTTTAATGTGACATGTATATCAATACACTTTGGGTAATCTAAATACATTAAATTTCATTAAACAAATGAGTCATTTATCTTAAGACAAAGAAACAATATTTTTCGTAAAATATCAACTTTTTGAAATATAATCATGGCCTTTTTTTTAATTGCATTTATCACATCTTATTCATCAACTGTTTCACCATTTTCCCTTAGTCCACAATTATCATAGCAATATGGCAGTTCACATAGCGCTACGTATGCTACATTTTCTAAAACCAAATTCCACATTGCAATTTTGGAATAACATGGAAATAAATTTTTTAAAAAAATTTTGAAAATGGGAAATTAACTTGATAAAATAGAAAAAAAAAGTCTAAAAAATAGAAATTAATTTTGAAAAATTTTAAAAAATTAGAATTTAATTCCAAAGAATAACAAAAACTACATTAATTTCAACTCAGTGTTATTTGATTTTAAAAATATGAAGCTCTTATTTTTAATAGGAATTACTAAGATAGGTGCCCTCAAGCTGTTGACTAAACAAAAACTACAAAACTAAATTGAAAAACAAAAGGATGGGAGTCTCTTTACCCACCTTATCATAATGGTGTAACCAAAGGAATTGCTTTATGAAATTATAGCTATGATAATACAATTCTTTGATGTGTTTATCGAAACTAAGGCTTTCCTATTAAGAAGGAGTCATGACCATCACATTATGCTTACATTAAATGTTAAACCTGTTAACATTAGGCCTATTGGTACCTCCATTACCAAAAAGCATAAATTGAAAATTAGCTGAAATATGGCTTCTTTAATCATACAACCTAGTAGTCATACATTTGCTTTACCAATACTAATGGTGTAAAAAAAGGATGACTTCTAGCAATTTTGTGTGGATTATAAACAATTGAATTCCTTGACCATTAAGAACAAGTTCCCCATACCCATCATTGAAGAAATAGTGGATGAATTAAAGATGTTACCATCTTCTTTAAACTAGATATGAGAGTAGGTTATCATCATATCAGAATGAATGAGGAAGTTTGTTTTGTTCCTTTTTTCATGACATTTTGGTATATAGCTCTAGCTTAGAATAATGTGTACAATGTTTGACTTGTACTATAGTAGTTTTGAGGTCATAACAACTTTATGCTAAGTAGTTTAAATGTATATTTGGAAGAGGGTAAATTGAGTATGTAGGGCATCTTATTAGTGGTTAAGGGGTAGCTACTAACCCCACCAAACTAAAGGCTATAGTTAACTAGCCTACACCAATGTCAATAAAGACTTAAAGGAGATTCTTCAAGTTAACAAGATACTAACCTTTTGAACTAGAGACAGATGATTATGGAATAAGGATTGGGGCAATCATGATGAAAAAAAGGAAGGGCTATTACTTACCTTAGTAAGGCCTTACATGATAAGAGTAGGGTTGTCTATGTATAAGAAAGAACTCTCGACTATTTTAATGGTAAAAGGCAAATGGAGGCATTAGCTTGAGGGGCACTCTTCCATAATTAGACTATGAAAGTATTGAACACTTGTTTCACTAATGCTATATGCATGAATCCAGAAGAAAGGGATCACAAGCTTTTAGGGTTAGATTATGTAATTTAAGATAAGAAAGGTTTTAAGAACAGGGTTATTGATGTATTATCATTAAAGGATCAAGAAGTGCCATGTATGGTTCTATTAATAGTGATTCCTCAAGGATTTGAAAGTGCTAACTAAATAAGCACCCTAGCTTAAGAATTACTTACTGATTTATGCTTACTCCCAGCTTCAAGCATCCTTTCTCCTTAACCAGTGGAGTTCTCAAATATAAGGGACAAGTTTGCTTGGGAACCACTAGAAATTTTAGAATTCAAGTGCTACAAGCTCTGCACTCTTATGCTTTAGGAGGGCATTTTGATAATTAAACCCACTACTAAGAGAGTTAAACAAGTATGAAAGCTTACATTTAGCTTTTTGTATCCACTAGTGAAGTATGTTATTGGTTGCTTAGACAAGTATTATTGCTTTCTTGATGTGTACTCTAGATATAATTAGGTCACTATCACTCCAAAAGATCAAGAGAAGACCATATTTAAGCATTCTTATGGAACATTTGCATTTAGGAGAATGCTCTTCAATTTATGTAATGCACCTGTTACATTCCAACCTTGCATGATGTCCATATTCTGAGATATGGTGGATTCAAATTCAAGCCAACGAGGGAAGCAATATGCTAAGTTATCATCAAACTCTTATATCGAGTGGTTGCACATTTGCTTGCATTATATTCAATTTTTCCTTATAATTGAACTAAAGACAATATAAAAATATTACCATACTATTACCAAAGAGAAAAATGAAACCCACAAGTAAAATAAGGAATTCAAAATCTTAAAAAAGTTAAATCATGTTAAACAAAAGTAAAACTTTGACCTAATGTTCAAAGGAACACTCTGGAAAAAAGGATAAACTATACCCAATGTTCTAAAGAATATGAACCAAAAGTATAAAGAAAGATATGGATGTCACACTCCATAAAGAAGGGATTTGGGAGCGATAAGTTTGATTGGAATGCCATAAGACAATAATCAAGTTCACAAAGTTCAATAAAGAACCAACATAGAAATCTCACTTTTTTTCACTAGTGATCTATATCTTTTAATCCTAAAATGATCATAAGAAAACCGTAAACAAAGTATTAAGCTACATACAAAGAATAATATGTTCATGTGCAAAAAATCTAATCTTTTAGAAGTGATTGGATATTTAGATTCAAAGTTTACTAGATGGGTTGATAGCATAAAGTCCACTTTTGGTTAGATTTATGGTGCGGAAAACCACTTAAGATATGGCTTAGGGACCCAACATACACAAGGAATCAAAGAATATCCAGGAAAGCTAAATCAGAGTTTAATAACACAAACCTTAAACCTAACATCAAAGGAACACGAACCTAGGGTATTCAAGAAGGATATGGACACCACACTCTAGAAAAGAAAGGAATTAGGAGTGATAAGTTGATTTGAACGCCACAAGAAGAAGTACCTCTTGATAAGTTCTTTAGTTCTCGAGGGAGAAAAACCCTTGCTTTTTATTTCACTCAAAGTTGTCTGATCTCAAATAAACGAGCTAAGTAAGAAGGGTTGCAAAAAGACAGATTAGCACATTTGAATGGTAATAGATAAATCACAAGGTAGCAAATTAAAGAATTAATTGATACAACTTGATTTAGAGCTGGGCTCTGATACCAACTGATGCGAAAAACCCCAAAAAGTCATGGCTTAGGGACCCAACGCACACAAGGAATCAAAGAATATCCAGGAAAGCTAAATCAGAGTTTAATAGCACAAACCCTAAACCCAACATTCAAAGGAACACGAACCTAGGGTATTTAAGAAGGATATGGACGCCACACTCTAGAAAAGAAAGGAATTGTGAGTGATAAGTCAATGTGAATGCCACAAGAAGAAGTACCTTTTGATAAGTTCTTTAGTTCTTAAAAGAACCGACAGAGAAAAACCCTTGCTTTCTTTTTCACTCAAAGTTGTTTGATCTCAAACAAATGAGCAAAGTAAGAAGGGTTGCAAAAAGATAGATTAGCAAGTTTGAATGGTAATAGATAAATCACAAGGTAGTAAATTAAAGAATTAATCGATACAACCTAATTTAAAGTCGGGCTCTGATACCAACTGATGTGGAAAATCCCAAAAAGACATGGCTTAGGGACCCAATGCACATAAGAAATCAAAGAATATCCAAGAAAGCTAAATCAAAGTTTAATAACACAAACCCTAGACCTAACATTCGAAGGAACATGAACCTAGGGTATTCAAGAAGGATATGGTTGCCACACTCCAGAAAGAAAGGAATTAGGAGTGGTAAGTCAATTTGAATGCCACAAGAAGAAGTACCTTTTGATAAGTTATTTAGTTCTTAAAAGAATTGAGGGAGAAAAACCCTTCTTTTCTATTTCACTCAAAGTTGTCTGATCTTTAGAGCTTACAAGGGGTGCCTATTTATAGGCTAGGATAGTAATCCTAAAGAGGCACAAATTCCTACTTAGGAGAAATCCTTATTTTGGAGGAATTTTGGACAAATTCTAGCATATACAATAAACTCTTATTTAGGAGTGAATGTTATTACTTAGTCTGACCCATTAAGTATTCCAATTATATTAATTAGGGCCTGAACTCTCTTTTAAGCTTGAATTCACACCATTTGAAACTTGGTTGACCTGAATATCCTTAATCAGCCTATTTAGTCCTTCTTTCAACTTTTTGGCTCTAGCCCATGTTATTGGGCATCTTGGAATATGCAATGGACCTCTTCCATCGATTGTAGCTCTAGCTCATGTTATTGGGCCTTTTGGAATGTGCAAAGGACCTCTTGCATCCATTGAAACTTTAACTCATGTTATTGGGCCTTTTGGAATATGCAATGGACCTCTTGCATCCATTGAAGCCTTCATCATCTCTATATCTCTCATTAGTTTTTCTCCCTTAGTTCTTTTAAGAACTAAAGAACTTATCAAGAGGTACTTCTTCTTGTGGCGTTCAAATCGACTTATCACTCCCAATGCCTTTTACCACTTGAATTTCCCATTTTAGCTCTTTAAAGAACCAAACAAAGTAAATCAAGAGGATTGATTTTGAACAGAATAAATTAAATGGTGTAAAATAGAACAAATTGGAGAACAAGGAATCTAAAAAGAAAAACAAAAATAGATATCAAGCAAACGAATTTAATGATTTAAACTCACAAAAATCAGAATATGGGGGATAAACCTATAGGACAAACTTGGATGACATAACAAGAAAATAGATGACATAATTGGAGTTGAGCAAGGAAGCTGTATTATTATTGTAGCCAATATGACCAAGCTGTTAATTTTTATCGATATCTTGAATTGGATGCCTTCTTTCTTTTGTTCCTCTTTTTTTTTCAATACAAAATAATAGTATAATACTTGGAGACAACAATTGGTATTGAAATTTGCACATTTTTTATAGTTATGATCTCAAACAAATGAGCAAAGGATGTCCTGCCTTCATTGAAGCTCTAGCTCATGTTATTGGGCCTTCTAGAATGTGCAATGGACCTCTTGCATCCATTAAAGCCTTCCACCCATCATCTCTATGGCTCTCATCAATTTAGGGGTAAGAATCAGTTTGATGCCTTTCTCCATATTTAAGAGGCTTATCTTAGGATAACTAAAGTTTAACCATTCATCTCTCTGATACCATTCCTTTCTTAGTAGCACAAAATCATACACACGAAAAGATATATATATATCAATGTAATGTGTAGACATGTTCCCAAGTTGTACTTACACCAACAATGGAAATTGCATTCTCCTTAAACATAGTTTGTTGGCCATTAGCTTTTTTAATAAAGTCATTCCTAGATGCATCACACATGATCTTTTTGAGCAGAAAGGTTTAATAAATAAATTCATGGAGACTCTATTATTGTGTTAGTGGCTAGTAGGTTTTTGTTTTTGATGAGTGAGATAGATCTTTATTTGATGAATTGAAAATTACAATAAAATAAAAATGCAATTCATCTCCACTCAACTAGTTACTAATACTTGGAGTAGTGTTAGGAAAAATTGCAATCCCAAGAAAAAGAGGAAATCTTATACAATATTCAAGAAGGAAATGTTTGCCCATTGGGTTCCCTTGTGGAAAATAATGCCACTTTAAAAAAGTAGATTCCTCCCATTATGGTTATCACCTTTTTCTATGTATAAATAAACCTCTCATAGGCTAAGAGAGGAAGAGTCCAATTTAGTTATTTCTCTCCTTTGTAATCTCTTTCTCCTCTTTGCAAAATAAACTTGTAACAACTCTTGGTGTTCAATGAAAGCTCTATTTTTGTAAGTATTCTGATCTTTATTGTGTTCTTTTATATTAGTGTGTATCTTTTATGTTGGTGTGTTTAAATTAATTTCTACAAATTCCTATAAGTATATATATTAGTAGTCTCCATGAATTAGTGTGTATCTTGCCATGTGTATGATCTGCACTGCTAAGAAAGGAATGGCTTCAAAGAGATGAAGGGTTAAACTAAAACTAGTTTAAAGTAGTTTTAGCTAAAACTAAACTAAAACTATGAAGTTGGCTTAGAACTTGAAGTTGAATACTAAGCAGTTGGATTTTTCAAAAGGGAGAATTGAAGTTGAATACTAGTTAAAACTAAAACTATGAAGCTGCTTAGATCAAGTTCTAGGTATAATGTGATTGGAAGGAGAGAAAGAAGCGAATTGGACTCTTAGTGTTCAATGAGAGCGTTATTTCTATAAATATTTTACCCTTTATTGTGTTCTTTTATATTAATGTGTATCTTTTACATTGGTGTTCTTAAATTAGTTTTTACAAATTCCTATAAGCATATATATATATATCTTTCTATATGTGTGATCCTACATTGCTAAGACAGGAATGATATCAGAGCCTCTCTTAGTGAAGAATTATTGATAGAGGCATAAAAGGAAAACTAAGGAAATCCTTAAGAGGACTGCCTTTCATATTTTGAGATTTACTTAAAGAGAAATTATATCTGAATAAGGAAACCAAAAATAATTAGGATTTTATTTCGTCCTTGATTGATTACTATTTGGTATTTTGGGCATAACTTTTCTACACATATCCAAATTTAGTGAATTTTTGTAAGGAACTAAAAAATGAGTAAACGGCCTTTTATACAAGAGCCTTAGTCCTAACAAAGTTGGTTAATTCACCACTTAAAGGTGCGAGAGAAAAGGAAGTTGATAAACTTTGCAATGAAACTTATGAGTGAATTTGGATTAATCCATTACCTATCCTATCGTGAAAAACCCCAAAAAGACATGGCTTGGGGACCCAACACACACAAGGAATTAAAGAATATCCAAAAAAGCTAAATTAGACTTTAATAATACAAACCCTAGACCCAACATTCAAACAAACACAAGCCTAGGGTATTTAAGAAAGATATGCATGCCACACTCTATAAAAGAAAGGAATTAGGAGTGATAAGTTGAGTTGAATGCCACAAGAAGTTCTTGAAAGAACCAAAGTAGGAAACCCTTACTTTCTATTTCTCTCAAGGTTATCTGATATTCCCTAGCTTACATGGAGGTTCCTATTGATAGGTTAAGACAACAATCCTACATAGGCATAAATTCCTATTTAGGACAAATCCATATTTAGGATGAACTCCTATCTAGGACAAATTCCTATTTAAGAGTGAATGCTATTACTTAGTCTTAGCCAATTAAGTACTCCAATCATATTAATAAGGCATTAACTCTCTTCCAAGCTTGAATTCACACCATTTGAAGTTGGGTTGACCTGAATATCCTTAATTAGCCCATTTAGTGCTTTTTTCATCTTTTTGGCTCTAGCTTGTATTATTGGGTCTTCTAGAATGTGTAATGGACCTCTTACATCCTTTGAAACCTTCCACTGATCATCTCTAAGGTTCTTATCATATCCTGTAATTCCTAAGCACATAGATTTTTTATGTGCTATTGAAAATAATTATACCCAGTTAAAGGATCTCAATAACTAAAAAGATCTTGCCAATCCTCTAGATAAAGAATTTTCTTTATCTTAAACTTGACATAAACCCAATCTCTAAATCCAAAACCAGATCTAGATCCTCTTTCTAAGGGTTCAATAACCAATGAGCCTATTTCATGTAGTATTTATTGATAATACAAACAATCCTTCATACTAGTAATGGCTTCCTTATTCGATGAACTATAATGGATTCAAAAAACCCAAAACATAATAACATGTATGTCACAATGTAATTAAGGCTAAAATTTAAGTTAATTTTGTAATTCCTTTATGTGGATGACTCCTTAAAACAAAATGATAAGCCTTATTAGTTAGAAATGAAGTAATGGTTTCCCTTTTAAGGCAATGAACTATTCTATTTTTATAAGAAAAGCTAATTAGACTACCTAAATTTTATGGACATGCATGTCACAAAGGCATTAATATTTAACATAGATATAGAGGTTAATTTCTTAACCATTTTGTATGGATGATTCCTTACAATGAAAGAAGCTGCCTAATTTCCAAGGAATTAGTTGATGAACTTAAGTTTTAAGTAATTAACAATTATATCTTGGGAAAGAAAGCTAATCAAAAGTAATAAGTCCTTTATTTAATAGACTTCATTGGATTTCAATGACCCAAGACATAATAACATGTATCTTACAATGAAATAAGTGATCACATCACCTTTAAGTTAATTTCATTATTCCTTCATGTGAATGATTGATTAAAACAAAAGGATAAGCGTTATTAGTTAGAAATGAAGTGACTGTATCATCTATTTAGGAATGAACCATTCTATTTATTTAACATTAGCTAATGAAGATAAATGACTCTTTTCTTAGATAGAATTCATTGTATTCAAACTACCTAAGGTATATTGATATGCATATGGCAATGAAATTAATGTTTGGTGTAAACATGGATATTAATTCCATGATCATTTCTAGTGAATGATTCTTTATGATGAAGAAAAGGCCTTTTTATAAGGGAATTTAGTGATGGCCTTAAGATTTAAGCAATGAAATATTGTCTCTTGGTAAGCAAGAGTAATAACTCCTTTATTCACTAGACTAAATGGATTCAGACTACTTAGAGGAGAAATCCTATTTTCATGTAATCAAGAGTCAGACTCATGTTTCAAGTAATGAACAATTATCTCATGGTAAATAGAGGTAATCAAGGGTAATACCTTCTTATTGGATGGAATTCAATGGATTTACCCTACCTAAGATATAATAACATGCATCTCACAATGAAATTAGTGATTGATGTAGACATTTAAGTTAGTTTCATATTTCCTTTGAATGAATGACTCCTTGGAATAAAAAAAAAAAAACAAAGCTTTATTAGGTTTAAATGAATGTCAATCTCATCTTTAAAGCAAAGAACCATTCCATCTATGCAAAAAAAAAAAAAAAAAACTAAACAAGATAAATGTTTCCTCTGTTTGATCAAATTCAATGGATTCTAATTATTATAAGTACCATGTTAGGCAAAAGAAGATAAAAGAGCTTCAAAGGCAAGTTAAGGAACTTATTTTAAAAGGATATATGAGCAAAAGCATGATTCTCTGGACGGTTCCTATCTTACTTATACCCAAGTAAGATGTGACTTAGAGGATGTGTGTTGACTATCGAGCAGTCAACAAAATCATTGTAAAGTATCGTCACCCTATACCTAGGTTAGATGACACATTGGATGGATTGGGTGGTTTATCTGTCTTTTAAAAAATTGATTTGAAAAGTGGATATCACCAGATTAGGATAAGAGAGGGAGATAAGTGGAAGAAAGCTTTCAAAACAAAGTATGGTTGGTATGAATAGCTTGTTATTGCATTTGGTCTCACTAATGCACCAAGCACTTTTATGCAATTAATGAATCATGTTTTGCATCCATTCATTGGTAAATTTGTGATTGTGTATTTTGATGATATTTTGGTTTATAGTAAAGGCCTAAAAGAGCATCTTGATCATTTATGTTATTTTTTAATTGTTTTATGTTTTGAGAAATTGTATGATAACTTGAAGAAATGTTCTTTGTGTACTAATTAGATCACATTTCTTGGCTATCCTATGAGTGCTAAATGTATTAAGGTTGATGAGGAAAAAGTTAGGACAATTCATGATTAGCCTACACCTAAGTCAATTAGTGATATGTGTAGCTTTCAAGGTCTGGCTAGTTTCTATAGATGCTTTGTTAGGGACTTCAGCGCCATTGCTGCACCATTAACTAAGGTTATAAAAAAGAACATGAGTTTTAAGTGGGGTAGTGATCAAAATAAGGCTTTTAATTGCATTAAGGAAAAATTACGTTTTGTGGCCTTACTTGCCTTACTTGAAATTGCAAAAACTTTTGAGATTAAGTGTAATGCTTTAGGGATTGGCATTGGACCTTTTTTGATGTAGGAAAGGCACCCAATTGCCTACTTTAGTGAAAAGGTAAATGGAGCAAGTCTTAATTATCCTACTTATGATAAAGAGATGTATGCATTGGTACAAGCTTTGTGGACATAGTAACATTACCTTTGGCCTAAGGAGTTTGTCATCCATACTGACCATGAATCCTTGAAGCACTTAAAAGGACAAGGAAAGTTGAACAAAAGACATGCCAAGTGGATCAAATTCATTGAGACCTTTCCCTAGGAAAACAAATATAATCAAGGTAATGATTCAAGGATGAATTTTTCAAGGAGAGGAGGAATGATGAGAACCTTAGAGATGATGGGCGGAAGGCATCAAAGGATGCAAGAGGTCCATTACACATTCTAAAAGGTCCAATAACATAAGTTAAAGCCAAAAGGATGAAAGAAGCAGTAAATGGGTTGCTTGAGGACATTCAGGCCAACCCAAGTACAAATGGTGCGAATTCAAACTTGGTATAAAGTCAAGGCCTTATTAATATGATTGGAATACTTTAGGGTTTTCAAACTTAGGTCCCTAAGCCACATCCATTAGGGTTTTCCACCTCAAAGTCTAGCTCTACTTGATTTATTTTCTCATCAAAAGCAGGTTTTACTTAAACTAAAACCAGTTAAAATTTTTATGGTGTAGACAAAGGGCACATAGGCACTTATGAATAATGCAACTATCTCTACATATCTTCCTAGCAAGGCCACATACCTTGTTCGTTTTGGGGGCACAGGGCATGTATGTTATATAGTTATTTATAAATCATGCTATTAAAGGGTCAAAATTACCCTTTGATTTTGCAGTAGTGGCACATATTATCATATAATGCAGTAGAATGAAGATTTGATGTTCAAACATCCTATCTAGATTCCTTTCTACAGTGTTGCTTTCATCATATTGTACATAATTGTACTTAAGTTGTTCCTCTAATAAAGGTCAACTAGAGTTAGTTTTAAATAGTATAATTTTATAAAGATTTTATTAAAAGTCATTTTATGGATATTCATTGTTTCCTTCTCATAAGAAGGTTATAAATCTTTTAACGTAGGATTTTGTTTTGATAAGAACATCTCTTTTAGTTTATCAACATAATCTTGAGTCTCTTTTTCTATTTCTTTAATCTATTCTTTTTTTCCTAGAATTGAGGCTTCTTTCTCTTTTAGACAAGGTTTTTTTTTTTTTTTAACTTTTGACTATCTTATCTATCAATTTTGTATTCTTAGGAATTTTACCTAACATTTTGTAGTATACTTCTTTTGATGGTATCACTACTAATAACATATGATGTCTAATAAATCCATTTACTTCTTCAAATGTTATTTAATAAACTCACTTTTAGGGTTGGAACCTTATCCTTTCTTCACTTTTCCACCAACTGCACCCTATCATCTTCCTTTCTCCAATCTTTAGGCCTTAAAACTCTAACCTCAAAAGTAAATTTTTCTTATTTCCTAGGTTAGGGTTATTACTTCAGCTTATAAATAGACTTGATTTTATTGTTAAGAGATATCAGTGAAAATAAAAGGTGAGAATATTCTCTTTCAATTCTTCATTGAACTTAGCAAACTTATCAAGATTATTGTATTGTGGCATTCTAACTTGACTTAACATTCTTAAGTCCTTTCTTTTTGAACTGTGGTATCCATATCCTTGTTTATATCTTTTGTTCACATTCCTTTGAACATTGGGTTTAGGTTTATACCTTACATTTATATTTCTTTGAACATTGACTTCTCTGTTTGATGGAACTTAATAGATTTAGAGTACCAAAGTTGTAATGACATGCTTGTTGCAATGAATATAATGCTTGGTGTAGCAATAAAAGTTAATTTCATTATCATTTTATCTGAATAAGTTCTTGAAACAAAAAGATAAGACCTAGGCTTAATAAACTTCATACAAGTTTAAGAGCATCCTTTTGAGGACTTGGCATATGTTATTTTGGAAAATCTTTTCTTGCATATGCTACATCTTATGGTGCAGAAAACCCCAAAGGATGTGGCTTAGGGACCCAATGCACACAAAGAATCAAAGAATATCCAAGAAAGTTAAATCAGACTTTAATAAGACAAACCCTAGACCCAACATTCAAAGGAACACGAACCAAGGGTATTTAAGAAGGTTATGGATGTCATACTTTAGAAAAGAAAGGAATTAGGAGTGATAAGTCAAGTTGAATGCTATAAGAAGAGGTACATCTTAATAAGTTCATTAGTTCTCAAAAGAACTGAAGGAGAAAACCCTTGCTTTTTGTTTCCCTCAAAGTTGTTTGATGGTCGAGAGCTTACAAGGAGGTGCTTATTTATAGGTTAAGATTGCAATTCTAAAGAGGCGTAAATTCTTATTTTGGACAAATCCTTATTTAGAAGGAATTCCAATCCAGGACAAATTCTTACTTAGAAAACTTACTTTTATACAATCACTTATTTAGGATACACTACTATTTAAGAGTGAATGTTATCACTTAATCCTAGCCCATTAAGTACTCCAATCATGTTAATAAGGCCTTGACTCTCTTTCAAGCTTGAATTCACACCATTTGTAGTTGGGTTGGCCTAAATGTCATCAATTAACCCATTTATTGCTTCTTTCATCTTTTTGGCTCTAGCCCGTGTTATTGGGCCTTCTAAAATATGCAATGGACCTCTTGCATCCTTTGAAACCTTCCACCCATCATCTCTAAAGTTCTCATCACTCCCTCACTCCTCTAAAGGATTCATGCTCGAATCATGATATGAACTCCGATTATTTGTAAACGGAACCCAACACCAATGTTGGTATAGGATCGTTCTAACAAAGGTTAAGGGATTTTGGAGTTTTGACCTAATGATTATAAACAACCAAGAACCAGAACTTAAAGATTCAGACGCCACTCCCAGCAACAAAAACGTTGAAGAAGATAAGTCTATTGAACCAACACACTCAAGTATGAAAGTTCAGAATTAGTTCTCAAAGAACCAGAGAAAATAGCTCATACATTCATCATATGCCGTCCTCCCTTCTAACCATCCTTTTTATACGCTAACCCCCCTAAACCCTAGCTAATAAGATGGACTTATTAAGGAAATTCGTCCAATCTGCCAGCCACCCTCTTTATATGCTAATAAGATGGACTTATTAAGGAAATTCGACCAATCTGCCAGCCACCCTCTTTATATGCTAATAAGATGGGCTTATTAAGGAAATTCGTCCAATCTGCCAGCCACCCCTTTTTATATGCTAATAAGATGGGCTTATTAAGGAAATTCGTCCAACCCACTAAATAATAATAATAATCCATGAAAATAACTCATTTAAATGCCCAAACATGGGCTCCCAAATTCAACTTCCTTCCCAAGGTCATGGTTCTCAAATTCCTCCACAGATGACACATTTGCAAGCCTTGGTGAAGCCTCCATCATCCTTAACTCGTACCTAGCAACTTCTTGATAATAAATGTCGCACAACAAGTTGTTGAGAGCTTCCTTTATTTTCTTTAACCTTGCCCTTGTCATTGGTTCTCCAAGGTTTTGCAAAGCATCAACTTCCTTGTTGATTTGAGTTGGTACAATATGGCTTCCGTCATTCCTGCTCTCCTCAAAATGATTTGTCCTCAAATCAGCACTTACATCATCAAAGAGAAATGGAGAACGGTCAGAAACATTAAATGTTGCACTGACATTATACTCACCTGGCAAGTCAAGTTTATATGCATTATCATTGACTCTTGCCACCACTTGGAAAGGACCATCTCCCCTTAGTTGCAACTTTGATTTCCTTTGCTTGGGAAATCTATCCTTCCGCAAATGTACCCAAACCCAAACACCAGGTTCAAAGGTGATATGCCTACAACCTTTGTTGGCTTGGGTTTCATATTGTTTGGTTTTTCTCTCAATGTTAAGCATAGCTTTCTCATGAAGTTGCCTAACCACTTCAGCCTTCTTTTTCCCATCTAAATTAACCTTGTCTTGTATAGGCAATGGTACTAAATCCAAAGGAGATAAGGGATTAAAACCATAAACAAGCTCAAAAGGAGAATAACCTGTGGTACTATGAACAACACAATTATAGGCAAACTCCACAAAAGGCAAACATTCTTCCTAGGTTCTAGAGTTCTTACCAATAACAGCACGCAACAATGTACCAAGAGTTCGATTTACTACCTCAGTCTATCCATCAGTTTGTGGATGGCAAGTTGTAGAAAACAACAACTTTGTTCCAAGCTTACCCCACAATGTTTTCCAAAAATGACTAAAAAATTTTGCATCACAATCTGACACAATACTCTTCGGCACTCCATGTAGGCGAACAATCTCTCTAAAAAATAAGTCTGTTATTTTGTGGATAGCTCTACAATCGACACACATCCTCCAAGACCCATCTTTCTTTGGTGGCACTGCACATGGGCTCATGCTCTCTCTCACATGTCCCTTCTTCATCAACTCATCAACTTGCCTTTGAAACTCCTTTGTCTCCTCAAGATTACTTCTATACGCTGACTTATTGGGAATGGGAGCCCCAGGAATAAGATCAACGTGGTGTTCAATCCCTCTTCTTAGTGGTAAACCATCTGGGATCTCCTTAAGGAATACATCATTATAATCCTGCAACAAAGATCAAATAACACTAGGCAAAGATGAATCAAGGTCAGTGTTAGAGAAATAAGAATCCTTGTAAAGGATCAAGATTATTTGTTGCCTCGCTTGAAAGGCAACCCTAACATTTGCTCCTTTTGCAAACACACTCACTTGTTTTCTTTCATCTTCACTCTTGTGAACCTGACCCCCCTTGTACTTAGTACTCTCACATGCGTTTACCTTCTTTTTCTCTCCCTCATTTTCTTTTCTCTCGACTCTCTCTTTCTTTTCGCTCCTCCTCTTCCGCTCACTTTCATAAAGTCTCACTTGGTCTTCATACACCTGTTTTGGAGTCAATGGAACAAGTGTAAATGGTTTTCCATCCATGGTGAAAGAATAGCGGTTCTTGTAACCATCATGCAAAACTTTTCTATCAAATTGCCAAGGACGGCCAAATAACAAATGCCCGGCCTGCATAGGTACAACATCACAAAAGAGCTCATCCTTATATCTACCAATGGACAATGGAACCACAACTTGTTTAGTCACTTTCACCACTCCACTATCATTCAACCATTGCAAATTATATGGTCTAGGATGTTTGGTTGTAGGCAAGTTCAATTTTTCCACCAACTCTGTACTTGCTACATTAGTGCAACTACCACCATCGATGATCAAGCAATAGAGTCTATCTTAAACTAAACATCGAGTATGGAAAATATTTTCCCACTGCATCTCAACATCATCCTCCTCCTTAACCTGCACACTAAGGGCTCTCCTTGCTACTAAAAGCCTTCCACCATGCTCTAGATACTCTATCCCTTCATCAACATCATTAACATCCTCTAATGGTGGCATTTGGTCTTCATCACTAGCATCACTGCCAGACAAATAGTCACCATTCTCCTTAAGGTATATGGTTCTCTTGTTAGGACATTGTGAAGCCATATGACCCCTACCTAGACATCTAAAGCATTTGATGTCTTTAGTTTTTCCTTGGGTGCCCTCAAGTTTTTCTTCAAATTTGCCCCTTTCCAGGCTGCCCCTACTAGTCTGGGGTTTATGTGAATTGGTTTTAACCTTAGAAGTCATCTTCTCTTCCTTCTTCCCCCAGTTTGACTTCCAAACAGATGAACCTAAGTTCTGATTATATCTAGAAGTGCTCCTTCCCTTAAGTTGCCTCTCAACTTTCATGGCAATGTGCACCATGTCTTCAAGCTCTACATAGTGTTGCAGTTCTACTACATCAGCTATGCTTCTATTCAACCCTTGGAGGAACCTAGCCATGGTTGCCTCCCTATCCTCCATTACATTTGCCCTAACCATAGCAATTTCCATCTCCTTATGGTACTCTTCCACACTCTTGGAACCTTGTGTAAGGCTCTGCAACTTGTTATACAAATCCCTATAATAAGAGCTGGGAACAAATCTCCTTCTCATCACAATCTTCAACTCATTCCAAGTTTCTGTATTTCTCTCAAAATTTCTTCTCCTGGTGGTAACTTGCTGGTCCCACCATATGACAGCATAATCAGTGAACTCTACCACAGCTAACTTCACTTTCTTCTCCTCAGAGAAGTTGTGGCACTCATATATTAATTCTACCCTTCATTCCCAATCCAAATAGACATTAGGGTCAGCTTTCCCTTGGAAAGAAGGTATTTTCATTTTAATACTACTAAGATTTTTGTCTACTCCTTCCTTCACTCTATTTCTGTTATCCCAACCTCCATTGTGCCTGTCATAAACATTTCCATTACCTCTGACTCCCCTACCATTCCGATTACCACGTCCTCCTCTAAAGCCACCTCTGAAGTTTCTACTAGCATTATCTCCTTTAGGTTATAGCTTTGAACACCTCCGAGCTAAGAACTGTTCCTTACACATATACACCCAAACCCAATCACTAGATTCAAACACCACCTTCTTTTTCCATTTGTTGACATGGAATGCATATTACTTTGTTCATTTTTTAATATGTTGCTGCACCTTCTCATGTAATTTCTTCACCATGTCAACCTTGCATTCACCATCTAAGCTAGCATACTCATCGACAAGTATAGGCACCAAATCTAAAGGAGTCAAGGGATTAAAACCATATACAATTTCAAATGGAGAGTAACTAGTAGCAGAATAAATACTCATATTATATGCAAACTCAACATACAATAAACAATCTTCCCAAGTTTTCAAATTCATTCAAATAATTGCACGTAAAGAGTAGAAAGAATTCAATTAACTACCTTAGTCTGCCCATTAGTTTGTGGATGATAAGTAGTTGAAAACACTAACTTAGTACCTAACTTACCCCACAAAGTCTTCCAAAAGTAGCTTAAGAACTTTGTATCCCAATTAGAAATAATGCTTTGTGGCATGCCATGCAAATATACTACTTCTCTAAAGAATAAATCAGCCACATTGCTTGCTTCATTAGTTTTATGATATAGGATGAAGTGTGTCATCTTTGAAAATCTATCAACTACAATAAATACAAAATCCCTATTCCTTTTTGATCGCGACAACTTTAATACAAAGTCCATAGATAAATCAACCTAGGGACGGCTAGCTATGGGTAAAGGGTATATAGGCCATGAGGTAAAACTCTAGATTTAGCCTGTTTGTATGTTATGCATCTCTTACATACCCTCTCAACATCTCATTTCATGTGTGGCCTAAAGAAATGTTCAGTTAGGATATCTAGGGTTTTCCTAACTTTGAAAGGACCCATTATACCACCCATATAAGCTTCTATCATAACCAAGTCCCTTAAAGAGCTCATAGGCAAGCAAAATGATATTCCCTAAATAAGAAACCCTCGTGCCTATAAAACTTCTCAAAGGCTAACTGCTCACATGCTCCATACACATTAGCAAAGTTAGGATCTTCCACATATAAATCTTTAATTTTGCAGTAAGTGGAAAGATAAGGGCACACCTATAAGATGATGCATTAACTACTACATTTTCCTTACCTTGTTTATATTTGATTATGCAAGGAAAGGTCTCAATGAATTTGATCAACTTGGCATGCCTTTTGTTCAACTTTCCTTGTCCCTTCAAGTGCTTCAAGGATTTATGGTTGGTATGGATGACAAACTCCTTGGGCTTAAGGTAATGTTGCCATCTCTCCAAAGCTTGTACCAATGCATACATCTCTTTATCATAAGTAGGATAATTGAGACTTGCTCTACTTAGCTTTTCACTAAAGTAGGCAATTGGGCACCTTTCTTGTATCAAAATAGTTTCAATGCTAATCTCTAAAGCATCACAATTAATCTCAAAATTTTTTGCAATGTCAAGTAAGGCAAGTAAGGGTGTAGAACTTAATTTTTTCCTTAATGCAATTCAAAGCCTTGTTTTGATCACTACCCCACTTAAAACTCATGTTTTTTTGATAACCTTAATTAGTGGTGCAATAATGGTGCAAGAGTCCCTAACAAAATGTCTATAGAAACTAATTAGACCATGAAAGCTACGCATATCACTAATTGACTTAAGTGTAGGCTAATCATGAATTGCCCTAACTTTTTCCTCATTAACCTTAATACCTTTAGCACTCACAACATAGCCAAAAAAAATGTGATCTAATTAATACAAAGGGAACATTTCTTCAAGTTAGCATACAATTTCTTAGAACGTAAAACAATTAAAATAAAACATAAATGATTAACATGCTCTTCTAGGCTTTTACTATAGACCAAAATATCATCAAAATACACAACCATAAATTTACCAATGAATGGATGTAAATCATAATTCATTGGTTGCATAAAAGTGTATGGTGCATTAGTGAGACCAAATGGTATAACAAATCATTCTTACAAATCATACTTAGTATTGAAAGTTGTTTTCCACTCATCTCCCTTTCTTATCCTAATCTAGTGATGTCCACTTTTCAAATCAATTTTAGAAAAGACATATGAACCATGTAATTCATCCAACATGTCATCTAACCTAGGTATGGGGTGACAATATTTTATAGAGATTTTGTTGATCGCTTGATAGTCAACATGTATTCTTCAAGTTCCATCTTTCTTAGGTATGAGTAAGATAGGAAGTGCACAGGGGCTCATGCTTTCCTTCACATATCCCTTCAAAATAAGTTCCTCAACCTACTTTTAAAGCTCCTTTGTCTCCTTGGGATTAGTCCTGTATACTGGCTAGTTTGGGATGAAAGGACTAAGATAAAATCAATTTGATGCTTAATTCCTCTCCTAGGTGGCAATCCACATAGGAATATATCTTTAAATTCCTATAAAAGAGAAATAACAACACTAGGCAAAGATAGGTCAAACTTGTTAGTGCTAAAATAAGCCTCTTTGTACAAAAGTACAATCATAGTCTATTTGGCATAAAATGCTTTTTTGACATCAATTTTTTTGGGTAAAAACCTTTTATTTTCTTCTCTCTCTTGTGTCCTCGCTTTTTCTCCTCTCTTTTCTCTTTTTTCGATATCTCTTTTTTATTCACTCTCATTTTTAATTCTTAACTAATCCTTATAAGCTTGTTGAGATGATAATGGTACAAGAGAGACAGGTTTTTCATTCATTACAAAGGAATATCAATTCTTAAAGCTATCATGCGTAACTCACTTATCAAACTACCATGGTCTTCCTAATAGAATATGACCCATATACATAGGTATAACATCATATACCTTTTGATAGAAAATGGCACATGCACCTGCTTATTTATCTTGACTTCACCACTCATTTGACCATTAAAGCTTATATGGTCTAGGATGCTTCATGGCAAGTAAATTTAGCTTTTCAACCATCATTGTGCTAGCAATATATGTTCACCTTGCGACGAGAGCTACCCCATTAATCAAATACTCCTCTCCATCACTTTCACCCTTTGATGATGGCATAGAATCACCATCTGATTCACTTGCAGTTTCAAAATCATCGTTACCTTTTAAGATCATTGTACACTTATTTGGACATTGAGATGAAATGTGACCCCTGCCCAAACACTTAAAACATTTAACATTTTTATTTCTACTTGGTTAAGGGTTAAAATTAACTATCTCCTTGTTAAAACCCACATTATTGTGCTTAGATAGCTCGGCTTTGGGCTTGTAATTGGCCTTCTCATCATTTTTACTCCAATTCGGCTTCCAAAATTCGGCTTCCAAGCTGAGGTAGAACCTGAATTCTGCCCAAAACATGTGGAATCCTTTCATTTAAGTTGTCTTTTAACTTTCATTACCATGTGCACCATGTCTTTTAATTTCACATAGTGTTGTAATTCAACCATGTTGGCTATGTCTTTATTTAGCCCTTGCAGAAATTAAGTCATGGTTGCCTCTCTATCTTTTTTTACATTCGCCTTAATCATGGCAATCTCTATCTCTATATGGTAGTCTTTCACACTTTTGGTGCTCGGAGTGAGCCCCTGCAACCTTTGGTACAAGGTCCTTATAATAGTGATTAAGGATGAACCTCCTCCTCTTGATAACCTTTATCTCCTCCCATGTATCAATAGGCCTTTCACAATTCCTTCTCCCAATCATAACAAGTTGATCCCACCAAATAATAGCATAATTAGTAAATTCAACGATAGTAAACTTTACCTTTTCTCCTCAAAATAGTTATGACAGTTAAAAACTAATTCAACTTTCTTCTCCCATTTTAGGTACATATCAAGACCATTCTTACCTTTGCATGGAGGAATTTTCATTTTCATACTGCCCAAATTATAGTCGTAGGTGTCTTGCCTTATAAAATCTCTCTAATCCCTTTTATTATTGGTAATTCTAACCATAGTATTTTGATTGTCAAATTCATCATCTTCTACATCATCTTTATGGTCATAAGCACATCTTAATTGCCTTCTTACTTTAGCAGCCTTATATTCCTTATGCCTTTTTTGCAACTTTGCTATTGTATTAGCTTGCTCCTCCACCCTCTCCCTTATATCATCAAATCTAGTATTCATGCACTCAAATTGTTGTTGCATAGCTTTGATCATGAAGGACACATAACAAACTCCCTCTTGAGCTACAACTTTGTTTATGGAAGTCATAGTATTACTTCCACACAAAATGATTAGGATACCTTGGACAACACTCCCTCATATGTTTCACTTAAAAGAAAAGGTGTTACAATCCCTTGTGTTTACACTTTTTATGCCTTTTTCTTAATATGAATTTGCACTATTTCCTTTTACCACTTAAAATTCCCCTTTCAACTCTTTAAAGAACTAAATAAACTAAATTAAGAGGATTGATTTTGAATAGAATAAAATAAATGACATAGAATTGAACAAATTGGAGAACAAGGAATTGAAAAAATGAAAAAGAATACCAAGGCAAATGAATTTAATAAACTAAACTCACAAAAGTCATGGAAAGGGGTTAAACCTAAAGGACAAACTTGGATGACATAATAAAAAATAGATGGCAGAATTGGAGTTGAGTAGGAAAACTATATTATTATTGTGACCAATATGACTAAACTTTTTAACTTTTATCAATAATTTGAATTTGATATCTTTTCTCTTTTGTTCATCATTCTTTCTTTTTGCTCCTTTTTTTTTTTTTTTTGCTTAACACAAAATAATAGTAGAATACATAAAGATAGCAATTGGAATTGAAATTAGCCTATTTTTTTATAGTTAAGATCTCAAACAAAGAGCAAAGTGAGAAGGGTTACAAATGGACAAAGTAGAAAATCTGAATGGTAATGTGCTTAATAGGCAAACTAAATAGAAATAAATAAATTACAAGATAGTAGATTGAAGAGCAAAGTGACAAGGGTTGCAAATGGATAGATTAGTGGAATTGAATGGTAATACTTTTAATAGGCAAACTAAACAAAAATAAATAAATCATAAGGTAACAAATTAAAGAGTAGAGTAAGAAGGGTTATAAATGGATAGATTAATGAATTTGAATGGTAATGTGCTCAATAGCCAAACTAAATAGAAATAAATAAATTATAAGATAGCAAATTGAAAAATTAGTTGATCCAACCTAATTTAGAGTCTAGCTCTAATACCAATCGATGTGAAAAACCTCGAAGAATGTGGCTTAGGGACCTAATGCACAAAAGGAATTAAAGAATATCAAAGAAAGTTAAATTATACTTGAATAACACAAACCCTAAACCTAACATTCAAAGGAACATAAACCAAGGGTATTTAAGAAGGATATTGACGCCACACTCCAAAAAAGAAAGGAAATGGGAGTGATAAGTCAAGTTGAACACCACAAGAAAAGGTACCCCTCGATAAGTTTGTTAGTTCTTGAAAGATCCAAAGGAGAAAACCCTTGCTTTTTATTTCTCTCAAAGTTGTTTGATGTTTTAGAGCTTACAAGGACGTGCCTATTTATAGGCTAAGTTAGCAATCCTAAAGAGACATAAATTCTTATCTAGGACATATCCTTATTTAGGAGGAATTCCTATCTAGGACAAATTATTACACAAAAAAATCACTTTTATACAATCACTTATTTAGGATAAACTACTATTTAAGAGTGAATGCTATCACTTAGTCCTCACCCATTAAGTACTCCAATCATGTTAATAAGGCCTTGACTCTCACCCAACCTTGAATTCGCACCATTTGTAGCTGGGTTGGCCTAAATATTCTCAATCAGCCCATTTAGTGCTTATTTCATCTCTTTGGCTCTAGTTTGTGTTAATAGGCTTTCTAGAATATGCAATGGACCTCTTGCATCCTTTAAAGCCTTCCACCCATCATCTTTAAGGTTTTCATCATCCCATTAAGGAAACTAGCAATAAAGGAATTTGCTTAAAAATAGATGGAAAGCTTATTAGTTCTAAATTTGTATCTAGCTTTCAATATAAAGAGATAGATTTACTTAAAAAAAATCAAAAGAAAAGAGAGATTTATTCCATGGCTTTAAAGTGAAGTAAAAAATAAATATTTATAGAAAAAATTAATACTTTTGTTGTTAAAGTCAAAATATAGGAAATATAGAAAAATAAAGAAAAGGTGTTTGTTCTAGAATCTATATCTAATAAGATAGAAGATCCTCCAAACATTCCAAATACTTCTTTAAAAGATGAGTGAAGTACTCTTCAATATGTTAATCTTATTGATAGGTTTATTACCCATAAGTGGCATACTCAATTTATTGTAATAATCAATAGAGAGTACATTTTTTAACCATTGCTTTAATTGATTCAGACGTTGATATAAATTGTACTAATGAGAGAATAATTCCATTAAAATACTTTTCAAAAACCACTAAAGTGTTAGATAGTGTTGATAAAAGCAAGCTTGTTATTAACTACAAAGTATCACAAATTGTTATAAGTAATAAGGGAATTTGTATAGAAATTCCATTTGTACTGGCTAAAAACCTATCATGAGATGTTATTTGGGAAATCCTTTCTTGCACATGATATATCTTATTAGGGAAATTAGTGATAAAGGGATTTTCTTAAAGAGAGAGATGGAAAGCTTATTAGCCTTAAATTTGTATTTATCTATCAATATAAAGAGACAAATATACTTCAAAAAATAGTTAAAAGAAAAAAGAGATTTATTCAATCTCTTCATAATGAAATAAAAAATAAATATTTACAAGAAAAATTAATATTCTTATTATTAAAGTCAAAATATAAGAAATATAGAAAAAAAATTATAAATACTAGTTTGTGTAGAGATGCCTATAGCTTTTAGAATAGGAAAAAACATATAGGAGAATTACCATATGAAATGACTTTTAATGAAAGTCAAATACCTACTAAGACTTGACCTATAGCAATAGGAACAAGGCATTTAGAGATCTATAAAAATGAAATAGGCAATCTCTTAAAGAAAGGGCTTATTAAAAAAAGTAGTAACCCATGGAGCTACCCAACATTTTATGCTAAAAATACTACAAAATTGGAAAGAGGAGTCCCAAGATCACTTATTAATTATAAGCCCTTAAATAAGCCCTTGAGATGGATTAGATATCCTATACCTAATAAGAAAGATTTACTTAATAGGATTTATAAAGTCTATTTTTAGAAAGAGTAGAGAATAGGTCAAAACATATCATGCTAGAGTTATTGATTACTTTAGTTATACATATGGAAACTACCTGTAGAATTTGTAGTAGAAGGGGTTAAATTTTGTAATGAAATAAAATTGCTTTTGACAAATCAATCTTTCAAGCAATGAACCATTAAAGCATGTATGAAAAACTAATTAAGATTAATGACTTCTACATTTCATATATTTTAGTGGATTTAGACTACTATAGGTGTATTGGCATGCCTCTCACAATGAATCTAAAGTTTATGGAACCATAATAGTTAATTTCATGATGATTTTATGTGAAAGAGCCTTTGGAATGTAAAAACAAGACTTATTAGCATGAAATGAGGTGGCAATCTTTTAGGTAGCAAACCATTCAAACCATGTAAGAAATCCTAATCAAAATTAATAACTCCTATGTTTGATGCACTTCAATGGATTCAAAAAACCCAAGGAGTATTGACATACTTGTATTGAATCTAACATTTGCTAGTCACAAAAGTTAATGCATGATCATTTTGTGTGAATGAGTCCTTTCAACAAAAGGAAAAGTCTTATTAGTAAGAAATGAAGTTATAGTCTCATCTTTCAAGTAATAAACCATTCAAACCAAGTAAAACAAGCTAGTTAAGATTAATGACTCTCTTCTTAAAGGATAAGAACAACACTTAAATTCTATAACATTATAGAATTTATAGGGATTGAATGGTTTGATTCTTGAAATTTGAGATTGTCACATCATTTTTTGCTAACAATGTTTCTCTTTTCATTGCAAGGATTCAGTCACACAAAATGATCATAAAGTTAACTTTTGTGTCTAAATTGAATGTCAGCTTCAATGAGACAAGCACATCCTTTCAACTTTGGCTCTCTAAAGCCATTGAATTAGATCAAACAAAAGAGTCTTTGATCTTAATTAGCTTTTCATTTTGGGTTTAAATAGTTCTATAAATGAAGGATAAGATAATCACTTCACTTCTTACTAATAAGGCTTCTAATAAGAAGCTTGGAGATGATGTATGGAAGACTTCAAAGGATGCAAAAGGTCCATTACACATTTTATAAGGTCCAATAACACAATCTAGAGCCAAAAAGATGAAAGAAGTACTAAATGGGCTAATTAAGGATATTTAGACCAACCAAGTTACAAATGGTGCAAGCCTGAAAGAGAGTCAAGGCCTTATTAATATGATTGGAGTGCTTAATGGGTTAGGGCTAAGTAATAGCATTCACTCATAAATAAGAGTATATCCTAAATAAATGATTGTTATAAAAGTGAAAGTTTTTTGTATAATAATTTGTTCTAGATAGGAGCTTGTCTTGAATAAGGATTTGTCTTAAATAGGAATTTATGCCACTTTAGGATTGCTATCTTAGCCTATAAATAGCCACCTCTTTGTAAGCTTTGGAAAGGTGAACAATTTTGAGAGAAATCAAAAGTGAGGGTTTTCCCTTTTGATTCTTTTAAGAATTGAAGAACTTATCAAGAGGTACCTTTTCTTATGGCATTTAACGAAACTCATTACTCCCAATTCCTTTCTTTTCTAGAGTGTGGCATCCATATCCTTCTTAAATACCCTAGGTTTATGTCCCTTTAAATGTGGGGCCTAGGGTTTGTGTTATTAAAGTGTGATTTAGATTTCCTCGATATTATTTGATTCCTTGCATATGTTGGGTCTCTAAGCCACATCTTTTGGGGTTTTTGGAATCTGGCTCTAAATTAGGTTGGATTAGTTAATTCTTCAATTTGATGCCTTGTGATTTACTTATTTCTATTTAGTTTGTCTATTAAGCACATTACCATTTGAACATGCTAATTTGTCCATTTGCAATCCTTTTGACATTACTCATTTGTTTGAGATTGCAATGCTTCTTACTTTGCTCTTTAGTTTGAGATTATAACTATCAAAACATGTTATGTTTAATTCCATTTGCTATCTCTAAGTATTCTATTATTGTTTTGTGTTTAGCCAAAAAAAAAAAACAGAGAGAAAGAAAACAAAAGAGGAATGAAAGAAAAATGAGAAAGAAAAAAAAAAGCATCAAATTCAAGTTATTGCTATCTATGTTTGTCCTCTAAGTTTAACCCCTTATCTTGATTTATGTGAGTGTAGTTCAATAAATTCGTTCGCCTTGATATTCTTTTCATTTTTTTCACTCCTTACTCTCTAATTAGTTCAATTCTACCCCATTTAACTTATTTTATTTAAAATCAATCCTCTTGATTTAGCTTGTTTAGTTCTTTGAAGAACTTAAAGGGGAAATTTGAGTGGTAAAAGGAAAGAGTGCAACTTCTTATTAAGAAAAAGCCATAAAAAGTGTCAAACACAAGGGAGTGTGACACCCTTTTTAAGTGAAACACATGAGGGAGTGTTTTTTGAGGTATTGTAATCATTTTTTGTAGAAGTAACACTATGATTTCCAAAGACAAAAGTGTAGCTCGGGAGGGAGTTAGTGATGGTCATGATCAAAGCTATGCAATAACAATTTGAACGCATGAATACTAGATTTGATGATATAAGGGAGAGGATAAAGGAGTAAGCTAATACAATAGCAAAGTTACAAAGGAGACATGGAGACTATGAGGTTCCTAATGCAACGAGACAAGTGAGACAAGCCTATAAACATGAAGATGATGGAGAAGATGATGAATTGGATGATTAAGCAACTAAGGTTAGAATTGCCAATAATAGAAAGGCTTAGAAAGATTTTAGGAAGCAAAGCAACTATGACCGTGATTTAGACAATATTAAAATGACAATTCCTTCATTCCAAGGTAAGAATGATCTTAATGTGTACCTAGAATGGGAGAAGAAGGTTCAATTGCTTTTTAAATGCCATAACTATTCTGAAGTGAAAAAGGTAAAGCTTGTTATTGTTGAATTTACTGATTATGCGATTATTGGTGGGATCAACTTTGTATTCTTGTGTGGATTGCTACCTAAGAGAGGAATTAAGCATCAAATTGATTTTATCCCTAATGCATCCATTCCAAACTAGCTAATATATAGGTGTAATTCAGAGGAGACAAATGAGCTTCAATGGCAGGTTAAGGAACTTATGTTGAATGGATATATGAGGGAAAGCGTGACTCCCTATGCAGTTCTTATCCTATTTATACCAAAGAAGGATGGGACTTAAAGGATGTGTGTTAACTGTCGAGCAGTATACAAAATCAATGTAAAGTATCATCAGCCTATGCCTAGGTTATATGATATGTTTAATGAATTGCATAGTTCATGTGTCTTTTCTAAAATTGATTTGAAAAGTAGATATTACCAAATTAGGATGAGAGAGGGAGATGAGTGGAAAATGACTATCAAAACTAAATATGGCCTGTATGAATGACTTGTTATGCCATTTGGTCTCACTAATGCACCAAACACTTTTATGCAGTTAATAAATCATGTTTTGTGCTCATTTATTGGTAAATTTATGGTTATGTATTTTGATGATATTTTGGTCTATAGCAAAAGCCTAAAAGAGCATCTTGATCATTTACGCTCTATTTTAACTATTTTTTGTTATGAGAAAATGTATGCTAACTTCAAGAAATATTCCATTTGTACTAACCAAATCATATTTCTTGACTATGTTATGAATGCTAAAGGTATTAAGGTTGAGAAAGAAAAGTTAGGGCAATCTATGATTGGCCTACACCTAACTTAGTTAGTGAAGTGTGTAGCTTTCATGGTTGAGCTTGTTTCTATAGAAGCTTCTAGGGACTTTAGCACCATTATTTCACCACTAATTGAGGTTATAAAAAAGAACATGGATCAAGACAAGTCTTTTAATTGCATTATGGAAAAATTAAGTTCTGCACCCCTACTTGTTTTACTTAACTTTGCAAAAGCTTTTAAGGTCGAGTGTGATACTTCAAGTATTGGCATTGGAGCTATTTTGATGTAAGAGAAGTGTCCAATTGCCTACTTTAGTGAGAATCTAAGTGGAGGAAGCTTTAATTATCCTACTTATGATAAAGAGATCTATGCATTGGTACGGGCTTTGAAGGCATGGCAACATTTCCTTTTTCCCAAGGAGTTTGTCATCCATATTGACCTTGAACCCTTGGAACACTTGAAGGGACAAGGGAAGTCGAACAAAATATTTGCCAAGTGGATTGAATTCATTGAGACCTTTCCCTACATTATTAAATATAAACAAGGTAAGGAAAATGTGGTAGTTGATGCATTATCTTTAAGGTATGCCCTTATCTCCACACTTACTACAAAATTATTGGAATTTGAATCTATTAAAGATTTATATGTGAAAAATTCTGACTTTGCTAATGTATATGGAGCATATGAGAAGTTAGTCTTTAAGAAGTTTTATTGGCATAAGGGTTTCTTATTTGGGGAAAATCATTTATGCATGCCTATAAGTTCTTTAAGGGAGTTATTTGTGAAAGAAGGTCATAGGTGTGGTCTAATGGGTCATTTTAGACTTAGGAAAACCTTAGATGTCCTTGCTGAACATTTCTTTTAGCTATACATGAAATGAGATGCTAAGAGGGTATGTGAGATGTGCATAACATGCAAATAGGCTAAATCTAGAATTTTACCCCATGGCTTGTATACCCCTTTACCCATACCTAGCCATCAATGGGTTGATTTATCTGTAGACTTTGTAATAGGTTTATTGTAGTCAAAAAAAGGTAGGGATTCTATATTTGTTATTGTTGACAGATTTTTAAAGATAACACACTTTATAACACACTTTATCTCATGTCATAAAATTGATGATGCAAGTAATATGGTTGACTTATTCTCTAAAGAAGTAGTACATTTGCATGGCATGCTATAAGGCATTGTTTTAGATTAGGATACAATGTTTTTAAGCTACTTCTAGAAGACTTTGTGGAGTACATTAGGTACTAAGCTATTGTTTTCAATTACTTGTCATCCACAAACTAATGGGCAAACTGAGGTAGTCAATCAAACTCTTTTTACTCTTTTGCATGCTATTATTTCAATGAATTTGAAAACATGGGACGATTGTTTACTATATATCGAGTTTGCATATAATTGGAGTGTTCATTCTACTACTAATTACTCTCAATTTAAACTTATATATGATTTTAATCCTTTGACTCCTCTAGATTTGGTGTCTATACCTAGCAATGAGTATGCTAGCTTAGATGGTGAATGCAAGGCTAACATGGTGAAGAAATTGCATGAGAAGGTGGACAACATAGTGTAAAACAAACTAAGCAATATGCATCCCATGTCAACAAAAGGCAGAAGAAGGTGGTGTTTGAACTTAGTGATTGGGTTTAGGTGCATATGTGTAAAGAATGGTTCCCAACTTAGAGGCGTTCAAAGTTACAACCTAGGGAAGATGGTCAATTTCAAGTAATAGTATGGATTAATGACAATGCCTATAAGTTGGACCTTCCTAGTGTGTATAATGTAAATGCAACATTTAATGTTTCTGACCTTTCTCCTTTTAATATAAGTGATGATTCAAGGATAAATCCTTTTAAGGAGTGAGGACATGAAGAAAAGTTTAGACATGATGCATGGAAGGCTTCAAAGGTTACTAGAGGTCTATTGCACATTCTAGAAGATCCCATAACACAAGCTAGAGCCAAAAAGATGAAAGAAGCATTCAATGGGCTGATTGAAAACATTTAGGCCAACCAAACTACAAATGGTGGAAATTTAAGCTTGAAAGAGAGTCAATACCTTATTAATATGATTAGAGTGCTTGATAGGCAGGGTTAAGTAATAGCATCCACTCTTAAATAGGAGTTTAGCCTAAATAAGTGATTGTTATAAAAGTAGAAATTTTTTGTATAAGAATTTGTCCTAGATAGGAGTTTGTCCTCAATAAGGATTTGTCCTAAATAGGAATTTATGCCTTTTTAGGATTGCCATTTTAGCCTATTAATAAGCACCTTCTTGTAAGCTCTAGAAAGGCAAGCAATTTTGAAAGAAATAAAAAGTAAGGGTTTTCTCATCCAGTTCTTTCTAGAACTAAAGAACTTATCAAGAGGTATCTCTTCTTATGGTGTTTAACTCAACTTATCACTCTTAATTCCTTTCTTTTTTGGAGTGTGGCATTCATATCCTTCTTAAATACCTTAGGTTCATGTCCATTTGAATGTTGGGTTTAGTGTTTACTAGGTTCATGTCCCTTTGAATGTTGGGTTTAGTGTTTATGTTATTAAAGTCTGATTTATCTTTCTTAGATATTTTTTGATCCCTTGTGTGCATTGGGACCTTAAGCCACGTCTTTTGGGGTTTTCACATTAGCTTCTCTATCCATTGCAAGGGCATAGTTATATAAAATGATCATAAAATTAACTCTATGTCCACACCAAATATTATATTCATTGAACACTTGTTTTCTTAATACAAATCACTTTTAAATTTTTTAATACACAACACAATAGTTAAGATTTCTTTTTTAATAGTAAAGTAATTATCTCCAAGTTTTCTCTAGACTCCTAAAGTGAAATGAACTAATTGTTCATTTAAATTAATCCTTTACTTAAAGATTCCTCTATCTTTTTTTTATCTAATACATTAGTTTCAACTATTTTAAGAGCATTAAGATGATAAAGAGTTAAATGTGGCAATTCTTTTGTTTTTAATTTTATTTTCTTAATTGCCTTTATATATTCATTAGTCCTCTTAGGAGGATTTTTCTGTTTGTGTAGACATGAAAGCCTATTTCAGATCATTTTGTATGAGTATGTCTTTGCAATGGAAGGAGAAGCCTTATTAATGGGAATTGAAGCAATGACCTTATCATTAAGGAATTGAACAATTAAAACTTGATAAGAAAACCTAATCAAACTCAGCGACTCCTTAATTTGATGGAATCCAATGGATTTAAAGTATCAAATGTGTAAAGTAATGTTTGTTGTAATGAATATAATGTGTGGCGTAGATACAAATGGTAATTTCATGATCATTTTGTGTGGATGAGTCCTTGTAATGAAAGCAGAAGCCTTGTTAGCAAGAAATAAAGTGATAGTGTCAGCCTTTAGGAATCAAACCATTCTTCCCTTATAAAAGTGGCTAATCATGATCAATGACTACTTCATTTGATGGAATTTAATAAATTTAGAGTACCAAAAGTGTAAGGACAAGTTAGTCGTAATGAATATAATATTTAATGTAGACATGAAAGCTTATTCCATGTTCATTTTGTGTGAATATGGCTTTGCCACAAAAGGAAAGGCCTTATTAATAGGAACTAAAGTAATGACCTTAGCATTGAAGAATTGAACTATTCATACCTAGCAAGAAAGGCCAATCAAGATCAATGAATCCTTGATAATGATTAACAAAGGCCATAATTAATTTAGGTAGGCAACTCAATGGATTATTACTTTATTTAATAAGTCCTTTCTTTAAGAGATCATTTATTTCCTTTTTACAAATCTCTAAATGCCTTGGTGCCATAGCTATAGGCCTAGCTTTGGTAGGTATTTGACTTTCATTGAAAGTCACTTCATATAGTAATTCTACCACATGCTTCTTCCTATCCCAAAGCACACTAAAGATTTCTATACAAACCATATTTTCTAGCTTTTTTTGTAATTCCTGTATTTCAACTTGCATAATAAGAGTATTTATCTTTTCTTGTAAATATTTATTTTTTACTCATTCTAAAGAGATTGAATAAATCTCTCTTATCTTTTTATTGATTTTTAAAGTTTGTTTATCTCCCTATATTGACGGGTAGATATAAATTTAAAGCTAATAAGTTTTTCATCTACTTTTGAAAAAATTCCTTTATTGCTAATTTCCTTAATAAGAAATAGCATGTGCAGGAAAGGATTTCCTAAGATAACATCTTAAGATAGGTTTCTAACCAATACAAAATGAATCTTAACCCAAATTCCTCTGTTGCATATAGCCACATGAGATAGCTTGTATTTAATAATAAGTTTGCTTTTACCAACAATGTTTAAAACTTTTGTTATTTTTGAAAAGTATTTTGATGGAACTATTCCCTCATTAACACAATTCATGTCCATGCTTGATTCCATTAAAGGAATAATTGAAAAGATATACTCTTTATTGACTATTATTGTAATTTGAGTATGCCACTTATGAATAATTATCCTATCAATGAGATTAACAAATTAAAGAGTTCTTAACTCTTCTTTCAAAGAAGTATTTGGAATGTTTGGAGGTTTATTTATAGACTCTTGATCTAAAACTCTTTCTTTTAAGACTTTTATTTTAGCTTTTAAATGATTGATCTTAGCTTTAAGCTCTCCAATCAAAGGTTCTATTATCGTTGCTCTAGGTTTTAAACTAGAATGATTATTTCTAATTCTTTGAATAACAATTTTTAAGCTATAATCTTCTTCTAGTTCTTTAACCCTAGTCTTGTATCAAGATATATGAAGATATTTCTCTAGTTGTTCTTGTTTTTCTTTTTGATTTGTAATCTTATCAATAAGATCCAATATCAAATTGTCTTCTTTTATAAGGTCTAATCAGCCATTATTCTTACATAAACCTTGATAATAATTGCATTGACCATTATAATTATTACCAAAATCATCTTTAAAAGTTGTTTTTTCTTCTTCGAGAAGATTTACTTTTAAATCTAATTCTTTAAATTCATTTTCTATTAGGAAAATATGCATAAGTGACCTCTTAAGGTCTTTATATATGGATAATTCTTGAATTTATGTTTCATTTTGCATTTATTAGAATAATACTCTACTTTTTTTTGCATTTGTAATAGACAACTATTTTCTTTTTCTTTTTTTTTTTTGTGAACTAAGCTTTTTCTTTTCTTTTAACTTTTCCTCTTCATAAAAGAATTTTTTTTTTTAGGTATGGGTTTATAATCCTTTCTTCTGAAGTTTGACCCTATCATTTCATTTCTTGCTAATAAGACTTTTTATTTTCTTGCAAGGACTAACTCACCTAAATTGATCATGAAATTAACTTTTGTATCTGAACAAAATATTTTGTTTATTGCAACAAGTGTGTCCTTACAACTCTAATACTCTATATCCATTAAATTCTATCAAGCAAAGGAGTTATTAATCTTGGCTAGCTTTTGTTATTAGGTTGGAATGGTTCGATTCTAGAAGGATGAGACCATTACATTAGTTCCTCCTAATGAGGCTTCTCTTGTTATTGCAAGAAATCATTCACACAAAATGATTATTAAATTTTGTGTCTGCAACAAATGCTATATTTATTGTGATATGCATGTCTTTACACTTTTGTTACTTTGAATCCATTAAATTCTATAACATTATAGAGTGATTGACCATGATTGACTTTTCTTATAGGGATTGTATGGTTTCATTCTTCAAGGATATGCTTCTCTTTTCATTGCAAGGATTCATTCACACAAAATGATCATGAAGTTAACTTTTATGTCTAAATCAAATGTTAGGTTTAATAAGACAAGCACATCCTTGCAACTTTGGCTCTCTAAGTCCATTGAATTGGATCAAACAAAGGAGTCATTGATTTTAGTTAGCTTTTCATTCTATTTTTGAATAGTTGAATAGATGGAGGATGAGACAATCACTTCACTTCCTACTAATAAGTCTTCTTTATCTATTTCAAGGGTAGAGTTATATAAAATGATCATAAAATTAACTTTGTATGCATACCAAATAATATATTTGTTATGACAAGCACGTCCTAACAACTTTGACACTATGCATCCCTTAAATTCCATCAGACAAATGATGAGAAACTTAGAGATGATGTGTGAATGGCTTCAAAGGATGCAAGAGGTCCATTGCTCATTTTAGAAAGCTTAATAACACAAGCTAAAGTCTAAAAAAAAAAAAAAGAAAGAAGCACTAAATGACATGATTAAGGACATTAAGGTCAAGCAAGCTACAAATGGTGTGAATTCAATCTTGAAAGAGAGCCAAGGCCTTATTAATATGATTGGAGTACTTAATGGGCTAGGACTAAGTAATAAGATTCACTCTTATAGAAGTGAAAGTTTTTGTGTAAGAGTTTGTTTTAGATAGGAGTTCCTCTTAAATAAGGATTTGTGTTAAATAGAAATTTATACCTCTTCAGGATTACTATCTTATCCTATAAATAGGCACCTCTTTGTAAGCTCTAGAACATCAAATAACTTTAAGAGAAATAAAAAGCAAGGGTCTTCTCCTTCAATTCTTTCGAGAACTAAATAACTTATCAAGAGGTACCTCTTCTTATGGTGTTCAACTTGACTTATCACTCTTAATTCCTTTCTTTTCTAGAGTGTGATATCCATATCTTTCTTAAATACCCTAAGTTCATGTTCTTTTGAATGTTAGGTCTCGAGTTTGTATTATTAATGTTTGATTTAGCTTTCCTATATATTTTTTGATTCCTTATGTGCGTTGGGTCCCTAAGCCACAGCTTTTGAGGTTTTCCTCATTAATTGGTATTATAACTCATTTTTTAATCAAGTTGTATCAAAAATTCTTCAATTTTCTGCCTTGTGATATATTTATTTCTATTTAATTTGTCTATTAAGTGCATTACCATTCAAATGCACTAATTTGTTTGTTTGTTGCCCTTCTCACTTTGCTTGTTTGTTTAAGATCATAACTATAAAAAATGTGCTAATTTCAATTCCAATTGTTGTGTCTAAGTATTCTATTGTTGTTTTGCATTAAGCAACCAAAAAAAAAAAGAAGGAATAAAAAAAAGGAACAAAAAGAAGGCATCAAATTCAAGTTATTGATAAAAGTTAAGCAATTTGGTCATATTTTCCAAAGTAATAATATAGTTTTCTTACTTAAATCTAATTCTACCATTGATTTTCTTGTTATATCATCCAAGTTTGTCCATCAAGTTTAACCCTTTATCCTGATCTTTGTGATTTTAGTTCATTAAATTCATTTGCCTTGATATCTTTTTTGTTCAATTCTATGGCATTTTATCTTATTCTGTTCAAAATCACTCCTCTTGGTTTAGTTTGTTTACTTCTTTAAAGAGTTGAAAAGGGAAATTTAAGTGGTAAAAGGAAAAAATGGAAGTTCATACCAAGAAAAAAGCCAAAGAAGTGTTAGCTCGAGGGAATGTGACACCTTGTCTATTGAGTGAAAAATATGAGGGAGTGTTTTGTGAGGTATCCTAATCATTATGTGTAAAAGTAATACTATGACATCCAAAGACAAAGGTGTAGCTTAGTGGGGAGCTAGTGATGTGTCCTTCATGATCAAAGCTATGCAACGACAATTTGAGTGCATGAATACTATATTTAATGATATGAGGGGGAGGATAAAGGAGCAAGGTAATACAATAGTAGAGTTGCAAAGGAGGTTTGGGGACTATGAAGCTCCTAATGCAAGAAGGCAATTGAGATGAGCTTTTGACCATGAAGATGATGTAAAACATGATGAATTTGATGATTAAACTACTATGGTTAGAATTGCTAATAATATAAGGGATTAAAGAGATTTTGGAAGGTAAGATACCTATGACTGTAATATGGGCAGCATTAAAATGAAAATTCCATCATTCCAAGGTAAGAAAGATCCTAGTGCATACCTAGAATGGGAGAAGAAGATTGAATTGGTTTTTGACTACCACATTTATTCTGAGGAGAAAAAGGTAGAGCTTGTTATTGAATTTATTGATTATGCTATAATTTGGTGGGGTCAACTTATTTTGACTAAGAGAAGGAATCATGAGCAGCTTATTAATACATGGGAGAAGATGAAGGCTATCATGAGGAAGAGGTTCCTCCTTAATCACTACTACAGAGAGTTGTACCAAAGGCTGCAAAAGCTCACTCAGGGCACCAAAAGTATAGATGACTACTAGAAGGAGATGGAGATTGCCATGATTAGAGAGGCAGCCATAGCTCAATTTCCACAAGGGCTAAATAAAGACATAGCCAACATGGTTGAGTTACAACACTACATGGAATCAGAAGAGATGGTACATATGGCAATGAAAATTGAAAGATAACTTAAACAAAAGGGCTTTATATGGTTTAGGCAGAATTTGGGTTCTACCTCATCTTAGTAGCCAAATTGGAGTAAAAAGGATGAGAAGATAGACTACAAGTCCAAAGAGCAGCTATCCAAGAGCAAGAATATGAGTTTTAGTAAGGAGGCAAGTAATTCTTACCCCTAACTATGTAGAAATATAAATGTTAAATGTTTTAAGTGTTTAGAAAGGAGTCATATTGCATTTCAATGTCCAAATAAGCATGCAATGATCTTAAGAGGTAACAGTGATGTTGAAACTACAAGTGAATCAAACAATGATTATGTTCCACCATTAGAGGGTGAAAGTGATGAAGAGGAATATCCAATTCATGGAGTAACTCTCATCATGAGGCAAGCATTGAAGGTGCAAGTGAAGGAAGAAAATAAGGTGCAATAAGATAACATCTTTTATATAAGATGTCTCATCAAAGCTAAGGTATGTAGTATAATTATTAATAGTGAGAGTTGCACTAATGTGGCTAGCATAATTATGGTTGAAAAGTTGAATTTACCAACTATAAAACATCCCACACCATATAAACTTCAATGGTTGAATGAGAGTGGTGAAGTCAAGCTAAATAAGCAAGTGCTCGTATCATTTTGTTTCTGAAGGTACCATAAGGAAGTTTTAAGTGATGTTGTACCCATACATCTGGGCCATATTCTATTAGCAAAGTCATGTTATTTGACAAGCGAGTTATGCACGATGACTTCAAGAATCAAAATTTTTTTGTAATGAATGAAAAACCCGTCACTTTTATACCATTATCACCTTAACAAGTTTATAAGGATTAGTTCAGAATTAAAAATAAGTGTGAAAAGAAAAGAGAGATTGAAAAAAAAAGGCATAATCAAAATAGAAAAGAAAGGAGAAAACATGAGGATATAAGAGAGAGAAAGAGAAGAAAACAAAAGGTATCTATGCAAAAGAAAATAATGTGAAAAGAGCATTTTATTCCAAACAACCTATAATTGTACTTTTGTATAAAGAGACTTATTTTAACACTAACAAATTTGACCCATCTTTTCCTAGTGTTATTATTTCTCTTTTGTAGGAATTTGAAGATGTATTCCCTAATAATGTCCAAAGTGGATTGCCACCTAAAAAAGGAATTGAGCATCAAATTGATTTTATCCTTAGTGCATCCATCCCAAACTAGCCAACATATAGGAGTAATCCCAAGGAGACAAAAGAGATTTAAAGGTAAGTTAAGGAACTTATTTTGAAAGGATACCTAAGGGAAAGCATGAGTCCCTGTGTAGTTCCTATCCTACTTATACCTAAGAAAGATGAGACTTAGAGGATGTGTGTTGACTATCGAGTGATCAGCAAAAACACTATAAAGTATCATCACCCCATACCTAGTTTAGATGACATGTTGGATGAATTCCATGATTCACGTGTCTTTTCTAAAATTGATTTGAAAAATGGATATCACTAGTTTAGGATGCAAGAGGGAGATGAGTGGAAAACAACTTTTAAAACTATGTATGATTTGTATGAATGACTTGTCATGCCATTTGGTCTCATTAATGCACCAAGCACTTTTATGCAATTAATAAATCATATTTTGCATCCATTCATTGGTAAATTTGTGGTTGTGTATTTTGATGATTTTTTGGTTGATAACAATAGCCTAGAAGAGCATCTTGATCATTTATCTTATATTTTAATTGTTATATGTTCTAGGAAATTGTGTACTAACTTCAAAAAATGTTCCTTTTGTAGTAATCAAATTACATTTCTTAGTTATATTGTGAGTGCTAAAGGTATTAAGGTTGATGAGGAAAAAGTTGAGATAATCCATGATTGGCCTAGGTTATACAAATTGATCATAAAAGGCTAAGACAATCACTTCACTTCCTACTAATAAGGCTTTTCTATCTATTACAAGGTGTAGTTATACAAAATGATCATAAAATTAACTTTATGTGCATACCATATAATATATTCATTATGACAGGCATGTCCTAACAACTTTGACACTATGCATCCCTTGAATTCCATTAGACAAAAAAGTTATTAATCTTCATTAGTCTTTCCTATTGGGTTTGAATGGTTCAACTTTTAAAGGATGAGACCATTACTTTAGTTCTTGCTAACAAGGTTTTTCCTTTTATTAGAAGTACTTATTCACATCAAATGATCATGAAATTAACTTTTATAACTAAACCAAACATTATATTCACTACAACAAACATGTCCCAAAACCTTTTGATACTCTGAATCTAATGAATTCCATCAACCAAATGAATCATTGACATTGATTGGCTTCTCTTGAAGGAATTGAATGGTTTAATTCATGAGGTTTGACATAGTCACTTCATTTTTTGTTAGTAAGGCTTCTTCTTTCTTTACAAGGATTGATTTGCACAAAATTTACATTAAATTAACATTTGTATCTATGACAATTATTAATTTAATATGGCAAGCACATTCTTACAATATTGGTACTTTTGATTTGCTTTTCATATAGAGTTTGAATGGTTCAGTTATGAAGGATGAGACCATCAATTTAATTCTTGCTAATAAGGCTTCTCCTTTCATTACAAGGACTCATTTACACTAAATGATCCTGAAATTTACTTTTATATCTACACTAAGCATTATATCTAGTATGAAAAGCACAAACTTATGACTTTGACACTATGAATCCATTAAATTCCATCAAACATAAGAGTTATTGATCTTGATTAACTTTTCTAGTTGAGTTTGAATGGTTCATTTCCTAAGGGATGAGATCATTACTTCACTTGCTACTAATAAGGCTTGTTCTTCAATTGCAAGGACTCATTCACACAAAATGATGATCTACTCCTATTTTTTAGAAATTTTTGTAAAAACCCTTACAACACATAACACACAAGCCTATTCAACATACTTATACAATTAATAAAGTCTCAACTTGCATTAAGGTATGTTTTGCCAATCTTCAACCTCAAATTAGCTTTTCTGGCCCAAACTTGTTCGATCAGCCTGCTAAATGCCTCTTTCATCCGGTTAGCTCTTAAACATTGGCCCTTCATAAATGCTCAGTGGATCTTTAAAAGCCTTCTATGCATTGACTTCTCCATAGGTCTCATCATCGTTTTTACAACTGATCCACTCCTTATCTTTTGTTCTTTAAAACTTCACAATAGGTCAAACTTACTAATTCCATTACTTTGTTACATCAACTCTTCACAATCACTTAACTTAGGTTAGGCTAATATAGCATACTTATACAATTAATAAAGCCTTGGCTTACATTAAGATATACTTTGTTGCCTTTTAAGCTTGAATCAGTTGCTTTGGCCCAAATGTCTTTAATCAACCTATTAAGTGCCTTTTTCATTCTTTTAGCTCTAAAACATATCATTAGCCCTTCTTAAATGCTTAATAGATCTTTAGAATCCTTCCATGCTTTAACACCTCCGTGAATCTTATCATTCCCCTTCCCCTTAAAAGCATTTATCCCTGAATCATCACCTATATCAAAAAAGGAACAATCAACTACATTAAATATTACACTCACAAAAAAGGTCCAACTTGTAGGCATTATCATTAATCCATGCCACCACTTGAAATGGACCATTCCCTTTAGGTTATAGCTTTGAATGCCTCTAACCCAAAAATCTTGTGCATATGCACCCAAACCCAATCATTAGATCCAAACACCGCCTTCTTTTTCTCTTTATTGGCATGAATGCATATTACTCAGTTTGTTATGCAATTTATTGTCTCTCCTTTCATGCAACTTCTTTATTATTTATGCCTTGCATTCACCATCTAAGCTAGCATACTCATCAATAGGTAAAAGGCATCAAATCCAAAGGAGTTAAAGGATTAAAACTATACACAATTTCAAATAGAAAGGAATTAGTAGTATAATGTACACTCTTATTATATACAAACTCTACATGTAATAAACTATCTTCCCACATTTTTAAATTCATTTGAATAATGGCATGAAGTAAAGTAGAAAGTGTTCAGTTAGCTATCTTGGTTTGCCCATCCATTTATGGATGGCAAGTGGTCAAGAACAACAATTTAACACATAACTTACCCAATAAAGTCTCCCAAAAGTAGTTTAAGATCTTTGTATCATGGTTTGAAATGATACTTCAATGCATGCTACATAAGCATACTACCTCTCTAAAGAACAATATTGCCATATTGTTTGCATCATTTGTTTTGTGACATAAGGTGAAGTGTGTCATCATTAAAAACCTTGTTTATATTTAATGACATAGGGAAAAATCACAATGAATTCAACACACTTGGCATGCCTTTTGTTCAACTTCCCTTGCCCCTTCAAGTGTTTCAAGGGTTCATGGTCAATAAGGATGACAAACTCCATAAGCCAAAGGTAATGCTGCCATGTCTCTAAAGACCGTACCAATGCATACATCTCCTTATCATAGGTGGGATAATTACAAGCAGCTCCACTTAAATGTTAACTAAAGTAGGCAATTGGTCACCTTTTGCTACATCAAAAGTAGCTCCAATGCCAATACCTAAAGCATCACACTCAATTTCAAAAGTTTTAGTAAAGGGAGGTAAGGCAAGTAAGGGTGAATAACTTAATTTTTCTTTCATTAAATTAAAAGTCTTGTCTTGACTATTATCCCATTTAAAGCCCACATTCTTTTTAACAACCGTAGTTAAGGGTGCTTTAATGGTGCTAAAGTCTCTACTAAAGAGTTTATAAAAACTAGCTAGACCATGAAAACTATGCATATCAATAATTGACTTAGGTGTAGGCCAATCATGAATTGCCCTAACCTTTTTCTCATCAGCCTTAATGCCCTTAACTCTTATAACATAGCTAAGAAATGTGACTTGATCAATGCAAAAGGAACATTTCTTAAGGTTAGCATACAATTTCTTAGAATGTAAAACACTTAAAACAAAATGTAAATGATTATGATACTCAATTAAGTTTTTGTTATAAATCAAAATATCATCAAAATACACAACTATAAATTTGGCAATGAATGTATGCAGAACATGATTTATCAATCGCATAAAAGTGCTTGGTCCATTAGTAAGATCAAATGTTATAACAAGCAATTCATACAAATCATATTTAGTTTTTTGACCTATTTTCCACTTGTCTATCTCTCTCTCATCCAAAATTAGTGGTATCCACTTTTCAAATCAATTTTATAAAAGGCATATAAACCATGTAATTCATCTAATGTGCCATCTAAACTAGGTATGGGATAGCAATACTTTATAATGATTTTGTTGACCACTTGACTATCAACACACATCCTTTATCTCCCATCTTTTTTAAGTACAAGTAATATTAGAATTGCACATGACTCATGCCCTCCCTTAGATAGCTCATTGCTATAAGCTCGCCAACTTGCTTAATAAGGTCCATAGGGGTGCCAATGCATGAAGGGCTTCAAAGGATCCATTGAGCATTCATGAAGGGCTAATGATATGTTCAAATGCTAAAAGATGAAAGAAATGATAAATGGGTTAATTAAGGATATTTGCACCAACTAAGTAATAAACAACATGAATTCAAACTTGAAAGAGGACCAAGGCTTTATTAATATGATCGAAGTGCTTAATGGGTTAGGGTTAAGTAATAAAATCCACGTAGGATTTTGTTATAAAATTGAAATTTATAATAAAATAAAAGTGTTCATATATTTTAGGAGTATATCATTATCTTTACTTTTAGGGTTGGGGTTGTTACTTTAACCTATAAATAGGCTTAAATTCATTATTAAAAACTATAGATCATTGGTGAAAAAAGGGTGAGAATTTTCTTTGAATTTTTCATTGAACATTAAGAACTTAGCAAGATTGCTATCTTGTGGCCTTCTAACCCAAATCACTCCCAAATCCCTTCTTTTTGAAGTTGGTATTCATATCCTTATCAATACCTTTGCTTCTTGTTCCTTTAAACATTAGGTTTAGATTTATACCTTAGATTTGTGTTCCTTTGAACATTAAGACAAGGTTTTACTTTTATTAAACCTTATTTAACTTTCTTAGGGTTTTAAATTCCTTGTTTTGCTTATGGGTTTTATTGTGCTTTTTAAGGCTTACATACTACTAGTTACTCTCCATTTGAAATTGTATATCATTTTAATCTTTTGATTTTTTTGGATTTGATGCCTTTACCTATTGTAGAGTATGTTAGCTTAAATGGTGAACACAAACTAAAAATGGTGAAGAAGTTGCATGAGAAGGTGTGACAACATCATTGCCTATGAAGCTCTTTTGTCTCTTTAAGATTATTTTTATAGGCTAGTCAATTTAGAATTATTGCACTAGGGATGAATTTAATCTAATATTCTATTCCTCTTAATGGTGGTAAACTACTTAGTTCTTGGAAAAAAATGTCATAAATTTTTTGTAAAAGAGAAGTTGTATCCCCTGCTCTAGTTTTATAACATTAAAGATGTAGGACTTACCTTCTTTTGATAAATAAAAATTTCACCAACGTTTAAGCTATCTAGTAAAATCATTTACTATGAATCTTGCTATTTGAGGGTCAAAATTACCTTTTTTAGATTTTGTAGTAGTGGCAAACATCTTGATATAATGGAGTAGAAAGAGATTTTGATTTTTTGACATTTCATCTAAATTCCATTCTGTTATGCTACTTCCATTAAAGTATACATAATCATGCTAAGACAAATAGGGTAGGGAATGGTATCAGAGCCTTAAACTTAGTGGAATGTTAATCTTTTGAGTAGTCGAAAGCTTAAACTTGTTAGTGTCTAATTATTGAAATCCCAGGTCATGCTGCCTTTATAAGTGTGTAGGGTTGTGGCTTATGATGTTGATAGTGATATGGTGAGGCATTGATAGGTTAAGACCTAATTGACTATTTAGAGGTGATTGTTTTTCTAGAAATAAAAATAAAGAAGTAATAATTAGTAAAAATTTATATAATAATTATTTATAGAATTGGACTCTTCCTTTTTTGTCTTCCTAATTTTATAAATAGGGAATTTTTTTGTTCCAAAATTAATTATGTTATTAAAACTATAGAAGAAGTTTTATTCTTAACTCTGGGTTATTCAACCCTGCTACTAAACTAAGTCTAAATAACCTAGCAATTATATGCATTAGAGATAAAAGATATAATCGTTTCGTGACTCTTTATTAAGAGTAATTAAATCTACTCATAGTAATGGATCTATCTGGTTCTCCTATTTTCCAAATTTTACTTTATCATTATTAGATCCTTTATGTTTGGATATTAAAACTAAATGATTTAATATAATGCTTGCTTTAAAAAATGCAATCCTTATTTACATGATATACTATAAGGTTATAAATGTCTCGAGAATTAAGGAAATTCCAAAAAGATATATAAATAACGGGACTATTGTCTTGTTTTTAATGAATAGTTCAAAATCTAATGTTAGGGTTCCTAAAACAATTACTTAGGATCAAGTTAAATTACTTGAAAGATGGATGCTAAAAAGGGTCATTGAACTTATTAAACAAGTTAATAGATAAATTGAAGAAGTAATTGAATTCAAAGATCTACTTGAAGTAATCTGATTTGCTCCTAGAAGTTTGAGGTTAAACCTTGAAAAAGGAAAATAAGAAGTTAAATCTAAATTCTCTACCTCCTTAGTGTCAATCATTAAGTTGAAAGGTATTAGAAGAACAAGAAAGTAAGTTAGTCAACCTCAGTATAGAGTTGACTTTTGTCCATCAACTTCTACTTTTGTGGTTAATGAATCATTAGAAACATCTAATTACGCTTCTAAGCCTAGGTCTCCTTATTCCTCTAACATAAGATATCAGGATAAAGATAAGAGTCTTTATGTCTTTGAGACTATTAATGAGGTAGATAAAAATGTGAGAGAGTTATTTTACTCTCCTAAAAATACTATAAAGAGAAAATGATTTTTTATGATCCTTAATTAAAAAAAAAAAAAGAGAAGTATGATATAAATGTCATAAGATATATACCAATGGTATGGAGTCGTAGATATTTTTACTTATTTAGAAAAGGTCTATAGAATTAAGAAAAAAAACTTTTCCTAAATTTTTTAGCTCTAAAGGTGTATGGTTTGTGAAAAAGCATATCAAAAATACCCAACTAAAAAAGGGAAAAAGACTTATTAGTGTTCACCCTCCTACTTTATACTTATGTATGAATGTAAAAGATAGTGAAGTAATAGCTTCACTTTGTAGTAGAATTATCTACTAATATTGTTATATAGTAAGAAAACTATTCTAATTTTTATCTTTAATTGATAGGAAATTAACTTAATGGAATTGAATAAAAGATTAAAGAGTAGCTTAAAAAGCTCCAAAACCTCTGGTTAAATCAAAAATGAAAAAAAAAAAGTGTTTTATTTAAACCTATGTCAATAGAAGAAATATATTATATAATATGTCAAGTAAAAATTCTAAAAAAACAAAATTAGTTAATGAAATAACCAAAAACTTAAAAAACCTTAAATTAAAAGAAAATTATGTCTCTGTATTAGGAAAAAGGGAATAAATTACAAACAAAGAAATAAAAGCTAAGATTATGTGAATAAAATTTATCATATGTTCCTATCAAAACAAAATCCAATTTGAAAAGATCCATCACCTTCTTATATGAAAGAAAGTATGGAAATAAACAAAATTACTTTTAATAAATCTCCTATAAAATCATATTATCTTAAACCAACCCCGATCAACCTTTTATTAAAGGAACGATCTAAGTATAATTATGCACAATATGTTGCAAGTAGTATCATAAAATAAAATTTAGATGAAATGTTAGAAAATCACATTCTCATTCTACTACATTTTATGATGATATTTGTCACTACTGTAAAATCTAAAGGAGGCAATTTTGACCCCTAAATAGCAAGATTCATACTAAATTGTTTTAGTGGACAATTTAAAGGCTGGTGGAATTTTTATTTATTAAAAGAAACTAAGTCCTAAATATTGAATATTATAAAAATAGAGTAAGGGATATAGCTAGCAACAATGTAAATACATTGATTTATACAATTACTAATCATTTTGTTGGTATAACTATCTTACTAGTAGCAAAATATATGAATAACTCATTAATTTGAGATTTCCATATTGGTCTCACTTTGTATGGTTTAAAGATGTGTTTTTTTCAAAAGTTTTTACTATAAAAGATAGTTGGAGTATTTTCTAAAAAGAAAATTTTTTGTTTGGGTTATCTACCCTATTTGTTAAAAGGGTAAAAAATAGGTTAAAATTTTGTCATAGAAAAGTTATTTATTACTTTAGTTATACATATAGGAAATTAGCTACATAAATTATAGTAAAAGGAGTTAAACTCTGTAATGAGATAAAAATGCATAGGCAATTATAAAATGAAATTATATAAGGTAAAAAGGCCATAAGAGATTTTTGTGAATAAATGAGTTATCTACTCATGAAATATCCTAAAAAATTCAGAAGAAAGAGTTATAAATTCATACTTCAAAAGAAATCCTTTTATAAAAAGGAAAAGTTAAAACAAAGGAAAATGTCAAGTTCACAAAAAAAGAAGAAAATAGTTGTTTGTTACAAATGCGAAAAAATAAGACATTATTCTAATAAATGAAAAATGAAACAAAAAATTCAAAAATTATTTGTAGATGAAGACCTTAAAAGGTTACTTATGCATATCTTAATATCAGAAAATGAATTTGAGAAATAAAACTTAGAAGTATATCTTTTAGGAGAAGAAGATTAAACTACTTTTAAAGATGATTTTAGTAATAGTTGTAAGAGTTAGTGTAACTATTATCAAACTTTATTTAAAGTAATGACTTATTAGTTCTTACGGAACAAGATAATCTAATATTAGATCTTATTGATAAGACTATAGAGCTAAAAGAAAAGAGAAAATAGTTAGAGAAATATCTATATCTAGCTCAAAACAAGATTAAGGTTGAAGAACTAAAAGAGGATTACAATTTAAAAATTATTTTTTAAAGAATTAGAAATAATCATTCTCATTTAAAATCTAGAGCAACAATAATAGAACTTTTAATTGAAGAGCTTAAAGCTAAGATCAATTTAAAAACTAAAATAAAAGACTTACAAGAAAGAGTTTTAATTTTGGAATTTATAAATGAACCTTTAGACATTCTAGATACTTCTTTAAAAGAAGAGTTGAGAACTTTTCAATATTTTAATCTCATTGATAGGGTAGTTATCCATGAGTGGTATATTCAGATTGCAATAGTAGTCAATAAAGGATATATTTTTTCTACCATTGCCTTCATTGATTCAAATGTGAATATGAATAGTATTAATAAGGGAATAATTCATTAAAAATACTTTTCAAAAATAATAGAAGTGTTAAATATTGTTGATAAAAACAAGCTTGTTATTAAATACAAGCTATTTATGTGACAATATGCAACGAAGGAATTTGCATTAAGGTTCCTTTCATATTGATTAAAAACTTATCCTAGGATGTTATTTTAGGAAATCCTTTCTTACACATATATACCCTATTAAGGAAATTAGTAATAAAAGAATTTTCTCATAAATAAATGAAAAGCATATTAACTTTAAATTTATATCTACCTCTCAATATAAAGAGATAGACATGCTTCAAAATTCAATAAGAAGAAAAGAGAGATTTATTCAAATCTCTTCAGAGTGAGGTAAAAAATAAATATTTACAAGAAAAAATAAATACTTTTATTATACAAGTTAAAGTACAAGAATTACATAAAAAGCTAGAAAATATGGTTTGTATAGAGGTTCCTACTACCTTTCAAGATAGGAAGAAGTATGTGGTAGAATTACCATATAAAGTGACTTTTAACAAAAGTCAAATACCTACTAAAGCAAGACCTATAGCTATTGGACTAAGAAATTTGGAAATCTATAAAAAGAGGAAATAATTGATCTTCTATAGAAATGACTTATTAGAAAAAGTAACAGCAATGCAAACCCCAAAAGACATGACTTAAGGACCCAATACATGTAAGGAATCAACAGTACCCAGGAAAGTGAAGTCAAACTTTAATCACATTAACCCCACACCCAATATTCAAAGGAACATGAAAGTAGGATATTAAGAAGAATATGAACACCACACTCTAGAACAGAAGCGAATTAAGAGTAATAAGTTAGGTTAAGTGCCACAAGAAGAGTAACTTCTTAATAAGTTCTTTAGTTCCTAAAAGAATTAAAAAAGAAACTTTCACTTTTATTTTTCTCAAATTCTTTGATTTTAAAGCTTATAAAGAGGTGCCTATTTATAAGCTAAGATAACAACTTTAAAAGAGACATAAATTCCAATTTAGAACAAATCCCTATTTAGGACAAAATCCTATTTAGGACAAATTCTTATTAAAAAAACTTTCACTTTTATAATAAACACTTATTTAGTACAAACTCCTATTTAGGAGTTAATGCTATTACTTAACCCTGACCCATTAAGCACTTTAATCATATTAATAAGGTCTTAACTCTCTTTCAAGCTTGGATTTGCACCATTTATAGCTTGGTAGGCTTAAATGTCTTCAATAAGTTCATTTAGTACTTCTTTCAATGAATCTTTTGTATCATTTGAAGTTTACCACATATTATCTCCAAGCTTCTTCTTACCTACATCAAAAGGAGAAAGATTAAAAATATTAAATGTTAAACTCACATTATACTCCCTGCGAAGGTCCAACTCATAGACATTATCATTAATCTATACTACTACTTAAAATGGATTATCTCCTCCACACTATAGCTTTGAACACCTCTAAGCTAGGAACTGTTCCTTGTATATGTTCACCCAAACCTAATTACCAAGTTCAAACACCACCTTCTTTTGCCTTTTATTGACTTGGTATACATTTTGCGTAGTTTATTTTACAATATGTTACTACACCTTCTCATGCAATTTCTTCACCATGTTAGCGTTGTGTTTACCATCTATGCTAGAATACTCATTGATAAGTATAGACACCAAACCTAAAGGAATCAAAGGTTTAAAGCCATATACAATTTTAAATAGGGAGTAAGTAGTAGTAAAATGAACACTCCCATTATATGTAAACTTGACATGTAGTAAATAATCTTCCCATGTTTTTCAAATTCATTTGAATAATAGCATGCAACAAAGTAGAAATAGTTACCTATCAATTTGTGGATGACAAGTAATTGAAAACAATAGCTTAGTACCTAACTTACCCTACAAAGTCTTCTAAAAATAGTTTAAGAACTTTGTATCTTGATCTTAAACAATACTCTTAAGGCATGCAATGCAAATGTACTACTTCTCTAAAGAATAATTCAGCCACGTTGCTTGTCTCATTATTTTTATGGCATGGGATAAAGTGTGCCATCTTTGAAAATCTGTCAAGAACAGCAAATATAGAATCCCTACCCTTTGTTGATCATGGCAATTATAATACAAAGTCTACAGATAAATCAACCCAAAGATGACCAAGTATGGGTAAAAGAGTGTACAAGCCATGGGGTAAAACTCTAAATTTTGTCTTGTTTGCATGTTATACATTTATCATATACCCTTTCAACATCTTGTTTCATTTATGGCCAAAAGAAATGTTCAACTAAGATATCTAGGGCTTTCCTAACTCTAAAATGACCCATTAGACCACCTCTATGTGCTTTTTTTACAACCAACTCCATCAAAGAACTTATAAGCATGCATAAACAAATTTCCCTAAATAAGAAATTCTTATGCTTATAAAATTTCTCATAGGCTGACTTCTCACATGCTTTATGCACATTAGCAAAGCTAGGATGTTTCACATATAAGTCTTTAATATATTCAAATCTGAATAATTTTGCAGTAAGTGCAGAGATAAGAGCATACCTATGAGATAATGTATTAGCTACCACATTTTCCTTACCTTGTTTATATTTAATGACATAGGGAAAGGTTTCAGTGAATTCAACCCACTTAATATCTGTTTTGTTCAACTTTCCCTATCCCTTTAAGTGCTTTAAGGATTCACGGTCAGTATGAATGACAAACTCCTTGGGCTAAAGGTAGTGTTGCTATGTCTCCAAATCGCATACCAATGCATACATCTCTTTATCATAGGGAGTGCTTTAAGGCGTACTCCACTTAGCTTTTCACTAAAGTAGGTAATTAGACACTTCTCCTACATCAAAATAGTTCTAATGCCAATACTTAAAGCATTGCACACAACTTTGAAAGTTTTTGCAAAGTTAGGTAAAGCAACTAAGGATGTAGAACTTAATTTTTCCTTAATGTAATTAAAAGCCTTGTCTTGGTCACTACCCCATTTAAAACCCATGTTCTTTTTAATAACCTTAATTAGTGGTGTAGCAATGGTGCTAAGGTCCCTCACAAAGCATCTATAGAAACTAGCTAGACCATGAAAGCTATACACATCACTAACTGACTTAGATGTAGGCCAATCATGGATTGCCCCAACTTCTTCCTCATCAACCTTAATACCTCTAGCACTCACAACATAGCTAAGAAATATGATCTTGTTAGTATAAAATTAACATTTCTTAAAGTCAGCATACAATTTCTCAGAAGGTAAAACAATTAAAACAAAACATAAATGATCAAGATGTAATTCTAAACTTTTGCTTTAGACCAAAATATCATCAAACATACAACCATTCATCTAACATGATTCATTAATTGCATAAAAGTACTTGGTGCATTAGTGAGACCAAATGGCATAACAAACCATTCATACATACCATACTTAGTTTTGAAAGTTATTTTCCACTCATTTTCTTCTCTTATCCTAATATGGTGATACCACTTATCAAATTAACTTTAGAAAAGACACAAGAACCATGCAATTCATCTAACATGTCATCTAACCTAGGTATGGGGTGACGATACTTTATAGTGATTTTGTTGACTACTCGACAGTCAACATATATCCTTTAAGTCTTATCTTTCTTGGGTACAAGTAAGATAGGAACTATATAGGAACTTATGCTTTTTATCACATATCCTTTCAACATAAGTTCCTTAACCCACCTTTGAAGTTCCTTTGTCTCCTCAGGATTACTCCTATATGGTAGCCAATTTGGAATAGATGCACTAGGGATAAAATCAATTTGATACTCAATTTCTCTCTTAAGTGGTAATCTACTTGGAACATCATCAGGGAATACATCTTTAAATTCTTGCAAAAGAGAAATAACAACACTAGACAAAGATAAGTCAATTTTGTTAGTGTTAAAATAAGCTTTTTTGTACAAAAGTACAATCATAGACTGTTTGGCATAAAATGCTTTTTGACATCACTTTATTTTGCATAGAAACTTGCTTTTTTCATCCCTCTCTTTTGTGTCCTCACTTTTTCTCCTCTCCTTTCTATTTTGGTTATTCCTCTCTTTTTAATCTCTCTTTTTCTCTTCACTCTCATTATTGATCCTCATATACTTGTTGAGGTGTTAATGATATAAAAGTGATAGAATTTTCATTCATTAAAAAGGAATGTCATTTCTTGAAGCCATCATGCCTAACTCACCTGTCAAATTGCCATGTGGGCCATGATCCACATGTATAAGTACAACATCACATAAAACTTCATCATGGTACCTTTGGATAAAAAACAACACAAGCACTTGTTTATTTACTTGACTTCACCACTCTCATTCAACCATTAATACTTATATGACCTAGGATGCTTTATAGTAGGTAAATTCAGCTTTAAACCATAATTGTGCTAGCTGCATTACTACAACTCCCACCATCAATAATCATACTACATACCTTATTTTTCATAAGACACCTTATATGAAAGATGTTATCTTATTGCACCTCATTCTCTTCCTTTATTTGCACATTTAATGCTCACCTTGTGATGAGAGTTACTTCATTAACCAAATGCTCACCTTGCACATTTAATGGATCATTCTTACCTTGGAATGGAGGAATGGTCATTTTAATGCTGCCCAAATGTTGATCAAAGGTGCCTCCCCTCCTAAAATCTCTTTGATCCTTTCTATTATTGACAATTTTAACCATATTTGCTTGATCACCAAATTCATGATCTTCTACATCATCTTCATGGTCATGGGCTCATGTCACTTGCCTTTTTGCATTAGGAACCTCATAGTCTCCACGCTTTCTTTGTAACTCTATTATTGTATTAGCTTGCTCCTCTATCCTCTCCCTCATATCATCAAATCTACTATTCATGTGCTCAAATTATTGTTGTATAGCTTTGATCATGAAGGACACATCGCTAACTCCCTCTTATGCTACACTTTTTTCTTTGGAAGTCATAGTGTTACTTCTACTCAAAATGATTAGGATACTTTACAAAACACTCCCTCACATGTTTCGCTCAAAAGGGTGTCACACTCTTTCATGTTTTACACTTTTTTTATGGCCTTTTCTTAATATAAACTTGCACTCTTTCTTTTTACCACTTAAATTACCCCCTCTTAACTCTTTAAAGAACTAAAAAGCTAAATCAAAAGGATTGGTTTTGAACAAAATAAGCTAAATGGGGTAGAACTAAACTAATTAAAGAACAAAGAGTCAAAAAACAAAAAAGGGTAAAAGGCATTAATTCAAACAAATTTAATGAACTAGACTCAAATAAAACAAGATAGGAAGTTAAACCTAAAGGACAAATTTAGATGACATAATAAGAAAATAGATAGTAAAATTGGAGTTGAGAAAGAAAACTATATTATTATTATGGATAATTTGACCAAATTGTTTAACTTCTATTAATAACTTGAATTTAATGGTTTTTTTTTTTGGCTAAACAACAATAGAATACTTATAGACAACAAATGGAATTGAAAATAGCACATTTTGATAGTTTTATGCTCAAACAAATAGACAAAGTAAGAAAGATTGCAAATGGATAGATTAATGCATTTGAATGGTAATATGCTTAATAGATAAAATAAACAAAAATAAATAAATCACAAGGCAGCAAATTGAAGAATTAATAATCAAACCTGATGTAGAGCTAGACTTTGATACCAAGTAATGAAACCCCAAAAGGTGCAACTTAGGGGCCCAACGCATGTAAGGAATCAAATAGTACTTAGAAAAGCTAAGTCAGACTTTAATCACAGGAAACCCATACCCAATATTCAAAGGAACATAAACTTAGGATATTAAGAAGAATATGGATGTCACACTCCATAAAACAAGGAATTGGGAGCAATAAGTTAGGTTGAACACCACAATAAGAGTTACTTTTTGATAAGTTCATTAGTTCTTAAAAGAACAAAAGGAGAAACTCCCACTTTTTATTTTTCTCAAATTGTTTGATTTTAGAACTTATAAAGAGGTGCCTATTTGTAAGCTAAGATAGGAACCTTAAAAGAGACAAAAAATCATATTTAAGAAAAATTTCTATTTAAAACAAACTCCTATTTAGAACATATACTTATTCAAAAAACTTCCACTTTATAACAAACACTTGTTTAGGATAAACTCCTATTTAGGAGTGAATGCTATTACTTAACCCTAACCCATTAAGCACTCCAATCATATTAATAAAACCTTGACTCTCTTTCAAGCTGAAATTTGCACCTTTTGTAGCTTGGTTGGCATAAATATCTTCAATTAGCTTATTTAGTACTTCTTTCATCTTTTTGGCTTTAACTTATGTTATTGAACCTTTTAGAATGTGCAATGGATCTCTTGCATCCTTTGAAGTCTTGCACACATCATCTTTAAGCTTTTCATCAAATAGCCCATGAAGTTTCCTAATATTATATGTGGAAAATGTCATAGAGTGAGGAGTTCTAATATTAATTATTAATTATAAGCTTTTAAATAAGGCCTTGAGATGGATTACATATCCTTTACCTAATAAAAAAGATTTGCTAAGTAGGTTTTATGAAACTCAAATATTTTCAAAATTTGGTATGAATTCTAGTTATTGGCAAGGTTTACTTGTTTCAGCTAAGAAAATGAAGTTATTTCAAATCATACTTCAATTCCTTGGTTACTTCATAAAAAATGGAACAATTGTTTCTATCAATCAAGCAATTGAGTTTGGCTTTAAATTTCCTAATGAAATTAGTGAAAAATAACTGCAAAGGTTATTAGGATGTTTGAATTATATTTTAGAATTTTATAAAGAATGATGAGAACCTTAGAGATGATGGGTGGAAGGCTTCAAAGAATACAAGAGGCCAAATTACACATTATAGAAAACCCAATAACATGAACTATAGCCAAAAAGATGAAAGAAGCATTAAATGAGCAAATTAAGGACATTTAGGCTAACCTAGCTACAAATGGTGCAAATTCAAGCTTGGAAAGGAGTCAAGGCATTATTAATATGATTGGTGTACTTAATGAGCCAAGACTAAGTAATAACATTCACTCCTAAATAGTAGTTTATCCTAAATAAGTGATTATATAAAAGTAAGTTTTCTGTATAAGAATTTGTCTTGCATAGGAATTCCTCTAAAATAAGGATTTATCCTAAATAGAAATATATACTTCTTTTATGATTGCTATCTTAGCCTATAAATAGGCACCTCATTATAAGCTCTAGAACATTAGACAACTTTGAGAGAAATAAAAAGTAAGAGTTTTCTCCTTTGGTTCTTTGAGAACTAAAGAACTTATCAAGAAGTACCTCTTCTTGTGGCATTCAACTTGACTTATCACTCCTAATTCCCTTTCTTTCTAGAGTGTGGCATCCATATCCTTTTTAAATACCCTATGTTATTGTTCCTTTGAATGTTGGGTCTAAGATTTATGTTATTAAAGTTTGATTTAGCTTTCCTAGATATTCTTTGATTCCTTGTGCATTGGGTCCTTAAAACACACACATCTTTTGGGGTTTTTTTACATCAGTTAGTATTAGAGCCTAACTCTAAATCAAGTTGGATCAATTAATTCTTTAATTTGCTGCCTTGTGATTTATTTATTTTGGTTTAGTTTGTCTATTAAGCACATTACCATTTTGCAACCCTTCTCACTTTACTCTTTGTTTTTTAGATCATAACTATCAAAAACATGCTAATTTCAATTCCAATTATTATCTTTAAGTATTTTATTGTTGTTTTGTTTTGAACAAAAAGAAATTCAAGTTATTGATAAAAAATAAATAGTTTGGTCATATTAGCTATAATAATAATATAGTTTTCTTGCTTAACTCTAATTCTACCATCTATTTTCTTCTTATGTCATCCAAATTTGTCCTATAGGTTTACCCTCTATCTAGATTTTTGTGAGTATAATTCATTAAATTCGTTCACCTTAATATCCTATTTCGTTTTTCTTTTTTGACTTCTTGTTTTCCAATTAGTTCAATTCTACGCCATTTATCTTATTTTGTTTAAAATCAATCCTCTTGATTTAGCTTGTTTAGTTCTTTAAAGAGTTGAAAGGGGAAATTTTAGTAGTAAAAGGCAAAAATGCAAGTTCATAGTAAAAAAAATCCATAAAAAGCATAAACACATAGGAGTGTGACACCTTTATTTTGAGTGAAACACGTGAGGGAGTGTTTTGTGAGGTATCCTAATCATTTTGTGTATAAGTCATATTATGACTTCCATAGACAAAGGTATAGCTCAAAAAGGAGTTAGTGATGTTTCCTTTATGATCAAAGCTATGCAACAACAATTTAAGCACATGAATATCATATTTGATGATATGAGGGAGAGGATGAAGGAGCAAGCTACTACAATAGCAAAGTTGCAAAGGAGGTAGACGGACCATGAGGCTCTTACTACAAAAAGGCAATTGAGATGAGCCTATGACCATGAAGATGATGTAAAAGATGATGAATTTGATGATTGAACTACTGCGGTTAGAATAGCCAACAATAAAAGGAATTAGAGAGATTTTGGGAGGCAAGGCACTAATGATCGTGATTTGGGTAGTATTAAAATGACAATTCCTTTATCTTAAGGTAAGAATGATCCTGATGTGTACCTAGGATGAGAGAAGAAGGTTGAATTGGTTTTTGACTGTAATAACTATTCCGAGGAGAAAAAGGTAAAGTTTGCTACCGTTGAATTTAGTAATTATGCTATTATTTGATGAGATCAACTTGTTTTGACTAAGAGAAGGAATCGTGAGTGGCCTATTGATACCAATTCAATATTATCAAAAGGAGGAGGTTTGTCTCTAGTCACTATTATAAGGAGTTGTACCAAAGGTTGTAAGGGCTCACTTAGGACACCATAAGTGTGGAGGATTACCATAAAAAGATTGAGATTGCCATGGTTAGGGTGAATGTAGAGGAAGATAGAGAGGCAACCATGGTTCGATTTTTGGAAGGGCTAAATAGAGACATAGCCAACATGGTTGAATTACAACAATATGTTTAATTAGAAGACAAGTGCACAAGGCAATGAAAGTCAAAAGAGAACTTAAACAAAAGGGTTCCACATGGTTTGGGTAGAATTCAAGTTCTACCTTATCTTAGAAGTGGAATTGGAGTAAAAGGAATGAGAAGGCCAATTACAATCCTAAATCTGAGCTATCCAAGTATAAGAATGTGGGTTCTAGTAAGAAGGCAGGTAATTCTGACCCTTAACCAAGTTAAAATAAAGATGTTAAATGTTTTAAGTGTTTGGGCAAGTGTCATATTACATCTCAATGTTCAAATAAATGTGCAATGATCTTGAGAGGTATAGTGATGTTGAAATTGCAAGTGAATCAAATGATGATTTTGTGTCATCATCAAAGGATGAAAGTGATGGAGAGGTGTATCTAATTAATGGAGTAGTTGTCGTCACAAGGAGAACATTAAATGTGCAAGTGAAGGAAGAAAATAAGGTGTAATAAGATAAAATCTTTTAGTTGAGATGTTGTATCAAAGATAAGGTATATAGTATGATTATTGATAGTGGGAGTTGCACTAATATGGCTAGCACAATTATGGTTAAAAAGCTAAATTTACCAACTATGAAGCATCTTATGCCATATAAGCTTCAATGGTTGAATAAGAGTGGTGAAGTCATGGTAAATAAGCAAGTGCTTGTGTCATTTTCTATCAAAAGGTACCATGATGGCTTCAAGAATCAATATTCCTTTATAATAAATGAAATACCTATCACTCTTATACCATTATCACCTCAACAATCTTATAAGGATCAATTAAGGATTAAAAATGGGAGTGAATAGAAAAGAGAGATTGAAAAAAGAGAAAAGAGATGAGAAAATGTGAGGACACAAGAGAGAGAAATGAAAATAGAAAGTTTTTATGCAAAAGAAAGTGATGGCAAAAGAGCATTTTATGCCAAACAACTTACAATAGTACTTTTGTACAAAGGGGCTTATTTTAACACTAACACATTTGACTCATCTTTGCCTAGTATTATTATTTCTCTTTTGTAAGAATTTGAAAATGTATTCGTTAACGATGTCCTAAGTGGATTGCTCCTTAAGAGTGGAATTGAGTATCAAATTGATTTTATCCCTGGTGCATCCATGCCAAACCAGCCAGCATATAGGAGTAGTCCTAAGGAAACAAAGGAGCGTTAAAGGTAGGTTGAGGGACTTATTTTGAAAGGATATGTGAGGAAAAGCATGAGTCCTTATACAATTCCTGTCCTACTTATACCAAGAAAGATGGAACTTGGAGAATGTGTGTTGACTATTAAGTGATCAACAAAATCACTGTAAACTAGCTAGCATATAGGAGTAGTCCTAAGGAGACAAAGGAGCTTCAAAGGTAGGTTAAGGAACTTATTTTGCAAGGATATATGAGGGAAAGCATAAGTCCTTGTATAGTTTCTATCCTATTTATACCCAAGAAAGATGGAACTTGGAGAATGTGTGTTGATTGTCAAGTAATCAACAAAATCACTATAAAGTATCATCACCTTATGCCTAGGTTAGATGACATGTTGGATAAATTGCATAGTTCATGTATCTTTTCTAAAAATGATTTGAAAAGTGGACATCACCAAATTAGGATGAGAGAGGAGATAAGTGGAAAACAACTTTCAAAACTAAGTGTGATTTGTATGAATGACTTGTTATGCCATTTGGTCTCACTAATGCACCAAGTACTTTTATGCAACCAATGAATCATGATTTGCATCCATTCATTGGTAAATTTGTGATTGTGTATTTTGATGATATTTTGGTTTACAGTAAAAGCGTAGAAAAGCATATTAATCATTTATGTTCTATTTTAATTGTTTTATATTCTAAGAAATTGTATGCTAACTTAAAGAATTGTTCCTTTTGTACTAAATAGATCACATTTCTTGGCTATGTTGTGAGTGCTAAAGGTATTAAAGTTGATGAGGAAAAAGTTAGGGCAATTCGTGATTGGCCTACACCTAAGTCAATTAGTGATGTGCATAGCTTTCATGGTTTAACTAGTTTCTATAGATGCTTTGTTAGGGACTTTAGCACCATTGCTGCACCACTAATTGAGGTTATCAAAAAGAACATGAGTTTTAAGTGGGGTAGTGTTCAAAACAACTCTTTTAATTACATTAAGGAAAAATTAAGTTATACACCCTTACTTGCCTTACTTGAGTTTGCAAAAACTTTTTGAGATTGAGTGTGATGCTTCAAGGATTGGCATTACAACTGTTTTGATGTAGGAAAGATGCTTAATTGCCTACTTTAGTGAAATTTTATGCATGCCTATGAGCTCTTTAAGGGAGTTGGTTATGAGAGAAGCTCATGCACATGATCTAATGGGTCATTTTAGAGTTAGGAAAACTGTAGATGTCCTAATGAAACATTTTTTTGGCCTTATATGAAAATAGTTGTTGAGAGGGTATGTGAGAGATGCATAACATGCAAATAGGCTAAATGTAGAGTTTTACCCTATACCTAGTCATCCTTAGGTTGATTTATCTATGAACTTTGTATTAGGGTTGCTGCAATAAAAAAGGTGTAGAGATTTTGTATTTGTCATTGTTGACAAATTTTCAAAGAAGGCTTACTTCATCCCATGCCATAAAACCAATGATGCAAGCAATATGGCTGACTTATTCTTTAGAGTAGTAGTACATTTGCATGGCATGCCATGAAGCATTGTTTCAAATCGGGATACAAAGTTCTTAAGCTACCTCTAGAAGGCTTTGTAGGGTAAGTTAGGTAATAAGCTATTGTTTTCAACTACTTGTCATCCACAAACTGATGGGTTGACTTAGGTGGTTAATTGAACTCTTTCTACTCTTTTGTGTACTATTATTTGAATGAATTTGAAAACATGGGAAGATTGTTTACTGCATGTTGAGTTTACATATAATAGGAGTCTTTATTCTACTATTAGTTACTCTTTATTTGAACAACCTTGGCCCAAGAAATAATAAAAATTTTCTAAATAAAGTAATAGCAAATGAATTGGGATTGGTTCAGTCAAATTCAGTTCTGTTAGATTTGCAAAGTCACGCATTCAACATCAAATTGGTTCACCAATCGACTCATGATTAATGCTAGTCTAACCTTCCAACAACAAACCAATCTTATAGTTGATTTTACAACTGGTCCATTCCTTGTCCTCTGTTTTTCAAACCTCATGATAGGTCTAACTCATTAATTCCATTTCTCTGTTGCTTCAACTCTTTACAATCACTCAACTTAGACTAATTTAGCATATTTATACAATTAAAAAAGCCTTCACTCGCATTAAGATATACTTTGTTGCCTTTCAAGTTTGAATTAATTTTCTTGGCCTAAATGTCTTTAATCAACCCATTAAGTACCTCTTTCATCTTTTTAGTTCTAAAACATATTATTTGCGCATCTTAAATATTTAATGGATCCTTAGAAGTTCTCCATGCATGAGCACCTCCATGAATCTCATCATTCCTCCTATCCTTAAAAGGATTCATCCTCAGATCATCACTTGTATCAAAAGGAGAAAGATTAGCAACATTAAATGCTGAACTCACATTGTACTCACCATGAAAGTCTAAGTCATAGGCATTATCATTAATCTATGCCACCACTTGAAATAGACCATCCCCTCTAGGGTATAACTTTAAATACCTTTGAGCTAAGAACCTTTCCATGCACATATGCACCTAAACCCAATCACCAAATTTAAACACCACCTTCTTTTGCCCTTTGTTGGCATAAGAATCATATTGATTAGTTTGATGTGCAATTTTTTGTCACACCTTTTCATGAAACTTCTTCACCATTTCTGCCTTGTGGTTATCATCTAAGCTAGCAATACTCATCAGTAGGTAAAGGCATCATATCCAAAGGAGTAAAAGGATTAAAACCATATACGATTTTAAATGGAGAGGAACAAGTAGTAGAATGAATACTCCTATTGTATGCAAACTCTATATGTGATCTTCTTACTTTTTCAAATTTATGTGAATAATAACACGCAACAAAATAGAAAAAGTTCAATTATCTACCTTGATTTGCTCATCTATCTATGAATGGTAAGTAGTTATGAACAACAGTTTAATACCTAACTTACCCCACAAAGTCTTTCATAAGTAACTCAAGAATATTGCATCCCAGTTTAAACTAATGCTCCGAGGTATGCCATGCAAGTATATCGTCTTTCTAAAGAATAGTTCAGCTATGTTGTTTGCATTGTCATTTTCATAGCATGGGATGAAATGTGTCATTTGATAACCTATCAACCATAACAAAATATATAATCTCTACCCTTTTTTTATCATACTAGTCCTACCATAAAGTCCATAGAAAAATCAACCTAAAGTTGTCTAGGTATGGGTAAAGGAGTGTACAAGGCATAGGGTAAAACTCTAAATTTTGCTTCTTTGCATGTTATACACTTCCCACACACCCTTTTAACATCTTATTTCTTGCATGGCCAAAAGAAATCCTGAACTATGATAAATAGGGTTTTCCTAATTCTGAAATGACCTATTAGACCACTCCTATGAGCTTCACACACAACTAGCTCTTGCAAGGAACTTATAGGCACACACAATCTATTCTCTCTAAATAAATAACTCTTATGCCTATAGAACTTCCCAAAAGCTATTTTCTCATAAGTTCTATAAACATTAGCAACATTAAGATCATTGGCATATGAGACTTTAATGTACTCAAATCCCAATAATTTTGCATTCAAAGTAGAAACAAGCATATACCTTTAAGACAATGCATCCCACCACATTCTTCTTACCTTTTTTTTATATCTAATATCTAATGACATGGAAAAAAGCCTTAATGAATTTGACCCACTTGGCATGTCATTTGTTCAACTTCCTTTGCCCTTTCAAATGTTTTAAGGATTCATGCTCAATATGGATGACAAACTCATTTGGTTGCCAAAGGTAATATTGTCATGTCTCCGAAGCTCATATCAATCCATACATCTCCTTATCATAAGTGGGATAATTAAGGGCTAATTAAAGAGGGAGATAAGCAGAAAACAACTTTCAAAACTAAATATGGTATGAATGGCTTGTTATGCCATTTGGTCTCACTAATGCACCTAACACTTTTATGCAATTTATGAATCAAGTTTTGTGTGCATTCATTGGAAAATTTATTGTTGTGAATTTTGATGATATTTTGTTATATATCAAAAGCTTAATAAAGCATCTTGATCATTTACATTCAATTTTAAGTGTTTTACATTTTAAGAAATTGTATGTTAACCATAAAAAATGTTCCTTTTGCATTGATAAGGTCATATTTCTTGGTTATGTTATAAGGGCTAAGGGTATTGAGTTTGATGAGGAAAAGGTTAGAGCAATTCATGATTGGCCTACACCTAAGTCAATTTGTGATGTGCGTAGTTTTCATGATCTAACTAGTTTCTATAAACACTTTATTAAAGACTTTAGCACCATTGTTGCACCCCTAATAAGGTTATTAAAAAGAATGTAGGCTTTAAGTGGAGTAGTAATCAAGACAAGGCTTTTAATTTGGTTAAGGAAAAATTAAGTTATGCACCCTTACTCGCCTTACCTGACTTGTTAAGTGTTTACAAAAAGTTAATTTCATCATCATTTTGAGTGAACAAGCCCAAGATTACACAAATAGATAATGCACAAAATATATAAAAGCTTTTGAAAACTAGCTCACTTACAAGATCAAAGCTTTTATTAAATAGGATGTCATTATAGGTGTTTATTGTATAGAAATATGAGAGAGAAGTAGAGAGATCTAAACTCTTGAAGAGAGCAAATTGGACTCTGCCTTTGAGAGTAGCCAAAAGTTCTATTTATATAAATGAAAAGGTGATAACTATTATTAGAGGAATCTCTTTTTCAAAGTAAAATTGTCCTTAATTCCTTACTTTTACTAAAGTAACTTTAATAAAAGCTATCTGTCAATTGTTGTGATTACTTTTCCACCAAATATAGTTTTGTTCCTTAAAGCTTATATGGGTCCTAAGAATCTTGCATGATGTTATCATTGAAGTGTTTCTAACTGCTTTCCTCTTGGCCTACATTCACATTTTGTTTGGGTTGGAGCAATACAACCATTATTTTTAATGACCTCTCTTTTGATATTGACTTTATTAATATTTTTAACAATTCTTTTGGATTAAAAGGAGTGGGCTTTAATGGCGGAGCTTTAGGCCTATTTATACAGAAGACCCCTTTGCCAGTATAGACTACATCTTTAAAGAAATCATACTTTTCCCACTAATAGATAATGATCCTCCTTGCCAACCATGAAACATGTTTAATGTCCATATCTAAACCATTGACCTATTTAGTCATAATAGTATAGTCCCATTTGATGATCCATGATACATGATACCATGTTGCAAATATTAATAATAGGTCTTTAATCTCTTCATTCATTTTGCAAAACTATTAATAAATAGTTATTATCTTATGAGGTAAGATTAGATGATGTAAACTCCACTTGAAACAATCAAGTTTCAAACCAATTTGATAATTTTTTTGGATCATTTAGAAGATGTATTTGAATGGACCAACTAAATTTTTTTTACCTATTTTCATATAATAAAGCTTTTTCCCATGCTTTGATATAAATAAAATAATTATAGGATTTAATCTTCCACCATTCCATTAGATCCTTATAACCAAAGAGATCTCATTACCAATCTTCTAGATAAAGAATTCTCTTTATCTTTAATTTGGCATATGCCCAATCTCTAAAGCCATAACTAGGTCCAGATCCTTATTCTATGGATTTAATAACCACTAAACCTATTTCATGTAATATATGTTGATAGTACAGAAAATCCTTCATAATGGTATGGGGATGTATATCATTTTTAAGATAAAATCTAGTGACCTCATTAGGTTTAAGTTCTATGGGTTTAATAATCATTAAGCCTTTTTGCTTTGGAATTAAATGATATGTTATGGATTTATCCTAAGCTAACTCATAAGCATCACCGCAAACTTTTGCATCTTTAGCAAGTGAATTAACCAACTTTATTTTGGACTAAGGTCTTTGTATAAGAGGCCTCTTACTTATAACATTTTTCCCTACAAATACTTATAAGTTAGAAATTAAGTAAAAAATTAGAATTTCCTTTAATAAACTCGATATCAAAATTAAAAATAGAAAGAATTCCTTGCCATCTAGCAAAAATTTGTTTTGAAGTGATGTTCTTAACATCTTTAGTTAGGACATTCTTTACTATCTTACAATCTATTCTAAAAAGGAACTTCTAATTTAATCAATCACTTTCAGACTTTTAAATAAAATTTCTTTCTTTATAGCAGAGTAATTAACTTTAACTCCTCTCTGAACTCATGAAGTGAAGCAAATAAGCTATTCTTTAAAGTTGATCCTTTGCTTAAAGATTTCTCCATATCCCTTATCTGATGTATTAGTTTTGACTATTTTAGAAGTATTAAGATGAGGAAGAGTTAGAAATGATAGTTCCTTTGTTTTTATTTTAGTCTTCTTAACTGCCTTCATATGTTCATCCATCCAATTTGGTGGATTTTTTTGCAGTCTTTCAAAAATAAGTTTAACATTATAGGCTAAACTTTTAGAAAATTGTGAAATATAATTCAAACACCCCAAAAATCTTTGCAACTATTATTTGTCACTTATTTCATGAAGAAATGTAAAGGAAAATTGAATTACTCGATCAATGGGAACAATATATCCATTTTCGATGAAGTGTATAAGGAACCTATAGTTTGAAATAACTTTATCTTTTAATTAGAAACTACTAAACCAACTTTAAAAAACCTTTAAGAAAAGGTTCAAATGTTTAAAATGTTGTTCAATAGTATTAGTGAATACTACTATATGATTTGAAGTTCCCAACTTCACCCTAAGATCTACTAGTCTGTGATACTGAACCGGGGTGAATTAGTATCACCCTCTTGAAAAACTTTGATAATTTAAGCCAAATTACTCTACTTCTTTAATACTTTAGCTCTTGTCAATATGCAGGTGGGTGAATAACTTCAAACTCTTCTCAGAAATGAACTCTTTCTCAGATTCAACTAAGGTAGATCTATTGTTACTTACTAATCACAATAGTCCCCAAAGTTACATTTCAGACACCTTGCCTATTAAATGGATTGGTTGTTCTTAATTAGGTCTTCTTTTAGGTTATGGGTTTGATGATTCTTTAGCTTTGTTCACAACTCAATTCAAAACAGAGAATGTAAATTCAAAGTAAGGACACAAGAGATTTACCTGGTTTGGCCAATATGACCTACTCCACGGTGGTAGGGATTCTTCCTCTACTGAGACAATCCACTATACTTGAGAATACCAGTGTGGTATCCCCTATGATTACAATGTAGTTACAATGGATGTCTTAATCTTCTACTCCTTTCATTATTACAAATACAAAGCAATCATAATACAAAGAGTGTCACCTACTGTGTCTACCCTTCTTCTAGCTTGTCTTGCCTTTGCTTGATTTGAATAGGTTGCTTCACTACCACTTGTAAGATCACCAAAACACTCTCTAACCTCTCTTGAAGAAATCTGGAAATTCGTTGAGTTCTCTCTAAGCTTCACAGAATGTCTTCACTAGGTTGTTTCACATGCACACTTTCAAAAGAGATAAGTCTTGGTTTATATACTACCCTCTATGGAAACCCTAGTAGGGTTTACTGTAGTTGTGGCAGACTTCTTTTCTTACTCCTCCATGCAGCTTCATACTATTGTTCCATTCAAGATTCAGCATTATCCTCCTTCTTAATTTATTTTTCTTGCTCTTTTCTTTCTACTAAAATCTCATCCTTTCAATGCTTGAATGAACGACTAGGATTGTCTATGAATAGTTAAAAATGTACAGAAGAAACTGCCCCTGTAACTGCCCATCTTCCAGAAATGCTAAGTTAAAATTTCATAACCTTCCCTTCTTTCGGACTCCTTGTCTATCCATGACCCCGGAATTATTCCGCTCCTCTGGAATCACTATGTAACTACAAAATTACTTCATAACTACAGAATCACTCTGTAACCCCAGAATTGCTTCGTAACCTCAAACTTCATTGTTCATCCGCTTTCGGAATTGCTCCGCTCCTACGGAATTACTCCATACTTCCAGAATTTACTCCATAACTCTGGAATCCACTGTTCATCCTGTGGAGTGGTCTTCTTATGGACCAATGTTATGGAATCTTCCTCCGGACTTGTCCTTCGAACGGTCTTACAGAATCTTCTTACGGAATCATCCTACGGACCATCTTACGGACTCATCTTTTGGACTTCTCCTGCGGACCCCCTTATGGAATCTTCTTACAAACTCCTCCTACAGACCGTCTTACGGACACTTCCTCCGGACTTTTGCTCCTGGACTTAGTCTCAAAATAGGCTTATGGACTTGCAGATTTAACTTCTTATGAACTTATTATCCGTATACAACCCTGTCACACTATCACACTAAGACTTAAGCAATGCTAAACTCCCTCTACAAGTTCACTCCAAGGAGATCACTTTACGAGGTTATTTGACATGCTAGTCTTATCCTGTAATTCCTAAGATATAAGCCACTTCTGCTTGCATAATTAAATCTGGTTAACAACAATTACAACTCATACAAGGCTGTGGGAACAACATGATTAATATAAATAATTGTAAATGTTGAATAAGTATTAGATATTTCATTTATAATTTTTTGAAAGTCAAAGGGTGCATTTTTTAACCTAAATGACATCACATTTCACTCGTAGTATTCGAATGGAAATGTAAATGTAGTTTTATATTTATCCTTTCCATGAATCTAGATTTGCCAATAACTAGATTTCATATCAAATTTTGAAAATATATGAAATTCATAAAACCTATTAAGCAAATCTTTTTTATTAGATATAGAATATCTAATCCATCATAACACCTTATTTAAAGGCTTATAATTATAATTAATAACCAACCTCAAGACTCCTCTTTTGAGTTTTGTAGTATTTTCAACATAAAATGCTAAGTAACTCTAATAATTGTTACTTTTTTCTAATAAGCTCTTTCTTTAGGAGATCATTTATTTCATTTTACAAATCTTTAAATGTCTTGGTCCTATGGCTATAATTCTGGCTTTAGTAGGTATTGGACTTTCATTAAAAGTCACTTCATGGGTTAATTCTACTATATACTTTTTTTCTATTCCAAAAAGCTGTAAAAATATATGCACAAATTAGAATTTCTAATTTTACCTTTATTTTCTATATGTTAGCTTGAATAACAAGAGAATTAATATTTTCTTGCAAATATTAACTCTTTACTTCATTCTCAAGAGATTGAATAAATCTCTCTTTTCTTTGAATTGCTTTTTGATGTAAATCTATTTCCCTATATTAGGGAGTAGATAGAAACTTACTACTAATAAGCTTTTCCATTTATCTATGTGAAAATCCCTTGATTACTAATTTTCTTAATAGGATATAGTATGTGCAAGAAAGGATTTTCTAAGATAACATTCTGAGATAGATTCATAACTAACATAAAAGAAATTTCTATGCAAATTCCTTCATTGCATATTGCCACGTATGCCAGTTTGTACTTAATAACAAGTTTGCTTTTATCAACCATGTTTAACACTTTTGTTGTTTTTGAAAAGTATTTTGAAGGAACTACTCGCTCATTTATACAATTCATATCAACATTTGAATTTATTAAGTTAATGAAAAAAAAGATATATTCTTTATTGATTATGACTGTAATCTTGGTATGCTACTTATGGTTAATAACCCTGTGAATAAGATTGATATATTAAAGAGTACTTAACTCCTCTTTTAAAGAGGTATTTGGAATATCTAGAAGTTCTACTATCTTATTGAACATTGATTCTAGAACTGACACACATTCTTTTAACCCTTTGATTTTAGTTTTTAACTGATTTATTTCAACTTTAAGCTCTTTAATAAAAGGTTCTATAGTTCTAGCTTTTAAATTAAAATGATTGTTTCTAATTAATTTTTAAATTGTAATATTCTTTTGGCTCTTTAAACTTAGTATTATCTTAAGTTAGATGAAGATATTTTTCTAATTATTCCCTTTTTTTCTTTTGGATATACAATTTTGTCAATATGATCCAATGTCAAATTATTTTTTTTTGTAAGAACTAATAAACCATTACATTTGCATAAAACTTGATAATAATTGTACTATCTATTGAAACTATTACCTTCATCAAAATTAGTTTCAGAGGTAGCTTCTTCCTCCAGAAGTTCTACTGCTAAGTCTAACTCTTTAGACCAACTTTTTGATAAGAAAATGTGCATTTATGACCTCTTAAGGTCTTTATTTAAGGATAACTCTTGGATTTTTTGTTTTACTTTACATTTATTTGAATAATGTCTTATTTTTCTATATTTATAACAAAAAATCATCTTTTTCTTTTTCATTTGTGAACCAAGTTTTTCCTTTCTATTGGCTTCTCCTTTAAATAAGAGATTTTATCTTGAGGTTTGGGTTTATAACCTTTCTTCTTATATGTTTTTGGATAATTCATGGGTGGATAATCCATTTACTCACAAAAATCTCTCAAAGCCTTTTTACCTTGAGTTTTCTCATTTTGTAACTACTAATATAGTTTAATATTATTGCAAAGTTTAACTTTTTAAGCTTAATAGCTGATTCTCCATAAGTGTAAATAGAATAATTTATGACTCTAGCATAAGATAATTTTAACTTATTTTTTACTCTTTTAGTAAATAGGGTGGGTAACCTAAATAAAAATTTATCCTTCTAGAAGATACTTTAACTATCTTCCCTAGTAAAAACTTTACAAAGGAACGCATCTCTATACTACCTAAAATGAGACAAGTTTGGGTGTCTTAAATTAATGAGTTGCTTATACGTCTTAACTATTGTGAAGGTAGAAGTACTAATAAAATGATTAGTAATTGTATATATTAGTATATTGCACTATTGGCAAGTTGCATCCCTTGCTCTATTTTTATAATAAAAAGTATCTGTGATTTAGCTTCTTTTGATAAATAAAAATCCCACCAACCTTTAAGATATCAAATAAATCCACTAGTTATAAATTTTGCTATTTGAGGGTTAGAGTTACCCTTCGATTTATAGTAGTGGCAAACATCATTATACAATGGAGTAAAATGAGGATCTGATACTATTATCATCGTATTGTATATAATTGTACTCAAACTATTCCTCTAATAAGAGGTTGACCAGCATTGGTATAAGATAATATAATTTTATGAGGACTATATTAAAAGTCACCTTGTTGGTATTCATCATTTCCTTCTCATAAGAAGGTGCTAGATCCTTTAGTACTTAATTTTGTTCTAATAAGAACATTTCTTCTATTTTATCGACATGAGAACCAAATAGGTCTATCACTTAAAGTGGATTTAACCACTCCTAATAAGGAGTCATGAAATCTATTATGTTTTTTTATCACGAACACAAATGATTGCTAAGTTATTTAACCCTAATATAGTAACAGGTTTTAATGCTATTTGTACCATCCCAATATGAATAAATTTATACTTTTGTTGATGAGGGTTAATAAGCTCTTGGGATAGTAAAAAGAAATCATTATAACCTTGAAATCATTAAATCCACTATTTTAATAAAATAATCATTTTTCGATAAAAAAATTTCTTTATTCATAAACATGAAAAGAGGAAAAAGAAGGGAGAGTTTAGTTTTGCAAATAATTACTCCTAAATAGACTAAATTTTCACTAGTAATTATTTCTTTATTTCTAATCCTAAAGAGACTATTACTATCAACATCTTAAAAAGTTGATTAGGTCTTATCTTATCCATATCTCATGGTATTACTATCAACATCTTATACCACAACTCTACACATCTGATCACAACAAACACGGGTGTAAAGGTAGCATGACTTAAGGTTTTAACTATGATATATTGATAAAATTAAGACTTTTATTAGCAATTTAGAAGGTTTTTGGCTCTGATATCATTCCTTATAAGAAAAGCCAATTAAGATTAATTGATGGAATTCAATGAATTCATAGTAACAAAAGTGTAACGATAAACTTATTGCAATGAATATAAAGTTAGGTGTAAATATAAGTTTATTTAATGATCCTTTTTAATAAAATAAACCATTTAAATCCCATGAGAAAAGCTAATTAACATCAAAGACTCCTTTTTAATGACATGATTCTTGCAATGAATATAATGTTAAATGTAAACAAAAAGGTTAATTTCCTCATCATTTTGAGTAAATGAGTGCTTGCAATGAAAATAAAGCCTTAGCATCAAGAAATGAAGTGATGGTATCAACTTTTAGGAATTGAATCATTCATTCCCTATTAGAAAATCCATTCAAGATTAATGATTACTATTAATTGATGGAATTCAATGAATTCATAGTAACAAAGGTGTAAGATAAACTTGTTGCAATGAATATAAAGTTAGGTGTAAATACTAGTTTATTTAATGATCCTTTTTAATAAAATAAACCATTTAAATCCCATGAGAAAAGCTAATTAACATCAAAGACTCCTTTTTAATGACATGATTCTTGCAATGAATATAATGTTAAATGTATACAAAAAAGTTAATTTCCTCATCATTTTGAGTAAATGAGTGCTTGCAATGAAAATAAAGCCTTGGCATCAAGAAATGAAGTGATGGTATCAACTTTTAGGAATTGAATCATCCATTCCCTATTAGAAAATCTATTCAAGATTAATGATTGCTTTTTTTTTAATGGAATTTAATGGATTTAGAAATTAAGTGAAAGTCTTAACCTTTAGGAATTAAACCATTCAATTCCAAGAAAAGAAGCTAATTTATATTGATTGACCCTATATTAAATGAAATTCAATAATTCAAAGTACCAAAGGTGTTATATGTGCTTATGCTGATAAATATAATGTTTTGTGTAAACATAAAATTTAATTTCAATGTCATTTTAAGTGAACGAGTCCATGCAATGTATGGAGAACCCTTTTTAGCGGGAATTGATATGATGGCCTCATCCTTTAGTAATTAAACCATTCAAACTTAACAATAAAAGTTAATAAGGTCAATAACTCCTATGTTTGATGAAATTCAATGAATTTAGAGTCACAAAGGTGGAGAGACGTGTTTGTCATAATGAATATAATGTTTGGTGTTGACACAAAAGTTAAATTCATGATCATTTTGAGTAAGTACTTATAATGAAAGGAGAAGCCTTGCTAGCAAAAAAATGAAGTAATAATGTCGACCATCAAGAATTGAATCATTCAATCCCTATAAGAGAAGCTAATCAAGTTCGAATTCTCCTAGATTGATGTCGATCAATGGACTTAGAGGTCTAAAGGTGTTAGGACATGCATATGCAAATAAATATAATGTTTGGTGTAGATATATAAAGGTTAATTTCATTATCATTTTATAGGAATGAGTCCTTGCAATAGAATGAGAAGCTTTATGACCATGAATTGAAGTGATTGTCTTATCCTTCAAGATTTAAACCTTTCAAACTTGATCATAAAAGATGTTTAACATGAAATACACCTTTGTTTGAAGCAATTAAATGGATTTAGAGGGGCAAAGTTGTAAGGACTTTTAGTCACAATGAATATAATTTTTGCTACAGACACAAAAGTTAATTTCTTGATCATTCTAAGTAAATGAGTCCTTACAACGATAAGAGAAGCATTGTTGCAAGAAATGAATTGATGTTGCCAACTTTAGGAATGGAACCATTAAATTCTGGTAAGAAAAGCCAATCAAGACTAATGAACCCTTTATTTGATGGAATTTAATGGATTCAAAGGATATTTTAATTCTTTATTTGATTTCCTAACTCGTGAGCAAGTGATGCCAATGCCAGAAGATGTGGCTTAGGGACCTAACATAGATAAACAATCAAACAAGAACCCAAAAGAGCTAAACCAAATTTCAGTCATGGAAACCCTAGGCCCAATGTTCAATGAAACATGAACATAAGGTATAAAGAGGGATATGGACACCACACACCAGAAAAGAACAAATTTTGAAGTGATAAGTCAAGTTAAACACCATAAGAAGAATTAGTTCTTAACAAGTGCTTTAGTCTTTCAAAGAATCAAAGGGGAAATTTCTCACTTGTTAATTCACATAATTGTCTACCCTTTAACAATGAAATCAAGTCGATTCATAAACTGATATAACATCCCTAAAATCCTAAAACTAGAGACAATGATATATTCCTAAAATATAAGAACACTTTTATTTTATTGTATACTTATATTTTATAACCAAACTCTTACTTTATAATAAACTCCTACTTAGGAGTGGATTTTATTAGTTAGCCCTAACTCATTAAGCACTTAAATCATATTAATGAAGCCTTGGGCCTTTTTCAAGTTTAAATTCACACTATTTGTTTCTTAATGGACTTAAATATCCTCAGTTAGCCCATTCAATACTTCTTTCATATTTTTAGCCCTTAAATCCAAGAAAGCGAAATCAAATTTCAATTATGCAAACCTTTGACACAATGTTTAAAGAAACCTAAACCTAAGGTATAAAGAAAGATATGGATGCCACACTTTAGAAAAGAATGAATTTAGGAGTGATAAGTTGTGTTGAACATTACAAGAAGAGTTAGTTCTTGATAAGTTCTTTAGTTCTTAAAAGAATCAAAGGGGAAAATTCTCACTTCTAAATTCACATAATTGTTTGTCCTTTAACAATGAAACTAAGCCCATTTATAAGATGATATAACAACCTTAAAACATTAAAAGTAGAAATAATGATATACTTCTCCAATATAGGAACACTCCTATTTTACAATACACTCCTACTTTATAACAAACTCCTACTTAGGTGTGAATTTATCTCTTAACCCTATCCCATTAAGCACTCTAGCCATATTAATGGAGCCTTAAACCTCTTTTAAGTTTGAATTCACACTATTTGTCACTTAGTTAGCCTGAATATCCTTAATTAGCTCATTTAGTACTTCTTTCATCTTTTTAGCCATTAAATGTGTCATTAGCCCTTCATAAATGCCGAATGAATCCTTAGAAGCCTTTTATGCATCAACTTTTCTATGGATCTCATCATTAAGAGTTAATCCTAATCCTATAGGGAGTGCAATCAATTTATTACTAGTTAACTAGAAATTAAAGATATTAACATAATTAAGGGAAAAGTTGAATTCTAATTTTGTAACAAATAAAATAAACAGGCTAATTAAGCAAAATAAATTATACAAAAATCCAATATTAAAAGTCCAATTCGGGTTCATTCACAACTATGATATTTGATGATTTTGATTGGCCACAATATTGTCTCAATTCTAATAGAACCATCAACCTGAGATATCAACAAATTTTGGTACTTGAATTTTCTTTAAATATTCACTATACAGAACAAGCTCTTTAATTAGATTCTAACCATTATATCCCTAGAATAAGTTCTCTATAGTAATATACTAGTAGCTTTAAGAACTAGGAAAATAGGTTAATATAAACAATAATCACCCAAGTTTGGATCATTTAACCTACAATAAAATGAAAAATTATCCATAATCCCCTTATTTTATTCTCTACTTGGTGATTGGGAAGAGGGTAAAAATAGATCACAATTCCTAATTCTAGTAATTGATATTCATTTAACCAATTTAGTAGGCCTAACCAAATTAATTGAACAAACAATCAATTAACCATTAAATTAGAATAACCCAAACAATTCCATAAGAAAAGAGAACAACATACTAGGACAATTTATGCCATTGAAATATCAAAAGTTTTTAAATCTCCTAAAACTATTAAAGAGCCTAACTACACATACTAAAAATGAATTCCTTCTAAAGTGATTGTTCGATTCTCTGTCTACCTCCCACTATTTTTGCTCCCAAAAGATGGTTATTTATATCCTAAAAATGTACATATCAGCCACCAACAAACCCTAAAGACTAAAAAAATTATCCTAAAATCTCAAAGACATCATGATCTTGTTGTTTCCTTAATCTTAGAGAATGTCTATATTGGCTTTCAAACTAATTCCATACTAGATATAGTCAGAATTAGGGTCTGAATTCTTCATGAAAGTTGTATTCCTCCTCTTCAGCTTTCTAACACATCAATTGTTGCCCAAGACAAAGGTCCAGAGCCCAAGGTAGGAGCAAAAAACCGAGACAGATGCAATCCAGCCATTAACAGATTCTACAGCAAATTCTCCACTATTTTTGAACCATTAAACAACCGATCTGGGCCTGTAACTCTTCATAACAATTATAGGCTTGAATGTATAGTTTAATTTAGGTTTTTGAAGCACCAGATTTGGAAGTCTGAAACTCAAGTTACGCCTACTTAAGTATGCAGTGCTCAGACAGGAGTCCTACTCCAATTAGGACTGGACTTCAATTTTCTGTCTTGTCTTTGAAGCAATGTATCAAGGCCCAAATGAATCGGATTCAAACTCTTGACCTCAATTTGGAAAATTTAAGATGTCTACTACAACTTCACTGAATACCACTTTTCCAATCTGGATCTTTGAGTCAATGACAAACCTAAAACAAGCAACAACGGTGAAAACAATAAAATGCTGGAATTTTTCCTACTAAAATATTCTCAAAACTTTCCCCAAACATACCCTAAGTCAAAACGTATTCTAATCAGCTCAAATAGATATAAAATTCATTAAAAACAACTAAAAGCAAAAGGGAATAAATATAATAATTTCTCACTCATAAATCCTTTTGATGGTTTAAAATTTGTTTCTAAGTTAGATGATTATATTGAAAATTGTATTGCTAATGGTTTGTATGTGAAAGATAAAGTTTCACATGAGGAATGCATGGAGGTTATGCCCCACCTAAGAGAAAGCTATAGAGTACCACTCTTTAGAGGAGGGAAATTTCCACTTTTGGATATTTCATCTTCTTTGAAAGTCAACCCATCCATTTAGGAGCCTTTTATTCTTGAATTAAAATCTCTTCCTTCTCATTTGAAGTATTCTTATTTAGGGAATTTATCTACCTTATTTGTTATTATTTCTTCTTCCTTAATGAGTATTAAAGAGGATAAGCTCTTAAGGGTGCTTTAGGAGAATAAAAGAGTCATGGGGTGGAGCATAGTAGACATTAAAGGAATTAGTCCTTTGATTTGCATACACAAAAGTTTGATAAAGGTTGGATTTGAATCCATTGAATTCCATTAAATAAAGGAATCACTCATCTTGATTAGCTTTTCTTACATGGAAAGATAATGGTTCATTGCTTGAAATGTGAGATTGGAACTTCCTTCCTCTGTATTTCTCCTTTCATTGTAAAGAGTCAGTCACATAGAGGAATCATGAATTTATTGTAAATGTCTACATTGATCACTAATTTCTTTGCACGATGCACATTATTAGGTCTTAAGTAGTGATGCGGAAAACCCCAAAAAAGACGTGGGTTAAGGACCCAAGGCACATAAGGAATCAAAGAACAACCAAGAAAGCTAAATCAAAGTTTAATAATAGAAACCCTAGACCTAATATTCGAAGGAACACGAACTTAGCGTATTCAAGAAGGATATGGACATCACACTCCAGAAAAGAAAAGAAAGGAATTAAGAGTGATAAGTCGATTTGAACGCCACAAGAAGAAGTACCTCTTGATAAGTTCTTTAGTTCTTAAAAGAACCAGGGGAGAAAAACCCTTGCTTTCTATTTCACTCAAAGTTGTCTGATTTCCAGAGCTTACAAGGGGTGCCTATTTATAGGCTAAGATAGCAATCCTAAAGAGGCATAAATTCCTAGTTAGGAGAAATCCTTATTTTGGAGGAATTTTGGACAAATTCCAGCAGATACAATGAACTCCTATTTAAGAGTGAATGCTATCACTTAGTCTGACCATTTAGTAGTCCAATTATATTAATTAGGCCTAGACTCTCTTTAAAACTTGAATTCGCACCATTTGAAGCTTGGTTGGCCTGAATGTCTTGAATCAGCCCATTTAGTGCTTCTTTAATCCTTTTGGCCCTAGCTCATGTTATTGGGCCTTCTGGAATGTGCAATGGACCTCTTGCATCCATTAAAGCTCTAGCTCATGTTATTAGGCCTTCTGCAATATGCAATGGACCTCTTGGATCTATTAAAGCCTTTCGCCCATCATCTCCACAATTCTCATCATTCCCCCTCTCCTCAAAGGGATTCGCCCTCGAATCATCACCTACATCAAAAGGAGAAAGGTCAGCTATAACTTGGAAGGGACCATCTCCTTTAGGTTGTAGCTTTGAACGCCTCTGAGCTAGGAATCATTCCTTGCGCATATAAACCCAAACCCAATCACCAGGTTTAAACACCACCTTCTTTCGTCCCTTGTTGACATAGGATGTGTATTGCTTAGTTTGTTTTTCAATATGTTGCCACACCTTCTCATGCAATTTTTTTGTCATGTCCACTTTGCGTTCACCATCAATGCTGGCATACTCATTGACAAGTATAGGTACCAAATCCAAAGGAGTCAACAAATTAAAATCATATACAATTTCAAATAGAGAGTAGCTAGTAGTAGAATGAACACTCTTATTATACGCAAACTCGACATGTGGTAAACAATCTTCCCATGTTTTCAAATTTGTTCCAATAATAGCACGCAAAAGAGTAGAAAGAGTTCGATTAACCACCTCAGTCTACCCATCAGTTTGTGGATGACAAGTAATTGAAAACAATAGCTTAGTACCTAACTTACCCCACAAAGTCTACCAGAAGTAGCTTAAGAACTTTGTATCCCAGTCTGAAACAATGCTTCGTGACATGCCATGCAAATGTACTACTTCTCTAAAGAATAAGTCAGCCACATTGTTTGCATCATCAGTTTTATGACATGGGATGAAGTGTGCCATCTTTGAAAATCTATCAACAATAACAAATACAGAATCCCTACCCCTTTTTGTTCGTGGCAATCCTAGTACAAAGTCCATGGATAAATCAACCCAGGGATGGCTAGGTATGGGTAAAGGGGTATACAAGCCATGGGGCAAAACTCTAGATTTAGCCTGTTTGCATGTTATGCATTTCTCACATATCCTCTCAACATCTTGTTTCATGCGTGGCCAAAAGAAGTGTTAATTTAGGACATCTAGGGTTTTCCTAACTCCGAAATGAGCCATTAGACCACCCTCATGAGCCTCTTTTACAACCAACTCCCTTAAGGAACTCATAAGCATGCATAAACAATTTTCTCTAAATAAGAGACCCTTATGCCTATAAAACTTCTCAAAGGCTGACTTCTCACATGCTCCATACACATTAGCAAAGTTCAGATCATTCACATATAAATCTTTAATATGTTCTAATCCTAATAAGTTTGCAGTAAGTGTATAGATAAAGGCATACCTGCGAGATAATGCATCAGCTACCACATTTTCCATACCTTGTTTATATTTGATGATGTAAGGAAAGGTCTCAATGAATTCAATCCACTTGGCATGTATTTTGTTCAACTTTCCTTATCCCTTTAAATGCTTCAATGATTCATGGTCAGTATGGATGACAAACTCCTTAGGCCAAAGGTAATGTTGCCATGTCTCCAAAGCCCGTACCAATGCATACATCTCTTTATCATAAGTAGGATAATTAAGGCTTGCTCCACTTAGCTTTTCACTAGAGTAAGCAATTGGGCGCCTTTCCTGCATCAAAATAGCTCCAATGCCGATACCTGAAGCATTACACTCAATCTCAAAAGCTTTTGCAAAGTTAGGTAAAGCAAGTAGGGGTGCAGAACTTAATTTTTCCTTGATGCAATTAAAAGCCTTGTCTTGGTCACTAGCCCACCTAAAACTCATGTTCTTTTTGATAAGTTCAGTAAGTGGTGCAACAATGGTGCTAAAGTCCCTAACAAAGCGTCTATAGAAACTAGTTAGACCATGAAAGCTACACACATCACTAATTGACTTAGGTGTAGGCCAATCATGAATTGCCTTAACTTTTTCCTCATTGACCTTGACACCTTTAGAACTCATAACATAGCCAAGAAATGTGATCTAATTAGTACAAAAGGAACATTTCTTGAAGTTAGCATACAATTTCTTAGAACAGAAAACACATACAATAGAACGTAAGTGATCAAGATGCTCTTCTAGGGTTTTACTATAGACCAAAATATCATCAAAATACACAACCATAAATTTACCAATGAATGGATGCAAAACATGATTCATTAGTCGCATAAAAGTGTTTAGTGCATTAGTGAGACCAAATGGCATAACAAGCCATTCATACAAACCGTACTTAGTTTTGAAAGCTGTTTTCCACTTATCTCCCTCTCTCATCCTAATTTGATGATATCCACTTTTCAAATCAATCTTAGAAAAGACACAAGAACCATGCAATTCATCCAACATGTCATCTAATCTAGGTATGGGGTGATGATACTTTACAGTGATTTTGTTGATTGCTTGACAATCAACATACATCCTCCAAGTCCTATCTTTGTTAGGTACAAGTAGGATAGGAACAACACATGGACTCATGCTTTCCCTCACATATCCTTTGGAAATAAGCTCCTCAACCTGCCTTTAAAGCTCCTTTGTCTCCTCAAGATTGCTCTTATATGCTGGCTGGTTAGGGATGGATGCACCTGGGATGAAATCAATTTGATGCTCAATTCCTCTATTAGGTGACAATCCACTTGGAACATCGTCAGTGAATATATCTTCAAATTCCTGCAACAGAGCAACAACAACACTAGGCAAAGATGGGTCAAACTTGTTAGTGTTAAAATAAGCCTCCTTGTACAGAAGTACGATTATAGGTTGTTTGGCATAGAATGCTCTTTTGACATCACTCCCTATTGCATAGAAACTTTCTCTTTTCTTCTCTTTCTCTTATGTCATCACGTTTTCTCCTCTCTTTTCTCTTTTATCAATCTTTCTTTTCTGTTCACTCTCATTTTTAATCCTTAATTGATCCTCATAAGCTTGTTAAGGTGATAATGGTACAAGAGTGATGGGTTTTTAATCAACCTATTAAGTGCCTTTTTCATTCTTTTAGCTCTAAAACATATCATTAGCCCTTCTTAAATGCTCAATAGATCTTTAGAATCCTTCCATGGTTTAGCACCTCTATGAATCTTATCATTCCCCTTCCCCTTAAAAGCATTTATCCCTTAATCATCACCTATATCAAAAGAGGAACAATCAATAATATTAAATATTACCCATAATGACTTCAATGTGTTATGGAATTATAGGATACATTATGGAGTCATTTATTAACTTATTTCTTTTTTGAACTTGAAGTATCTTTTGCTAGTGAAATAATTGACTTTGCCAAGGACTAAGGTCCCTGTACAAGGAGCCATTTACTCATTAAGAGGTTCCTTGCAAAAATTCATGAGTTAAGAAATTTGGTAACAAATTAGAGGTTTAATAAAATTGATGTCAAATAAAAAACAGATAGAATTGCTTACATTCTAGTAAAGATTCATTTAAAAATGTGTTTATAACATCTTTAGTGATAACATCTTTAGTGAGGACATCTTTGGCTACCTTACAATTTATTCTTAAAAGAAATTTCTGGTTTTATAGATCACTTTCAAAAGCTTTGAATGCATAACACATTTGCTAAAATTTCTTTCTTTATAATAAAGTAATTAACTCTATTGCTGTTTTTAGAATCAATCCTTAGTATTATAAAATTTATTTCTTTAGTGTGCACAATTGTTGCTTTTTAGAATCAATCCTTTGTTTAAGGATTCCCCCATAACCCTTATGCAATGCATTTGTCTCAACTATTTTGAAATCATTAGAATAAGGAATGGCTAGACATGATAGTTCCTGAGCTCCAATTTTTATTTTCTTAACTGCCTTTATATGCTTATCCATCCATTCCGGTGGATTCTTATTATGCAATCTTTCAAATAATGGCTTAGCATCATAAGTCAAGTCTTTATAGAATTCTAAAATATAATTTAGACTTTCTAATAACCTTTACAATTGTTTCTTGTCTCTTATTTCGTCAAGTAATTTAGAGGCAAACTTAATCGATTTATCAATACAAACTATTGTTCCATTCTCAATAAAGTGGCCAAGGATTTTGACCTTGGATTCAAATAACTTCATCTTTTTAGTATATACTATTAATCTTGCCTTTTTAATAACCTTTAAGAAAAGGTTCAAAAGTTTTAAAAGTTGCTTAATAGTACTAGAAAATGCTAATACATCATCAATATAAATAATAAAAAATACTGAATAAGCATTAAATATGTCATTATGATTTTTTGGAATTCAAAGGGTTCATTTTTTAACCCAAATGACATTACATTCTATTCATAATGACCGAGTGGAACTGTAAATCCCTTTTTGCACATGTTATATATTCTATTAAGGAAATTAGTAACCATAGGATTTGCTTGGACATAAATGGAAAGCTTATTAATTTTAAATTTGTATCTACTCCCTGATATAAGGAGATAGATATACTACAAAGAACTATTAAGAGAAAAGAGAGATTTATTCAATTTATATAGTCTAAAGTAAAAAATAAACATTTGCTTAAGGAAATAAATAGTCTTGTTATTCAAGTAAAAATATAAGAGATAAAAAGGAAATTAGAAATAAAAATTTGCTCAAAAGTTCCTATAGCTTTTTGGAATAAAAAAAAAGCATGTAGTAAACTACCTTATAAGATGACTTTTAATGAAAGTCAGATTTCAACAAAAGTCAAGTCTATGGCTTTAGGACCAAGGCATTTAAAGATTTGTGAAAATGAGATAAATGATCTTGCAACCAAAGGGCTTATTAGAAAATGTAATAGCCTATGGAATTACCCAACATTTTATGTTAAAAATGTTGTAAAATTAGAAAGAGGTGTTTTGAGATTGATTATTAACTACAAACTCTTAAATAAAGCTTTAAGATAGATTATATATCCTATACCTAATAAAAAGGATTTGCTTAATTGGCTTTATGAAGCCTGGGTAAATTCAAAATTTGATATGAAATATGATACTCTAGCTATTTTCTCTAGTAAAAGTCTTAGAGAAGAATACATCCTTGTACCACTTAAATAAGACAAGTCTAGGCATCTTAAATTAACAAGTTACTCATAGGTTTGGTTTATTAACAAAGTTATGGTATCAATAAAATAATTAGTAATTGTATATATTAGTGTATTAACACCATATGATAGTTGAGCCCTTACTCTATTTTTATAGTAGAAAATATTTGAGATTTTGCTTCTTTTGATAAATAAAAATTCCACCAACCTTTAAGTTGTTTAGTAAATTCACTAGTTATAAACCTTGCTATTTAAGGGTTAAAATTACCCTTTGATTTTGTAGTAGTAGCAAACATTATCAATAATGAAGTAAAATAAAAATTTAATGTTCAAACATCCTATATAGATACCATTTTACGATGATGTTATCATTATATTGAATATAATTATACTTAGGTTGTTCCTCTAATAAGAGTGATTATTAGAGTTTTTGACTTTCTGTCTTGAACTATTACTTTGGTGGTTGATAAATAACTAAGAACTTATAGTCCAGCTTTTAGGCCTAAATCTTGTTTTTCATCCATTATGGTATATAAGATAAAGATATAAGTCTTTATATCCTTACAGCTATAAATGAGATAAAAGAAGAAGTGAAAGAATTATTTTACTCTTTTGAAAATACTGTAAAAGAAAATGATTTTTTTATGACTTTTAACTAAAAAGAGTAGGAACTCTAAATTAAACATCATAAAAAATATATTAAGGAAATGAGACTAGTTGATATTTGTACTTAAAAAAGGTTTGTAAAGACATGCTTGTCAAAAAGATTATAATTCTTGATGCAAACAAAAAAGTTAATTTATGATCATTTTAAGTGAATGAAGTCATGAAATGAAAGGAAAAGTCTTATTGTCAGGAAATTAAGTAACCGTTTCTTATTTATGATAATGAACCATTCAAACCATAAAAGAAAAACCTAGTCAAGAACAATGACTCCTTATGTGATGGATGCCAATTGATTCAAACTACCAAAGGTGTATTAACATGCTTATGACAATGAATTTAATGGTTTATGGAGACATAAAAGTTAATTTCTTGATCATTTAGTGTGATAAGTCCTTCCAATGAATGAAGAAGTCTGCTAGAAAGGAATGAAGTAACAAGTTCATCTTTTAAGACTTGAACTATTAAATTCTTGTTAGAAGAGTTAATCAAGATCAATGACTCCTTTGTTTAAGGAAATTCAACAATATTAGAGTGCCAAATGTGTAAGCACATGTGCATTGTAATGATATAATGTTTGGTGGAGACACAAAAGTTAATTTTATGATTATTTTGTGTTAATGAGTGATGACAACAAAAAGAGAAGCCTTATTAATAGGCAATGATGTAAGGATGTCATCTTTTATGAATTGAACCATTCAATCCATATAAGAAAAACTAATCAAGATTAATAACCCTTTTGTTTGATGGAATTCAATACATTTAGACTACCAAAAATTGTATTGATGTATTTGTCATAATGAATGTATTGTTTTGTGTGAGCAAAAGTTAATTTCAACACCATTTAGTGTGGTAAGACCTAACAATGAAAGAAGAAGCTTTGTTAGAAAGAATTAAAGTGACTATCTCATTCTTTAGAAATTAAACCATTCAATCATTATAAGAAAAACAAATCAAGATCAATGACTCCCATGTTTGATTAAATTCAATGGTTCTTTGACTCTAGTCTCATTTGGAGCCAAATGAAGATACCTCTTTAATTGTTCTTGTTTTTCTTTTGAATCTGTAATCTTATCAATAAGATTCAAAATCATATTATCTTTATTGGTAAGGACTAATAAGTCATTTCTTTTACATAAAGACTAAACCTTAATCCATAGAAGAAAAAGAAAATAATAATTTTTTATAAATATGGAAAAATAAAGAATTATGCTAATAAGTATAAAATGAAGCAAAAAATCTAGCAATTATCTCTAAATAAGGATCTCAAAAGGTCTTTGATGCACATTTTCTTATTAGAAAGTGAGTTTGAAGAATCAAACTTATAGGTAGACCTTTTTGAAGAAGAAGCTACCTTTAAGGATGATTCGAGTGATAGTTGTTAAGGGCAATGTAATTATTGTCAAGCCTTAAGCAAAAGAAATGACTTAGTAATCCTTACTAAAGAAGATAATCTGATTTTGGACTTTATTGAAGATTGTAGATCTAAAAGAAAACATGAACAATTAGAGAAGTATCTACATCTGACTCGATATGAGATTAAAGTCAAAAAATTAGAAAAAGATTATAGTTTAAAAACTAATATTTTAAGAATTAGAAAAGACCACTTTAGTTTAAAAACTAGAGTTATAAAACCTTCAATTAGTGAGCTTAAAGCTGAGGTAAATTAGTTAAAATTTAAAATTAAAGAGTTAAAAGAAAGGGTTTTAATTTTAGAAACAATGTCTGATAAGGTTAAAGATCCTTCAAATATTCCTAATATCTCATTAAAAGAGGAATTAAGTACTCTTTAATGTGCTAATCTGATTAATAGGGTTATTACCCATAAATGGTATAGTAAGATTATAGTTATAATCAATAAAGAATTTTTCTTTTTTGCCATCACTTTAATTGATTTAGACACATATATGAATAATATTAATGAAAGAATTGTACCTTAAAAATACTTTTTAAAAACTATTAAGGCAGTAAACATTGCCGATAAGAGTAAACATGTTATAAGATAGAAGTTATCACAAGTTGTGATATGTAATGAAGGAATTTGCATTAAAATTCCTATTCTTTTGGTTAAAAACAAGTCTCTGGATATTATTTTGAAAAATCCTTTTTTGCACATGTTATATCCTATTAAGGAAATTAGTAATTAAGAGATTTAATCTAAAAGAAATGGAAAGGTTATTAGTTTTAAATTTGTATCTATTCCCTAAAATAGGGAGATAAATATACTACAAATAACTATTAAAAGAAAAGAGAGATTTATTTAATCTCTATAGTTTGAAGTACAAAATAAGCACTTGCATGAGAAAATAAATAGTCCTACTATTCAAGTAAAAATACAAGAGATATAGGAAAAATTGGAAATAATAGTTTGCTGGGAAGTTCCAACAGCCTTTTGAAATAGAAAAAAGCATGTAGTAAAACTACCTTATGAGATAACCTTTAATGAAAGTTAAATTCCAACAAAAGTTAGGCTCGTAGCTATGGGACTAAGGCATTTGGAGATCTATAGAAGTGAGATAAATGATCTTGTAACCAAAGGGCTTATTAGAAAAAGTAATAGCCCATGAAGTTACCTAGTATTTTATGTTGGAAATGTTGTAGAATTAGAAAGTGGTGTTCTGAAATTGGTTATTAACTACAAGACTTTAAACAAAGCATTAAGATGGATTAGATATCCTATACCTAATAAAAACAATTTGCTTAATAAGGTTTATAAAGCCTAGATATATATAAAATTTGGTTATTGACAAATCTAGATTCATGAAAAGTATAAATATAAGATAGCATTTGCAATTCCATTTGGTCATTATAAATGGAATGTAATGTTATTTAGGTCAACAAATGCACCTTCTAAATCTGGAAAATCATAAATGAGATATTCAATACTTATTCAACAATCACTATTATTTTATCAATAATATATTAGTATTTTCTAATACTATTGAGCAACATTTTAAACATTTGAACTTTTTTTAAAGGTTATTGAAAGGGCAATAAAGAAAATAAAAATTAGAGCTAAAGAACTATAATATTTAGCCCTTCCTCATCTTATTGCTTTCAAAATAGTTGAGATGGATGCATTGTATAAAGGTTATAGGGAATCCTTAAACAAAAGATTGACTCTAAAGAACAATTAGTTCGCTTCACTTTAGGAGTCTAAAGAGGAGCTATAGTTAATTACTCTACTATAAAGAAAGAAATTTTAGCAATTGTGCTATGTATTAAAAAAGTTGAAAGTGGTTTGTTAAACTAGAAGTTTCTTTTAAGAATAGATTGTAAGGCAACAAAAGATTTCCTTACTAAAGATGTTAAAGCATCACTTTTAAACAATCATTGCTAGATGGCAAGGAGTTATATTTGTTTTTGATTTTGACATCAAGTTTTTTAAAGGAATCTCTAATTTGTTATTAGATTTTCTAACTCGGGAACTTTTTTAGGGAACCTCTTAATGAGTAAATGGTCCCTCATATAGGGACCTTAGTCCCTAGTAAAATCAACTATTTCATTAGCAAAGGATGCTTCAAGTTTAAAAAAGAAAGAAGTTGATAAAATCTTTAATGATGCTTATGAGTGAGTTTTGAATAAATCCATAACGTATCCTTTAATTCCAAAGAACATTGAATTTCTATGTGTTATTAAGAATAAATATGCTCAACTTCAACCTAATAAGGTCACTTAGTTTTATCTTAAAGATGATATGTATCCTCATACTTGTATGTAAGTTTGCTTGTATTACCAACAAATTTTACATGAAATAGGTTTTATGGTTATTAAACCTTTTGAAATAGGATCTTGTTCAATCTATAACTCCAAAGATTGGGCCTATGCCAAATTCAAGATAAAGAAAATACTTTATCAAGAAGATTGGCAAGGCAACTTCTTTGGCTACTGTGATCTCAAAAAATGGTGGAAGGTTAAATCTTATAATTACTTTGATTATATTGAAGCATGAGAAAGAGTCTTATTATATGAAAATAGGTAAAAAAAATTTAGTTGGTTCATTCAAACTCACCTTCTAAATGATCCAAAGAAATTTCCAAATTGATTTAGATATTGGTTCTTTAAGTGGGGTATGCATCACTTAACCCTGACACATAAACTTAAAACTATTTATGAACAATGTTGTGAAAAGAATGATGAGGTTAAAGACCCATTATTGATATTTTTCTTATGGTATCATGTCCTATGGATTATAAAATGGGATTACATTATCATGGCAAAATATGCAAATGTCCTAAATGTGGATATTAAGCATGTCCCTTGGCTAACAAGAAGGATTAACACCCGTTAATGGGAAAAGTTTGATTTCTTTGATGATGGAGTATATACTACTAAAAGAGTTATCTATATAAATAGACCCAGGGTTCCACCACCAAAAATCACCCCTTTTGGCACTCCCAAAGAATGACTAAAGAATTTAATAAAGTTTGTGCCTAAAGAAAGGTTATTGGAAATGATGGCCTTATTACTGCAACCTGAACAAGATACATAGGTAAGTCACACTAAAAGTAGTAAGAGGCTCAATAAAGATGATGTCATGCAAGATTTCTAGGATCCTTACGAGTTATAAACAACAAAATTACTTTTGGTGAAAAAGTAACTAAAGATGCCAAACAAGATAGTTTTTATTTAAACTACTTTAGAAAAGTAAGGATTAAAAAATAACTTTCCTCTATTAAAGTGATTCCTTCCATTGTTATTACCATTTTCTCTTGTATAAATAGCGGCATTTGGGAACCTCTGGGTAGAGTAAAAAAAATTAGAGTCTAATTTCCATTTTTACTTTAGTTTTCACCTTTGTTCCTTTCTTTCTACTCTCTTTTACCACTTGTACTATAAACTTGAAGTGACATTTGGAGTGGAATGATAGCTTTGCTTCTACAAGTTTAATTTCATTTTGAAAGTTTAATTTTATTTCATTGCTTTCTTAGATATTTTTGTGCTTACTATTTATTATAGTTAATTCTAATTTATATCATGTGTGCTGCCTAGATAGGAATGGTATTAGAGCATAGGATTTTCTAGAGGATTAATAAAGTTTTAATTTTATTTGTCTCTTATAGTTAAAACCCTAAGTTACGTTGCTTTTGTGCTCATGCAACCATGACTAGGCATAAAAAGCTGTGATGTAATTTGTTGACAATGATACCATGAGATATTGATGGATTAAAACTTAATCAACTTTTTAGAAGTAATAATCTTAGTAGAAGTAGGAATAGAGAGATAACTATCAATGAAAATTAAGATAATAATTATTTATAAAATTAGACTCTACTTTCTTCTTCTTCTTATGTTTATAAATAAAGAAATTTCATCTTTAAAACAAATTATGTTATCAAAACTATGGAAGAAGGGTTACCCTTAATGATTTCTTTTTGCTATTTTAGGAGCTTATTAACTCTCATCAACAAAAGTATAAATTTATTCATATTAGGATGATATAGGTAGCATTGAAATCTATTATTAAATTGGATTTAAATAACTCAACAATCATTTGTATTAGATATAATTACTTCAATTATATCAAAGTATAACAAAGAGTCTCGTTATATAAAAATAGGCAAACAAAATTTAGTTCAAATTTACCTTTTAAATAAACAAAAGAAATTTCCAAATTAGTTTAAAACCTAATTCTTCAAGTGGGGTTTTCATCACTTAATCCTCTCATGCAAAGTAAGAATTGTTTATGAATAGTTTAGTGAAAAGAATGATGAGGTTAAAGACCTATTACTGATGTTTGCTGCATTGTATCACATCTTATGGATTATAAAATGGAATTACACTATCATGCAAACTAGGTGAATGCCTAGGTTATGTGAGGATATAATGTTGCAATAAATATAATATTTAATGTAAACAAAAAAAGTCAATTTTATGATCATTTTGTTTGAGGACGTACTTGTTGCAATAAATATAATATTTAATGTAGACACAAAAGTCAATTTTATGATCATTACATGTGAATAAGTTCTTACAATGAAAGGTGAAACCTTATTAGTAGGAATTGAAGTGATTATCTCATTCTTTAGGAATTGAACCATTCAAACTAGTAAGAAAAGCTAATGAAGATCAATGACTTCTTTAATTGACAGAATTCAATAGATTTAGAGTGTCAAAGATGTAAGGTCATACTTTTTGAAATTAATATAATATTTGGTGTATGTATAAAAAAATTAATGATCATTTTGTGTGAATCAGTTTTTGTAATGAAAGGAGAAGGCTTATTAGTAACAAATGAAGTAGTAGTGTCAACCCTTAAAAATTAAACCATTGAAACCTAGTAAGAAAAGCTAATCAAGATCTCTCACTCCTTTGACAACCCCATTTTTGTATTCAATAATTTCTTTCATTTGTTGATTTGCCTGTTTAAGAAGTTTGGTAGCTTTTTCCAAAGTCCAAATTTTAGGTCATTTAACCTAATCCCAAGCAATTGTTTTTGGAATCAAAACATTAACTTTTAACCTATTTATCAAAAACAATATTGTAGTCCCTTTGTCTACATATCTTGTTGGAATTTCTTTAATTCTAGGGATCGTAGTATTCATAATTTTATAATGTATCCTATAAATAAGGACTAGATTTTTCAAAATAGGTATCATATCAAATCCTTCAATTTGAATATTTAGACATAAATTATCCATTAAATTAGGATCTAATAAAGATAAAATAAAGTTCAACAAATAAGAAAACCAAATAGGTCTATCACTTGGATTTAACTACTCTTAATAAGGAGTTAGGAAATTTATTATGTCTTTTGTCACAAACACAAATAATAGCTAGGTTATTTAAACCTAGTTTAATAGCAAGTTTTAATACTACTTGTACCATCCTAATATGAATAAACTTATACTTTTGTTAATGAGAGCTAATGAACTCCTAAGATAGTAAAAAGAAATCATTATAACCTTGAGTTTAAGGTAATGCCTCTTTGACTATTTTAATAACATAATTATTTTTTTTGTTAAAAAACTTCCTTACATATAAACATGAGAAGAAAAAAAGAAGGAAAAGTTCAATTTTACAAATAATTATTATCTATATCTTTACTAATAATTATTTCTTTATTTTTATTCCTATAGGGACTATTACTTCTAAAAAGTTGATTAGGTCATATATCATGATATCATTGCCAATGTCTTATACCCCAACTTTATATGCTTAATCATGGAAAACACGAGTACAAAGGCAATGTGACTTAGGGTTTCAATTATAAGATACAAATAAATTGAAAACTTTCTCAACAATTTAGAAGAACCTAGGCTTGACACCATTCCTATCTTGGCAACATAGAATCACATAGAAATATAACATACAAATATAAAAGTTTATGTTAAAAAAAGTAGTAAAACTATCTAACTTAGAGGAGAAAAGCTTTCATTGAATAGAACATCATTACTAGTGTATATTTTGCAAAGGAAGAAAGGAGAAGGATACAAAAAGAGAGAACTTAATCTTAGAGAAAAGGAAATTAGACTTTGCCTCTAGGTGTAGTCGAGAGATTTATTTATACTAGAGAAAAGGTAAAAACCATTATTAAAGGAATCACTTTTCTAAAGTAAAGTTGTCCTTGATTCTTACTTTTGTTCAAGTAATTTTATTAAAAGTCATTTGTTAGGTGGTCCCATGACTTCCTTTCCACTAAAAGTAGTTTTGTCTTTTCCAACTCATATGGACCATGAGAATCTTGCATAATGTCATCGTTGAGGTGTCTTTAACTACTTTCAGATTAGTTTTCTTGTGTGTCATCATTAAGGTGTCTCTAACTACTTTTAAATTGGTCTACTTGTGTGTCCAAATCAAGAATCTAATATGTAAACCTAGACCTAATGCCCAAAGAATCAAAAGAACCAAATCAGGTTTGAGTTTTTCTCTCGGTCTTATGCTTAATTGCCTATTATAGCTTTTCAACTTGACTTATCACTTGCAAATATCTTCTTTATAGAGTGTGGTGCTCATATCCTTCTTTATACCGTTAGTTCATATTCCTTTGAACATTGGAAATAGGTTTATACCTTCAGTTTTTATTCCTTTGAACATTGGGAAAAGGTTTTTCATTTGTCAAAACCTAATTTAACTTTCATGGGGTTTTCATTTCCTTATTTTCTTATGGGTTTCATTGCACTCTTTAGGGTTCACATTAGGGGGTATAAGAGCTTTGGGCTTTAAATCAGATTTGCTTATCTAAATTTGAGTTTTTCTCTTGTTCTTCTTCTTAGCTGGCTTTTATAAATTTTTGTGGCATTCTAACTTGACTCATCACTTCCAAATCTCTTTTTGATGGAGTGTGGTGTCCATATCTTTCTTTATACCTTTGGTTTATAATCCTTTGAGCATTGGGTTGAGATTTATAGATTCCTTTACCTTTGAACATTAGGTGTAAGTTTATACCTTTAGTTCCCATTCCTTTGAGCATTAGGCCATCTTAAACCTAATTTAATGTTCATGGGGTTTTGAATTCCTTATTTTTATTATGGGCTTCATTCTGCTCTTTGGGGTTCACATTAGGTGGTATGAGAGCTTTAGGCTTTAAATTAGATTTGCTTGTCCAAATTTGAGTTTTTCCCTTATTTTTCTTCTTAGCTGCCTTTTATAACTTTTTGTGGCATTCCAACTCTACTCATCATTCCCAAATCTCTTTTTTTTATCAAGTATGGTGCCCATCTCCTCCTTTATACCATTAGTTCATGTTCCTTTAAACATTTAGTGTAGGTTTATACCATAGGTTCCTATTCCCTTGAACATTGGGTCAAGGTTTTAATTTTGTTAAACTTGATTTAACGTTCATAGGGGTTTTAATTTGTTTTTTTGCTTGTGGGTTTCATTATGCTTTTTAGGGTTCAGATTAGGTAGTATGAGACCTTTGGCCTTTAAATTAGATTTGCTTATCTAATTTTGAGCTTTTCTCTTGTTCTTCTTCTTAGTTGCCTTTTACAACTTTTTGTGGCATTCCCACTCAACTCATCACTCCCAAATCTCTTCTTTATGGAGTGTGGTGCCCATATCGTTCTTTATACCATTGGTTCATGTTCCTTTGAACATTGGGTGTAGGCTTATACCTAAAGTTTTTGTTCCTTTGTACATTAGATCAAGGTTTTACTTTTGTTAAACTTGATTTAACTTTCATGGGGTTTTGAATTCATTGTTTTGCTCATGGGTTTCATTGCACTACTTAGGGTTCACATTATGTGGTATGAGAGCTTAGGGATTTAAGTTAGATTTGCTTATCAAAATTTAAGTTTTTCTCTTGTTCTTCTTCTTAACTGCCTTTTACAACTTTTTGTGGTATTCCAACTTGACTCATCACTCCCAAATATCTTCTTTGTGGAGTATGGTGCCTATATGCTTCATTATACCTTTAGTTCACGATCCTTTGATCATTAGGTTTAGGTTTATACGATTCTTATTCCTTTAAACATTAGGTCTATATTTATACCTTAAATTCCTATTTCTTTAAGCATTGGGCCAAGGTTTTACTTTTGTTAAACCTAATTTAACTTTCATGGGGTTTTGAATTCCTTACTTTGCTTATGGGTTTGATTATACTCTTTGGGGTTCATATTTAGTGGTATGAGAGCTTTGTTCTTTAAATTAGTTTTGCTCATCTAATTTTGACTTTTTTCTCTTGTTCTTCTTCTTCTCTGGCTTTTATAACTTTTTGTGGCATTCCAATTACACTCATCACTCCTAAATCTCTTCTTTATGGAATGTGGTGTCCATATCCTTCTTTATACCTTTGGTTCATGATCCTTTGAACATAGGGCTTAGGTTTATACCTTAGATTCCTATTCCTTTGAACATTAGGTATAGGTTTATACCTTAAATTCCTATTCCTTTTAGCATTGGACCAATGTTTGACTTTTGTTAAACTTGATTTAACTTTCATAAGGTTTTTAATTCCTTGTTTTGCTTATGGGTTTCATAGTGATCTTTGGGGTTCACATTAGGTGGTTTGAGAGCTTTGGGCTTTAAATTAGATATGCTTATCTAAATTTGAGTTTTTGTCTCATTCTTCCTTTTAGTTGCCTTTGTAACTTTTTATGGCATTCCAACTCGACTCATTACTATAAAATATCTTCTCTACGAAGTATGGTGCCCATATCTGTCTTTATACCTTTGGTTCATATTCCTTTGAACATTGTGTTTAGGTTTGTTTCTTAAATTCTAGTTCCTTTGAATGCTAGGTTAAGGTTTTACCTTTTTTACACCTGATTTCACATGAGGCGGAAAACCCCAAAAAGATGTGGCTTAGGGACCCAAAGAACACAAGGAATCAAAGGATATCTAGGAAATTTAAATCAAACTTTAATAACACAAACCCTAAACCCAACATTAAAAGCAACACAAACTAGAGTATTTAAGAAAGATATAGATGTCATACTCTAGAAAAGAAGGGAGTTGGGAGTGATAAGTCGAGTTTAATGCCACAAGAAGAGGTATTTCTTGATAAGTTCTTTAGTTCTCAAAAGAATTGAAGGAGAAAACTCATAATTTTTATTTCTCTCAAAGTTATCTAATGTTATAGAGCTTATAAGGAGGTGCCTATTTATAGGCTAAGATAGCAACCTTAAAGAGGCATAAATTTCTATTTAAAACAAATCTTTATCTAAGAGGAATTCCTATGTAGGACAAATTCTTACATAGAAAACTCACTTTTATACAATCACTTATTTTGGATAAATTCCTATTTAGAAGTGAATGCTATTACTTAGTCCTGGCCCATTAAGTACTCCAATCATATTAATAAGGCCTTGACTCTCTTCTAAAATTGAATTTGCAATATTTAAAGCTGGGTTGGACTAAATGTCCTCAATCAACCAATTTAATGCTTCTTTCATCTTTTTGGCTCTAACTTGTGTTATTAGGCCTTTTGGAACATACAATGGACTTCTTACATCCTTTAAAGCCTTCGACCCATCATCTATAAGGTTCTCATCATTACCCCTTTCCTTAAAAGGATTCATCCTTGAATGATCACCTACATCAAAAAGGGAAAGATCAGAAATATTAAATGTTGTACTCACATTATACTCACTAGGGAGGTCCAAGTTATAAGTATTGTCATTAATTCATGCTACAACTTGAAATAGACCATCTCCTCTAAGTTGTAGCTTTGAATGCCTCTGAGCTAGAAAATGTTCCTTGCATATATGCACCTAAACCCTATAACTAGGTTTAAATGCCACCTTCTTTCACCCTTTGTTGACATGAGATGTATATTGCTCAATTTGTTTTTTAATATGTTGCTGCACCTTCTTATGCAATTTTTTCACCATGTCAGCCTTGCATTCACCATTTAAGCTAGCATACTCATTGAAAAGTATAGACACCAAATCCAAAGGAGTCAACAAATTAAATACATATATAATTTCAAATGAAGAGTAACTAATAGCAAAATGAACACTCCTAATCATATACAGACTCGACATGCAATAAACAATCTTCCCATGTTTTCAAATTCATTTGAATAATAACATGCAAAAGAGTAGAAAGAGTTTCATTAACTATCTTAGTTTGCCCATTAGTTTGTAGATGACAAGTAGTTGAAAATAATAGCTTAATACTTAACTTACCTATAAAGTTTTCTAAAAGTAGCTTAAGAACTTTGTATCCTAATATGAAACAATGCTTCATGGCATGCCATGCAAATGTACTACTTCTCTAAAAAAATATGTTAACCATATTGCTTGCATCATCAGTTTTATGGCACAAGATGAGGTGTGCCATCTTTGAAAATCTATCAATAATAATAAATATAGAATTTCTACCCTTTTTTGATCTTGGCAACCAAAATACAAAGTCTATAGATAAATTAATTTAGCGATGGTTAGGTATAGGTAAGGGGGTATATTAGTCATGGGGTAAAACTCTAGATTTAGCTTGTTTACATGTTATGCATCTCTCACATACCCTCTCAACATCTTGTTTCATGTGTGGCCCAAAGAAATGTTTAGTTAGGATATCTAGGATTTTCCTAACTCCAAAATGATCCATTAGACCACCCTATGAGCTTCTCTCATAACCAATTCCCTTAAAGAACTCATAGGTATGCATAAACAATTTTCCCTAAATAGGAAACCCTCATGTCCATTAAACTTCTCAAAGGCTGACTTTTACCATGCTCTATACACATTAACAAAGCAAGATCTTCCATATATAAATCTTTAATATATTCAAATCCTAATAATTTTCCACTAAGTGTAAAGATAAGGGCATACCTATGAAATAATGCATCAATTACCGCATTTTCCTTACCTTGTTTATATTTGATTATGTAGGGAATGGTCTTAATGAATTCGATCCATTTGACATGTCTTTTGTTCAACTTTTCTTCTCCTTTCAAGTGCTTTAAGGATTTACAGTCAATATGGATGACAAACTCTTTGGGTCAAAGGTATGCATACATTACTAATTGACTTGGGTGAAGGCCAATCACAAATTGCCCAAACTTTTTCCTTGTCAACCTTAATACTTTTAAGACTCACAACATAGCCAAGAAATGTGATCTGATTGGTACAAAAGGAACATTTGTTTAAGTTAGCATACAATTTCTCAGAATGTAAAACAATTAAAATGGAATGTAAAGGATCATGATGCTCTTTTGGGCTTTTAACATAGACCAAAATATCATCAAAATACACAACCACAAATTTACCAATAAATGGACACAAAACATGATTCATTAGTTGTATAAAAGTGCTTGGTGCATTAGTGAGACCAAATGGCATAACAAGCCATTCATACAAATCAACTTATTTTTGAAAACTGTTTTCCACTTATCTCTTTCTCTCATCCTAATATGGTGATATCCACTTTTCAAATCAATTATAGAAAAGACACATGAACCATGCAATTCATCCAACATGCCATCTAACCTTGGCATGGAGTGACGATACTTTATAGTGATTTTGTTGATCACTTGACAATCAACACACATTCTTCAAGTTCCATCTTTCTTGGGTATAAGTAAGATAGGAACTGCATAAGGATTCATGTTTTCCTTCACATATCCCTTGGAAATAAGTTCTTTAACCTACCTTCGAAACTCCTTTGTCTCCTAGAAATTACTCCTATATGTTGGCTGGTTTGGGACAGCTGCACCAAGGATAAAATCAATTTGATGTTCAATTCCTCTCTTAAGTGGCAATCCATTTAGGACATTGTTAGAGAATACATCTTCAAATTCCTGAAAAAGGGAAATAACAACATTAGACAAAGATGGGTTGTTAATGTTAAAATAAGCCTCTTTGTACAAAAGTATGATCACAGGTTGTTCGACATAAAATGCTCTTTTGACATCACTTTCTTTTACATAGAAACCTTTTTTTTTTCATCTCTCCCTCTTATGTCCTCATGTTTTCTTCTCTCTTTTCTCTTTTTCCAATCTCTTTTTTCTGTTCACTCTCATTTTTAATCCTTAACTGATTCTCATAAGTTTGTTGAGGTGATAATGGTACCAAGAGTGACAAGTTTTTCATTCATTACAAAGGAATATCAATTCTTGAAGTCATCATGCATAACTCACTTGTCAAACTGCCATGACCTTTCCAATAGAATATGGCTTGCATGCATAAGTATGACATCACAGAGAACTTCATCATGGAACCTTTTGATAGAAAATGGCATGAGCACTTGCTTATTTACCTTGACTTCACCACTCTCATTTAACCATTGAAGCTTATATAGCCTAAGATGATGCTTTATAGTAGGTAAATTCAGCTTTTCAACCATAGTTGTGATAGCAATATTAGTGCAACTCCCACCATCAATAATCATATTACGTACCTTATCATTGATGAGACAGCTCGTTTAAAAAATGTTATGTCATTGCACCTTATTTTCTTCCTTCACTTGTACATTTAATGCTTGCCTTATGATGAGAGCTACTCTACTAACTGGATACTCCTCTCCATCACTTTCACTCTTTAATGATGGCACATAATCATCATTTAATTCATTTGCAGTTTCAACATCACCTTTACCTCTCAAGATCATTGCATGCTTATTTGGATAATGAGATGCAATATAACCCTCGCCCAAACACTTAAAACATTGAACATCTCTATTTTTACTTAGTTAGGGGTCAAAATTACCTACCTCTTTAGTAGAACTCACATTTTTGCACTTGGATAGCTCAACTTTGGACTTGTAATTAGTCTTCTCATCCTTTTTATTCTAATTTTGCCCAAACTATATGAAACATTTTCGTTTAAGTTTTCTTTTAACTTTCACTACCATGTGCACCATGTCTTCTAATTCCATGTAGTGTTGCAATCTAACCATGTTGGCTATGTCTCTATTCAGCCCTTGCAGAAACTAAGCCATGGTTACCTTTCTATCTTCTTTTACATTTGCCCTAACATGGCAATCTCCATTACCTTGTGGTAGTCCTCCACACTTTTGGTTCCTTGAGTGAGCCTTTGCAGGCTTTGGTACAACTCCTTATAATAGTGATTAGGGATAAATCTCCTCTTTATGATAGCATTCATCTCCTCCTATGTATCAATAAGCCACTCACAATTCCTTCTCCTACTAAGAACAAGTTGATCCCACCAAATAATAACATATTCAGTAAATTCAATGGCAGCAAGCTTTACCTTTTCCTCCTCAAAATAGTTGTGGTAGTTAAAAACCAATTCAACCTTCTTCTCCCATTCCAGGTAACTAGGTACGCATTAGGATCATTCTTACCTTAGAATAGAGGAATTGTCATTTTAATACTACCTAAATCACAGTCATAGGTGCCTTGCCTCCCAAAATCTCTTTGATTCTTTCTATTATTAGTAGTTCTAACCACAGTAGTTCAATCATAAAATTCATCATCTTCTACATCATCTTGATGGTCATAGAAACATCTCAATTAACTTTTTACTTTAGGAGCCTCATATTTCCCATGCCTCTTTTGTAACTCTACCATTGTTTTAGCTTGCTCCTCCATCCTCTTTCTTATATCATCAAATCTAGTATTCATGTGCTCAAAATTTTGTTGCATAGCTTTGATCATGAAGGACACATCACTAATTCCCTCTTGAGCAGCACCTTTGTCTATGAAAGTCATAGACACTTATGCCTAAAAGAAGAGGTGTCACACTCCCTCATGTGTTTTAGTTAAAAGAAGAGGTGTCACACTCCCTTGTGTTTACACTTTTTATGGCTTTTTCTTAATATGAATTTACACTCTTGCCTTTTACCACTCAAATTTCCACTTTAAGTTCCTTAAAGAAGTAAACAAACTAAATCAAAAGGATTGATTTTGTACATAATATGATAAATGGTATAGAATTGAACAAATTGGAGAACAAAGAGTCAAAAAAAAATGATAAAGGATATAGAGGCAAATGAATTTAATGAACTAAACACACAAAAGTCAAGATAGGGGGTTAAACTTAGAGAAAAAAATTGGATGACATAACAAGAAAACAAATGACAGAATTGGAGTTGAGCAAGAAAACTATATTATTATTGTGGCTAATATTACCAAACTATTTAACTTTTATCAATAACTTGAATTTGATGCCTTTTTTTGGTGTGTTCTTCTTTTTTTTTTTTTGTTCCTCTTTTGTTTGTTTTTTTCTTTTTGCTTAACACAAAATAATAGTAGAATACTTAGAGACAATAATTAGAATTGGAATTAGCACATTTTTTGATAGTTATGATCTCAAACAAATAAGCAAAGTGAGAAAGGTTATAAATTTAGGAGTCAAGAGTCAAGTTGGAAAGCAATGAAAAGTTATAAAAGGCAGCTAAAAAGAACAAGGGGAAAACTCAGATTTGAATAAGCAAATCTAATTTAAAGCCTAATGTCACGGGGTTAGGCTTTGGACGTGCTAACCAACGTGGCACTTAGTCGATCTTGTGTGTGAAGATGAGCTAAGTAAGCCTTTGAGAGTTTGAGAGAATCAGCGGAAAGCGTCGGGCAGCAAGTAAGGACTTGGGATTGCAAGAAGAAGAGGGAGAGCACAAGAGATTTGCAAGTGAGCTTGTATTGAGTATGCAAAGGTATGCAGAGGTATGCAAAGATGTGTATGCAGAGATAATTTACAAGTGAGAGGAGTGGCCTATTTATAGTTGCTCCACCTCCTCAATGTGTGGCTAGAAATGACTATCTAGAATATGTACAAGGAACATTCTAGAGAAAGTATCTAGGAGGATCCTTCAAGAAGGTTCTAGGTGGGTCTCTTTGCTGGACTTTGCTGGAAGTCTCTAGATGGAACACTTCCAAGCATTTCACCACTCTTGTAGGACCTTCCGGAGTCTTCTAGGCTGTTGTAGAGCAATCCGCAGGAAGTCTATAGATGTGGACTTTTCCGTATGCTTCCGGAACCTTCTTCCTTTGGATTTGGGCAGCAAAGAGGGCTGGGCAATGCTGGCAGCCCAAGGATGTTCGTCCTAGCCCAATTTTTGTCTTCCCATATGTTTGATGGGCTGGAGAAGAAGTTTCCTCGTGACATCCTCCCCCACTTAATCCTGCGACGTCCTCGTCGCAGTCTCGGGCTTACGTTGTGGAGGGTAATCAACGGATTAGAGTTGGTCTTCCCATCCTTACTTAACCTCTTGACCTGGCAACGAGGTTTCTTAGGATGAAACTTCTTCTGTACTTGGAAGTAGTCCGTCAGGACATTGCTAGTCATCGTCATGAACTTCCTTCCAAGGGGATTGTGTCTCCGGGTGCGCAAGCAATGGGTAGCGGCTGTCATCTCCTTATCTTGAATGCTGTACCACCTCCCCGTGTCGTCAAGCTTGCGGCTTTCATAGGTAATGGGATGCCTATCCTGCATCGGGACTCCACCGATGGCAAAGTCGGATGCATCAATGTGGACTTTGAAAGGTTTTTCGTAGTCCGGGAGCATCACAAGTTCTTCGGAGATTGCTTGCTTCAATCTCTCGAAGGAAGCTTGGCATTCACTCGTCCAATGCCAAGGGTGATTCTTCTTCTGCAGGTCGGTCCGGGGTGCTGCTATGGCAGGATATCTCTTAATGAACCGACGGTAGTGGTTGACATGCCCCAAGAAAGATCGCAGTTGCAGGACCTTCTTCTGCTGGAAGAGGACAGGGGCACCGAAACGGGCTTTCGACGGTCGAATGTAGCTCGAATCGATCAGATCGTGGAGCTGCTTCCTCAATTCAGCGAGCTCCGGAGGTGCCATGCGATACGGGGCCATGGCAGGAGGTTTGGCACCAGGTTCCCGCTCAATGTGGTGATCCACATCTAACTTCGGTGGAAGCTTCTTGGGCAGCTCGGAAGGCATGACGTCCTTGAATTTGGTAAGGACGGCCGGGATGGATTGCGGCAATGCTGGAGTTGGTGCTGCTACGTCTTCCCCGTCACTTAACTCCCTTATGGTAGCCACGTAGTTTGGATCCGACTTGAAACCCCGCTTGAATTGCAAGGCAGAAATCATCGATGGTTGAGACTTCTCCTTGCGCTCCAAGGGGACTACGCGGATCTTGTGATTGTGGACGACCACAAGAGATTTTGAGGCAGGAACGGGAAAAGCTGACGCTTCGCAGAAAAATGCAAGACCTAACACCACCTTAAAGTCATCCATGGGAATGATGGTAAAGTCTAACTTACCGGTCCATTCGCCAATCTGGACGGCTACTCCTTGTGCTATGCCGTGGACAGGCTTTGCTTCCGAGTTCACCGCTTTGATGGTGCCAATTCCCTTCGACAATTTGAGGCCTAGTCGATTGGCCTCTTGCACGTCCATGAAGTTGTGCGTTGCCCCTGTATCGAGCATCGCACAGGCTGCTTTGCCGTTGATGGCAATGTCAGCGTACAACAGTCCCTTCTCCTTAGAGACTGTTGGTGAGGCACGTTTTGAGATGTTACCCAATTGTTGGATACATCCCATGTCACCTTGGGGCTCGTCGTTGGCCTTCTCTGGGTCAAAAACCGCCATCATAGCATTCATTGCTTTACGTTTGGGGCAGTCTTTCACCCAGTGTGGTCCGTCACAAATGAAACAAGGACTAGGGGGATTACCTTGGTTGCGCGTACCTGCAGACTTCTTCTCACGCTTGGGACGACCATTTGAGGGTCTCTGCTGTCCACCCTCGTTACGGCCAGAATCCTGTATCTTTTGTCCGGTTCCCTCTCCCCCACTTTTGCCAGAGTTAGGCTTCTTGCTCTTGGAGTGGGCCGAGTAGTCGATGAAGGTCTCCGCAGCAGCAATGGCAGCATCTAGGGTCTGCACATCACGCCTTTCCAACTCGACTCTCGCCCAATCTTTCAAGCCGTCTTTGAAGTAGAAGAGAAGCTCCCTGTCGGACATCTCAATTTCAAGCATAAGTGTAGTAAATTCCTTGATGTAGTCGGAAATACTACCTGTTTGGCTTAGGCGGCGCAACTTGCCCCTTGCTTCGCTGTCTGCATTGTGAGGGATGAAGTACCTACGTACCTCAGCTTTTAATTGCTCCCAAGTGTCAATGATGCACAAGCCCTTCTCCCTCTCGGAGTGCTTACGTCTCCACCAGAGTTGGGCAGCATCTCTTAGGAAGATTGGGGCGTTGCCCACCTTGGCAAGGTCGTCGACAACCCCCATGGCCTCGAAGTACTGCTCAAGGCCGAACAGAAAGTTCTCCACGACAGTGGCATTACGGGTGCCGTTGTACATGGCAGGCTTCGGGACCTTCAAGCCACGTGCTGTCGTGGCGCTAGTAGTGGCAACTGTACTAGCGTATGAGTTGTTTCGGCGCAGCGAATCCATCTCCCTACGCAAGTCGTGAATCTCTCCTTCAACGAAATCACGCAGGCTGGACAGATCTTGATTGAGGGAGCGTAGTTCTCCCTTAAACGAGCGACCAAACTCTTCGATCATGATTTTGGCAGCCCGTGTGATCTCTGCATTCTCATGGATCAAGTTGTCGACTTGATCGCTGAGGTCACCCACAACGGAGCTTATATCGGTGACGCTCCGCTCCAAACCAGCAACACGAGTGTCCAGGGGCACGCTGGAGCCTTGGACTTGCTACGCTTGGCAGGGGCACGCTGTACCTCACGCCCACGAGTTTGTTCTCCTGCTTGTTGCTCCTCCACAGTGGTTGCAACGAATCCTTCTTCGCTTGCCATGCTTGCAATCTCAGCAAACAATGAACGGACAGGTTTGGACCTTGGCTCTGATACCACCTGTCACGGGGTTAGGCTTTGGACGTGCTAACCCGCGCGACACTTAGTCGATCTTGTGTGTGAAGATGAGCTAAGTAAGCCTTTGAGAGTTTGAGAGAATCAGCGGAAAGCGTCGGGCGGCAAGTAAGGACTTGGGATTGCAAGAAGAAGAGGGAGAGCACAAGAGATTTGCAAGTGAGCTTGTATTGAGTATGCAAAGGTATGCAGAGGTATGCAAAGATGTGTATGCAGAGATAATTTACAAGTGAGAGGAGTGGCCTATTTATAGTTGCTCCACCTCCTCAATGTGTGGCTAGAAATGACTATCTAGAATATGTACAAGGAACATTCTAGAGAAAGTATCTAGGAGGATCCTTCAAGAAGGTTCTAGGTGGGTCTCTTTGCTGGACTTTGCTGGAAGTCTCTAGATGGAACACTTCCAAGCATTTCACCACTCTTGTAGGACCTTCCGGAGTCTTCTAGGCTGTTGTAGAGCAATCCGCAGGAAGTCTCTAGATGTGGACTTTTCCGTATGCTTCCGGAACCTTCTTCCTTTGGATTTGGGCAGCAAAGAGGGCTGGGCAATGCTGGCAGCCCAAGGATGTTCGTCCTAGCCCAATTTTTGTCTTCCCATATGTTTGATGGGCTAGAGAAGAAGTTTCCCCGTGACACTAAGGCTCTCATACCACCTAATGTGAAATGTGGTTTAACCAAAACTTGGACCCAATGTTTAAAGGAACAAGAACTTAAGGTATAAAGCTAAACCCAATGTTCAAAGGAATAAGAATCTAAGGAATAAACATAGACCGAATGTTGAAAGGAACCTGAACCAAAGGTATAAAGAAAGATATGAGCACTACACTCTATAAAGAAAAGATTTGGAAGTGATAAGTCATGTTGGGATGCCATAAAAAGTTATCAAAGGCAACTAAGAAGAAGAACAAGAGAAAGAGTCAAATTTATATCAGCAAATTTGATTTACAGCCTAAGGCTCTTGTACCATTTAATGTGAACCCGAAAGAGCAAAATGAAACCCACAAGCAAAATAAGGAATTAAAAACACCATGAAAGTTAAATCAAGTTTAAAGAAAGTAAAACCTAGGCCTAATGCCTAAAGGAATATGAACGTAAAGTGTAAACCTAGACCCTATGTTCCAAGGAACAAGAATCTAATGTATAAACTTAGACCTAATGTTTAAAGGATCATGAACCAAAGGTATAAAGAAGGATATGAGCACCACATTCCATAAAGAAGAGATTAAAGAGTCAAGTTGGAATGCCATAAAAAGTTATAAAAGGCAGCTAAGAAGGAGTACAAGGGAAAAACTCAAATTTAAATAAGCAAATCTGATTTAAAGCCCAAAGTTATCATACCACCTAATGTGAACCACAAAGAGTAGAATAAAACCCATAAGCAAAATAAGGAATTCAAAACCCCATGAATGTTAAATTAGGCTTAACAAAAGTTAAATCTTGGCCTAATGCTCAAATAAATAATAACTAAAGGTGTAAACCTAGACCCAATATTCAAAGGAACATGAATCCAATGAATAAACCTAAACCCAATGCTCAAAGTATCATGAACCAAAGGTATAAAGAAGGATATGGGCACCATACTCCATAAAGAAGAGATTTGGGGGTGATGAACCGAGTTGGAATGCCACAAAAAGTTGTAAAAGGCATCTAAGAAGAAGAATAGGAGATAAACTCAAATTTTGATAAACAAATTTGATTTAAAACCAATCAAGCATAATGACACCAAAGCAATGTGAACCCAAAGAGCATAATGACACCCACAAGCAAAACAAGGAATTGAAAAACCTATGAATAATAAATCAGGTTTAGCAAAAGTAAAACTTTGACCCAATGTTCAAGTGAATAGGAGCTTAAGGTATAAACATGCACCCAATATTCAAAGGAACATGAACCAATGATATAAAGAAGGAGATGGGCACCATACTTCATAAAGAAGAGATTTGGGCGTGTTGAGTTGAGTTGGAATGCCTCAAAAGTTGTAAAAGGTAGATAAGAAAAAGAACAAGAAAAAAACTCAAATTTAGATAAGCAAATTTGATTTAAAGCCCAAAGCTCTTTTACCACCTAATATGAACCACAAATAGCACAATGAAACCTATAATCACAACAAGGAATTGAAAACCCATAGACATTAGAATTGGTTTAACAAAAGTAAAACCTTTACCCAATGTTCAAAGGAATAGGAACATAAAGTATAAACCTATGCCTTATGTTCAAAGGAACATGAACCAATGGTATAAAGAAGGAGATAAGCACCACACTCCAAAAAGAATAGATTTAGGAGTGATAAGTCAAGTTGGAAAGCTACAAAAGTTATAAAAGGCATCTAAGAAAAAAAGCAAGACAAAAAGTCAATTTTAGAAAAGCAAATATAATTTAAAGCCCAATGCCCCCATGCCACTTAATGTGAATGACAAAGAGTAAAATGAATCCCACAAGCAAATATGGAATTAAAAACCCTACAAAATTTAAATCATGTTGAACAAAAGAAAAATCTTAGCCCAATGCTCAAAGGAACAAAAATTTAAGGTATAAATTGACACCCATTTTTCAAAGGAACATGAACTAATGATATAAAGAAGGAGATGGGCACCATACTCCATAAAGGAGAGAATTGGGAATGATGAGTCAAGTTGGAATGCGACAAAAATTTATAAAAGGAAGCTAACGAGTAGAACAAGGGAAAAATTCAAATTTGGATAAGCAAATCTGGTTTACAATCGAAAGCCCATATACCACCTATTGTGAACCCTAAAAAGAGCAATAAAACCCATAAGCAAAATAAGGAATTCAAAACCCTAAGAAAATTAAATCAGGTACAACAAAAGAAAAGCCTTGACCCAATGTTTAAAGGAATAGGAACTTAAGGAATAAAGGTAAACCCAATATTCAAAAACACAGGAACTTAAGGTATAAACCTATACCCAATATTCTAAGGAACATGAACTAATGGTATAAATAAGGAGATGGGCACCATATTCCATAAAGAAGAGATTTAGGAGTTATAAGTCGAGTTGGAAAGTCATAAAAAGTAATAAAAGGCAGCTGAGAAGAAGAACAAAGGAAAAACTCAAATTTGGATAAGCAAATATGATTTAAAGCCCAAGGCTCTCATACCACCAAATGTAGACCCCAAAGAGCACAATGAAACCCATATGCAAAACAAGGAATTCCAAATCCCTAAGAAAGTTAAATCAAGTTTAATAAAAGTAAAACCTTGACCCAATGTTCAAAGGGATAAAAACTTAAGGTATAAACGTACACCCAAAGTTCCAAGAAACATAAACTAATGGTAGAAAGAAGGAGATGGGCACCACACTCTATTAGGAAGAGATTTAGAAGTGATGAGTCGAGTTGGAATGCCACAAAAAGTTGTAAAAGGCAGCTAATTTAGATTCAAAGCCCATGGCTCTCGTACCACCTAATGTGGACTCCAAAGAGTGTAATGAAACCCAAAAGCAAAATAAGCAATTCAAAACCCCATGAAAGTTAAATTAGGATTAACAAAAGTAAAATCTTTGTGCAAAGCTCAAAAGGATAGGAATTAAGGGTATAAACTTACAACCAATGGTCAAAGAAACATGATCCAATGGTATAAAGAAGGAGATGGGCACCACACTTTATAAAGAAGAGATTTTAGAGTGATGAGTTGAGTTGTAATGCCACAAAAATTTATGAATGGAAGCTAAAATAAAGAACAAGGGAAAAACTCAAATTTGGATAAGCAAATCTGATTTAAAGCCTAAAGCTCTCATACCACCTAATGTGGACCCCAAAGAGCGCAATGAAACCCATAACCAAAACAAGGAAATCAAAACCCTATAAAAGTTATATTAGATTTAACAAAAGTAAAACCTTTTCCTAATGTTCGAAGGCATGTTCCAAGGAATATGAACCAATGGTATAAATAAGAATATGGGCACCACACTCCTTTAAGAAGAGATTTAAGAGTAATGAAAAAGTTGTACAAGGCAACTAAGAAGAAGAACTAGAGAAAAACTAAAATTTTGATAAGCAATTTTGACTTAAAGCCCAAGGCTCTCATACCACCTAATACAAACCCCAAAGAGCACAATAAAACTCATAAGCAAAATAAGGAATTCAAAACCCTATGAAAGCTAAATTAGGATTAACAAAAGTAAAACCTTAACCCAATGTTTAGGGGAATAGAAACTTAAGGTATAAACCTATAATCAATGGTCAAAGGAACATGATCCAATGCTATAAAGAAGGAGATGGACACCACACTCCATAAAGAAGAGATTTGGGAGTGATGAGATGAGTTGCAATGCCACAAAAAGTTATACAAGGCAGCCAAGAAGAAAACAAGAGAGAAAGTCAAATTTAGAAAGCAAATCTGATTTGAAGCCCAATGCTCTCATACCAGCTAATGTGAATGCTAAAGAGCATAATGAAACCCAAAAGCAAAATAAGCAATTTAAAACCCCATGAAAGTTAAATAAGAGTTAACAAAAGTAAAATCTTGGCCAATGCTTAAAGGAACAAGAATTTATGGTATAAACTTATGCACAATGCTCATAGGAACATGAACCAATGGTATGAAGAAGGAGATAGGCACCACACTCCATAAAGGAGAGATTTGGGAGTAATGAGTTGAGTTGGAATTCCATAAAAATTTATAAAAGGAAGCTAACAAGAAGAACATGGGAAAAACTCAAATATAGATAACTAAATCGGATTTCAAGCCAAAGGCTCTCATAGCACTGAATGTAGGCCCCGAAGGGCACAATAAAATGCACAAACAAAATAAGGAATTCAAAACCCCATGAAGATTAAATCAGATTTGAAAAAAGTAAAACCTTGACTTAATATTCAAAGGAACAAAAACTTAAGGTATAAACATACACCAAATGTTCCAAGGAATAGGAACCACTAGTATAAATAAGGATATGGCACCATAGTCCATTAAGAAGAGATTTAGGAGTGATGAGTCAAGTTGGAATGCCACAAAAAGATGTAAAATGCATCTAAGAAGAAAAAACTTAAGGTATAGACATATACCTAATGTTCAAAGGAACAAAGAATTAAGGTATAGACATACATCCAATGTTCCATGGAACATGAACCAATGGTATAAAGAAGGATATGAGCTCCATACTCCATTATGAAGAGATTTAGGTGTGATGAGTGGAGTTGGAATGCCACAAAAAGTTGTCAGCAACAGTTAAGAAAAAGAACCAAAGAAGAACTCAAATTTGGATAAGCAAATTTGATTTAAAGCCAAAGGCTCTCATACCACCTAATATGGATCCCAAAGAGAGTAATGAAACCCACTAGCGAAACAAGGAATTCAAAACCCCAGGAAAGCTAAATTAGGTTTAACAAAAGTAAAACCTTGTCCTAATGTTCAAATGAACATTAGGACAAGGTTCAAAGGAACATAAACCAATGGAATAAAGAAGGAGATGGACACCACACTCCATAAAGAAGAGATTTAAGAGTGATGAGTCAAGTTGGAATGCCACAAAAAGTTATAAAAGACAACTAAAATGAAGAATGAGAGAAACAATCAAATTTAGAAAAGCAAATCTGATTTAAAGCCCAATGCTCCCATACTACCAAATGTGAATGCCAAAAAATAGAATGAAACCCACAAGCAAAATAAGCAATTCAAAACTCCATGAAAGTAAAATGAGGATTAACAAAAGTAAAATATTGGCATAATGCTTAAAGGAATAGGAATTTAAAATTGGCATAGGAATTTAACAAAAGTTAAATATTGGCATAATGCTTAAAAGCCAGCTAAGAAGAAGAACAAGAGAAAAACTAAAATTTGGATAAGCAAATTTGATTTAAAGCCTAAAGTTCTCATTCCAACTAATGTGAACCCTCAAGAGCGCAATGAAACCCATAAGCAACTCAATGAATTGAAAACCCCATGATAGCTAAAATAGGTTTAACAAAAGTAAAACCTTTATCTAATGTTCAAAGGAACAAAAAGTTAACATATAAACGTACAATCAATGTTCCATGGAACCTGAACCACTGGTATAAAGAAGGATATTGGCACCACACTCCATTAAAAGGAGATTGAGGAGCAATGAGTCGAGTTAGATTGCCACAAAAAAGTTGTAAAAGACAGCTAAGAAGAAGAACTAGAGAAAAACTCAAATTTCAATAAGCAAATCTAATTTAAAACCTAAAGCTCTCTTACCACCTAATTTGAGCCTCAAAGAGCTCAACGAAACCCACAAGTAAAACGAGGAATTCAAAACCCCATAAAAGCTAAATTAAGTTTAACAAAAGTAAAACCTTGACCCAATGTTCAAGGGAACAAGAACTTAAGGAATAAACCTACACCCAATGTTCAAAATAACATGAACCAATGGAATAAAGAAAAAGATGGGTGTCACACTCCATGAAGAAGAGATTTGGGATTGATGAGTTGAGTTCAAATGCCACAAAAAAGTTATAAAAGAAAACTAAGAAGAAAAACAAGAGAAAATGTCAAATTTAAAAAGCAAATCTGATATAAAACCCAATGCTCTCATACCATTTAATATGAATGCCAAAGAGCAGAATGAAACCCATAAGTAAAATAAACAATTCAAAGCCCTATGAAAGTTAAATTAGGATTAATAAAAGTGAAATCTTAGCCCAATACTCAAAGGAATAGGAACTTAGGGTATAAACCAACTCCTAATGTTCACAAGAACATGAACTAATGGAATAAAGAAAGGGATGGGCACTACACTCAAAAAATGAGAGATTTTAGAGTGATGAGTTGTGTTGGAATGCTGCAAAACTTTATAAAAGGAAGCTAAGAAGAAGAACAAGGGAAAAACTCAAATTTGGATAAGCAAATCTGATTTCAAGCCCGAAGCCTTCATACCGCCTAATGTGAACCCTAAAGAGAGCAATGAAACTCATATGCAAAACAAGGAATCCAAAACTCCACAAAAGTTAAATTAGCTTTAACAAAATTAAAGCTTTGACTCGATGTTTAAAGGAGAAGGCACTTAAGGTATAAAGGTAAACCCAATGCTCAAAGCAATAGGAAATTAAGATAAAAACCTACACACAATGTTCAAAGGAAGATGGAACTATGGTATTATTAAAGAGATAGGCACCAAACTCCATAAAAAAGAGATTTGGGACTGATGAGAAAAGCCATAAAAAGTGGATAAGCCAATTTGATTTAAGCCCAAGATTATCATATGACCAAATGTAGGCCTTAAAGAATGCAATGAAACCCACAACCAAAACAAGGAATTCAAAACCCCACGAAAGCTGAATTAGGTCTAACAAGAGTAAAACCTTGACCCAATGTTCAAAGGAACAGAAAGTTAAAGTATAAACCTACACCCAATATTCAAAGGAAAATGAACCAATGGTATAAAGAAGGTTATGGGCACCACACTCTATAAAGAAGTGTTTTGGGTGAGTCGAGTTGGAATGCTAGAAAAAGTTGTAAAAGGCAGCTAAGAAGAAGAACAGGAGAAAAACTCAAATTCAGATAAGCAGATTTGATTTAAAGCAGAAAGCTCTTTTACCACCTAATGTGAACCCCAAACAGCACAATGAAACCTATTAGTAAAGCAAGGAATTGAAAACTGCATGGACATTAAATCAGGTTGAAGAAAAGTAAAACCTTGGCCTAATGTCCAAGGGAATAGGAACATAAGTTATTAACGTATACCCAATGTTCAAAGGAACATGAACCAATGGTATAATGAAGGAGATGGGCACCATACTCCATAAAGAAGAGATTTGGGAGTAATGAGTTGAGTTGGAAAGCTACAAAAAGTTATAAAAGGCATCTAAGGAGAAGACAAAGAGAAAAGGTCAAATTTAGAAAAGCAAATCTGATTTGAAGCCCAATGCCCTCATACCAACTAATGTGAATGCCGAAGAGCAGAATGAAACCAACAAGTAAAATGTGGAATTCAAAACCCCATGAAATTTATATCAAGTTTAACAAAATTAAAATCTTGGCCAAATGCTCAAAGGGACAGGAATTTAAGGTATAATTGACACCCAATGTTTAAAGTAACTTGAACCAATGGCATGGAGAAGGAGATGGGCACCACACTATATAAAGGAGAGATTTGGGAGTGATGGGTTGAGTTGGAATGCCACAAAAATTTATAAAAGGAAGCTAAAAACAAGGGAAAAGCTCAAATTTGGGTAAGCATATCTGATTTAAAGCCTAAAGCCTTCATACCACCTAATGTGAATGCCAAAGAGCAGAATGAAACCGACAAGCGAAATATGGAATTCAAAACCCCATGGAATTTATATCAGGATTAACAAAACTAAAATCATTGCCCAACACTGAAAGGAACAGGAATTTAATGCATAAATTGACACCCAATGTTTAAAGTTACTTGAACCAATGTTATAAAGAAGGAGATGGACACCACACTTCATAAAGGAGAGATTTGGGAGTGATGATCAAGTTGGAATGCCATAAAAATTTATAAAAGGAAGCTAAGAAGAAGAACAAGGAGAAAAACTCAAATTTGGATAAGCAAATTTGATTTAAAGCCCAAGGCTCTCATACCACCTAACGTGGACCCCAAAGAGTGCAATGAAACCCAAGAGTAAAACAAGGAATTAAAAAACCCCTAAAAGTCAATTCAGATTTAACAAAAAGAAATACATTGAGCAAATGTTCAAAGGAAAAGAAACTTAAGGTATAAGCATACACCCAATGTTCAAAGGAACATGAACCAATGGTATAAACAAGGAGATGGGCACCACACTCCATGAAGAAGAGATTTAGGAGTCATGAGTTGAGTTGGAAAGCCACAAAAAGTTATAAAGGAAGCTAAGAAGAAGAATAAGGGAAAAACTTTAAAGCCCAAAGCTCTCATACCACCTAAAGTGGACACCAAAGAGAGCAATGAAACCCACAAGCAAAACAATGAATTCAAAACCCCATGAAAGCTAAATTAGGTTTAACAAAAGTAAAACCTTAACTCCATGTTCAAAGGAACAGAAAATTAAGGTATAAACCAACATCTAATAATCAAAGGAACATGAACCAATTGTATAAAGAAGGATATGGGCACCACACTCCATAATGAAGAGTTTTGCGAGTGATGAGTTGGGTTGGAATGCCATAAAAAGTTATAAAAGGCAGCTCATAAGAAGAACAAGAGAAAACTCAAATTTGGATAAGCAAATTTGATTTAAAGCCCAAGGCTCCCTTACCACCTAATGTGGATCCCAAAGAGCACAATGAAAAGCACAAGCGAAACAAGGAATTGAAAACCCACAAAAGTCAATTCAAGTTTAACAAAAGTAAAACCTTGGGCCAATGTTCAAAGGAAAAGAAACTTAAGGTATAAATGTACACCCAATGTTCAAAGGAACATGAGCCAATGGTATAAATAAGGAGATGGGTACCATCCTCCAAAAGGAAGATTTTTGGGAGTCATGAGTTGAGTTGGAAAGCCACAAAAAGTTATAAAAGGTAGCTAAGAAGAAGAACAAGGGAAAAACTCAAATTTGGATAAGCAAATTTGATTTGAAGCCTAAGGCTCTCATACCACCTTATGTGGACACCAAAGAAAGCAATGAAACCCACAAGCAAAACAAGGACTTCAAAACCCCATGAAAGCTAAATTAGGTTTAACAAAATTAAAATCTTGACTTGACATTCAAAGGAAAAAAAAACTTAAGGTATAGACCTACACCTAATGGTCAAAGGAACATAAACCAATTTGGATAGGCAAATATGATTTCAGGGCCCAAGGCTCTCATACCACCTGATGTGGACCCCAAAGAGCACAATGAAACCTATAAGGAAATTAAGGAACTTAAAACCCCATGAAAGTTAAATTAGGTTTAATAAAAGTAAAATCTTGACCTAATGTTCAAAGGAATAGAATTTTAAGGTATAAATGTACACCTAATGTTCAAAGGAACATGAACCAATGGTATAAAGAAGGATATGAGCACTACACTCCATAAAGAAGAGATTTAAGATTGATGAGTCAAGTTGGAATGCCACAAAAAGTTGTAAAAGGCATTAGAGAAGAGGAATGAGCGAAAATCTCAAATTTGATAAGCAAATCTAATTTAAAGCCCAAAGCTTTTTACCATCTAATTTGAACCCCAAAAAGAGCCATGAAACCCACAAGTAAAGGAACAAATTAAAAACCCCATGAAAGTTAAATTAGATTTAATAGAAGTAAAAGTTTGGCATAGTGTTTAAGGGAACAAGAACTTAAGGTATAAGCCTACACCTAATTTACAAAGGAATATGAACCAAAGGTATAAAGAATGAGATGGGCACCACAATCCCTTAAGAAGGGATTTGAGAGTTATAAGTTGAGTTGGAATGCCACAAAATGTTATAAAAGGCAGCTATAAAGAAGAAGAGAAAAAGTCAAACTTAGAAAAGCAAATCTGATTTAAAGCACAATACTCTCATACCACCTAATGTGAACACCAACGAGTGGAATGAAAGCCACAAGCAAAATAAGCAATTCAAAACCCCATGGAAGTTAAATTAGGATTAACAAAAGTAAAATCTTGGCCCAATGCTCAAGGGAACAAGAACTTAAGGTATAAACCTACAAAAAATGTTCAAAGGAAGGTGAACCACAACTATAAAGAAGGAGATGGATACCACACTCTGTAGAGGAGAGATTTAGGAGTGATGAGTTGAGTTGGAATGCCACGAAAATTTATAAGAGGAAGCTAAAAAGAAGAACAAGGGGAAAACTAAAATTTGGATAAGCAAATCTGATTTAAAGCCCAAGGCTCTCATACCACCAAATGTGGACCCCAAAGAGTGTGATGAAACCCTCAAGCAGAACAAGGAATTCAAGGCCCCATGAAAGTTGAAATAGGTTTAGGAAAAGTAAAACCATGACCCAATGTTCAAAGGAACAAAAATTTAATGTATAAACCTACACCCCATGATCAAAGCAAGATGATCCAATGGTATAAAGAAGGATATGGGAAAAACACTCCATTAAGGAGAGATTTAGGATTGATGAATTCAGTTGGAATGCTAGAAAGAGTTGTAAAATGCAGCTAAGAAAAAAAATTGGAGAAAAATTCAAATTTCAATAAATAAATCTGATTTAAAGCCCAAAGCTCTCTTACCACCTAACTTAAACACCAGAGAGTGCAATAAAACCCATAAGCAAAACAAGGAATTCAAAACTCGATGAAAGCTAAATTTGGTTTAACAAAAGTAAAACCTTGACCCAACACTTAAGGGAACAGGAACTTAAGGTATAAACCTACACCCAATGTTCAAAGGAATATGAACCAATCCTATAAAGAAGGAGATGTGCACCACACTCCGTAAAGAAGAGATTTGAGAGTAATGTGTCAAGTTGGAATTCCACAAAAAGTTATAAACGGCAGCTAAGAAGAAGAATAAGAGAAAAAGTCAAATTTAGAAAAGAAAATCTGATTTAAGGGCCAAGGTTCTCATAACACTTAATGTGAATACCAAGGAGCAGAAGGAAATGCACAAGCAAAATAAGCAATTCAAAAGCCCATGAAAGTTAAATTAGAATTAACAAAAGTAAAATCTTGGCCCAATGCTCAAAGGAATAGGAACTTAAAGTATAAACCTACATACACTCAATGTTCAAAGGAACATGTACCAATGGTATAAAGAAGGAGATGGGCACCACTCTCCATAAAAGGGAGATTTAGGAGTAATGGGTTGAGTTGGAATGCCACAAAAATTTATAAAAGGAAACTAAGAAAAAGAACAAGGGAAAAACTCAAATTTGGATAAGCAAATTTGATTTAAAGCCCAAAGCCCTCGTACCACCTAATGTGAACCCCAAAGAGAGCTATGAAACTCATATGCAAAACAAGGAATTCAAAACCCCATGAAAGTTCAATCAGCTTTAACAAAATTACAGCCTTAACCCAATGTTTCATGGAACAAGAATTTGAGGTATAAAGATAAACCCAATGTTCAAAGGAATAGGAAATTACGGTATCAACCTATACCTAATGTTCAAAGGAAGATGAACCAAAGGTATAAATAGGGAGATGGGTGCCACACTTTACAAAGAAGAGATTTGGGACTTATGAGTCAAGTTAGAAAGCCACAAAATGTTATAAAAGGTAGTTGAGAAGAACAAAAGAAGAACTCAAATTTGGATAAGCAAATCTGATTAAAGCCCAATGCTCTTATACCACCTATTATGGACCCCAAGGAGCACAATGAAACTCATAAGCAAAATAAGGAATTCAAAACCCCACAAAAGTTAAATCAGGTTTAACAACCCAATGTTCAAAAGAACAAAAACTTAAATTATAAACCTATACCTAATGTTCAAAGCAAAATGAACCAATGGCATAAATAAGGATATGGTGATCAGAGTCCATAAAGAAGAGATTTGGGAGTGATGGGTTGAGTTGGAATGCCACAAAAAGTTGTAAAGGGCAAATAAGAAGAAGAACAAGAGAAAAACCCAAATTTAGATAAGCAAATTTGATTTAAAGCCCAAAACCCTCTTACCACCTAATGTGAACCCCAAAGAGTGCAAGGAAACTGACAAGTAAAACAAGGAATTAAAAACCCTTAGACATTAAATCATGTTTAACAAAAGTAAAACCTTGACCCAATGTTTAAGGGAACCAGAATATAAGGTATAAATCTACACCCAATGTTCAAAGGAACATGAACAAATGGTATAAGGAAGGTGATGGACACCACACTTTGTAAAAAAGAGATTTGGGAGTCATGAGTCAAGTTGGAATACCACAAAAAGTTATAAAAGGAAGCCAAAAAGAAGAATAAGGGAAAAACTCAAATTTGGATAGTCAAATCTTATTTAAAACCCAAAGCCCTTATACCACCTATTGTGAACCCCAAAGAGAGCAATGAAACCCACATATGCAAAATAAGGAATTCAAAACCCCAAGAAAATTAAATCAGGTTCAACAAAACTAAAGTCTTGACCTAATGTTTAAAGGAACAGGCACTCAAGATATAAACCTATACCCAATGTTTGAAAGAACATGACCCAACAATATTAATAAGGAGATGGGCACCACACTCCATAAAGAAGAGATTTGGGAGTGATGAGTCAAGTTGGAAAGCTACAAAAAGTTATGAAAAGCAGCTAAGAAGAATAATAAGGGAAAAACTCAAATTTGGATAAGTGAATCTGATTTAAAGCTTAAGGCTCTCATACCACCTTATGCAAACCCCAAAGGGAGCAATGAAACCCGTAAGTAAAATAAGGAATTTAGAATCCCATAAAAGTTAAATTAGGTTTAACAAAACTAAAACCTTGACCTAATGTTCAAAGGAACTTCAACCAATGGTATAGAGAAGGATATGGGCACCAAACTCCATAAAAAAGAGATTTAGGAGTGATGAGTTGAGATGTAATGCCACAAAATGTTATGAAAGACAACAAAGAAGAAGAACAAGAGAAAAGTCAAATTTAGAAGAGAAAATCTGATTTAAAGCCTAAAGCTCTCAAATCACCTAATGTGAATTGCAAAGAGCATAATGGTGCAAAACAATGAATTCAAAACCTTATGAATGTTAAATCAGGTATAGCAAACATAAAACATTGGCCTAATGCTTGAAGGAATAGGAACATAAGGTATAAACTTAGACCCAATGTTCAAAGCCACAAGAAACTAATTTATAAACTTAGTCCTAACAAAAAGTTATAAAAGGTGGCTAAGAAGAAGAACAAGAGAAGAAACTCAAATTTAAACAAGCAAATCTGATTTAAAGCCCAAAGCTCTTATAACACCTAATGTGGTTGCCAAAAAGTGCAATGAAACCCCTAAGCAAAACAAGCGATCAAACACCCCTAAAAGTTAAATCAGGTTTAACAAAAGTAAAACCTTGACCTAATGTTCAAAGGAACATGAATTTAAGGTATAAACATATGCTCAATGTTGAAAGGAATAGGAATCTAAGGTATAAACGTAAATCTAATGTAAAATGGAACATGAACCAAGGGTATAAAGAAGGATGTGGGCACCACTATCCATAAAGTAGAGATTTGGGAGTGATGAGTCTAGTTGGAATTCCACAAAAAGTTATAAGAGCTAGTTAAGAAGAAGAACAAAATAAAAAGTCAAATTTGGATAAGAAAATCTAATTTAAAGCCCAATGCTCTCATACCACCCGAATGTCAACCCCAAATAGCACAATGAAACCCACAAGCAAAGTAAGGAATTCAACTCCCTATGAAAGTTAAATCAAGATTAACAAAACTAAAACCTCGGCCTAATACTCAAAGGAACATAAATTTAAGATATAAATGTAGACCTAGTGTTTGAAGGAATGAGAATCTAATGTATAAACCTAAACACAACAATCAAAGGATCACGAACCAAAGGTATAAAGAAGGATATGGGCACCACACTCCATCAAGAAGAGATTTAGGAGTGATGAGTTGAGTTCAAATGCCACAAAAAGTTATAAAAGAAAGCTAAGAAGAAGAATAGCCAAAAAATGTAAATTTGTATAAGTGAATTTGATTTAAAGCCCACAGCCCTCATACCACCTAATGTGAACCCCAAAAAGAGCAATGAAACCCACATGCAAAACAAGGAATTTAAAACCTCGTGAAAGTTAAATCAGGTTTAACAAAAGTAAAGCATTGACCCAATGTTCATAAGAACATGAACTTAAGGTATAAACCTACACCTAATGTTCAAAGGAACATGAACCGATGGTATAAAGAAGGAGATAGGCACCACACTCGATAAAGAAGAGATTTAGGGGTGATGAGTTGAGTTCAATTACCATAAAATGTTATAAAATGCAGCTAAGAAGAAGAATAGGGGAAAAACTCAAATTTGGATAAGCAAATTTAATTTGAAGCCCCAGTCTCTCATGCCACCTAATGTGATGCAGAAAACTCAAAAAGATGTGGCTTAGGGACCCAACACACATAAGGAATCAAAGAATATCCAAGAAATCTAAATCAAACTTTAATAACACAAACCCTAGACCCAACATTCAATGGAACCTGAACCTAGGGTATTTAAGAAGGATATGGATGCCACACTCTAGAAAAGAAAAGAATAGGGAGGGATATGTTGAGTTAAGTGCCACAATAAGAGATACTTCTTGATAAGTTCTTTAGTTTTCAAATGAATCGAAGGAGAAAAACCCTTAATTTTTATTTCTCTCAAAGTTGTCTGATATTTTTGAGCTTACAATAAGGTGCCTATCTATAAGCTAAGTTAACAATCCTAAAGAGGTATAAATTCCTGTTTAGGACAAATTCTTATTTAGGACAAACTCCTATTTAGGAAAACTTCTTATACAAAAAGAAAATTCACTTATATAACAATCACTTATTTAGGATAAACTCCTATTTAGGAGTGAATGCTATTACTTAGTCCTACCAAATTAAGTACTCCAATTAATAGTGCCTTGAATCTCTTTCAAACTTGAATTCACACCATTTGGAGCTTGGTTGGCCTGAATGTCCACAATCAGCCCATTTAGTGCTTCTTTCATCTTTTTGGCCCTAGCTTGTGTTATTGGACCTTCTGGAATGTTTAATGGACCTCTTGCATCCTCTAAAGCTTTCCATGCATCATCTTTATGCTTCTTATCATAATGTGAACCCCTAGAGAGTGTAATGAAACCCACAAGCAAATTAGGTTAATAAATGTAAAACCTTGACCTAATGTTAAAAGGAAAAGAAACTTAATGTACAAACCTACAACCAATGTTCAAAGAAACCTAAACCAATGGTATAAAGAATGCTATGGGCACCACATTCGATGAAAAAGAGATTTGGGAGTCATGGGTTGTGTTAGAGGGCCATAAAAAGTTATAAAAGGTAGATAAGAAGAAGAACAACAAAAAACTAAAATTTGGATGAGCAAATTTGATTTAAAGTCCAAAGGTCTTGTACCACCTTATGTGAACCCCAAAGAGTGCAATGAAACCTGCAAGCAAAACAAGAAATTGAAACACCTATGAAAGTTAAATCAAATTTAACAAAAGTAAAACCTTGACCCAATGTTCAAAAGAAGAGGAATCTAAAGAATAAACCTAGACCAAATGTTCAAAGGAACATGAATCAAAGGTATAAAGAAAGATATGGGCACTGCACTCCATAAAGAAGAGATTTGGGAGTGATGAGTCAAGTTAGAATGTCATAAGAAGTTATGAAAGGAAGCTAAAAAGAAGAACAAGAGAATAACTTAAATTTATACAAGCAAATCTGATTTAAAGCCCAAAGCTCTCATAACCCCTAATATGAACCCCAAAGAGAGCAATCAAACCCACAAGAAAACAAGGAATTCAAAACCCCATGAAAGTGAAATTAGGTTTAATAAATGTAAAACCCTAACCCAATGTTCAAAGGAACAAAAACTTAGTGTACAAACCTACACCCAATGTTTAAAGCAACTTGAATCAATGGTATAAGGAATGTTATGGGCACCATACTCCATGAAGAAGAGATTAGGGAGTCACGAGTTAAGTTGGAAGGCCATAAAAAGTTATAAAAGGTAGCTAAGAAGAAGAAAAAGGGAAAAACTCAAATTTGGATAAGTAAATCTAATTTAAAGCCTAAAGCTCTCATACCACCTAATGTAGACCCCAAAGCGCATAATGAAACTCACAAGCAAAGCAAGGAATTAACAAAAGTAAAACCTTGACCCAATGTTCAAGGGAATAAGAACTTAAGGTATAAACATACACCTAATGTTCAAACAAACATGAACTAATGGTATAAAGAAGGAGATGGGCACTACACTCCATAAAGAAGAGATTTAGGAGTCATGAGTCGAGTTGGAAGGCCATAAAAAGTTATAAAAGGTAGCTTAGGAGAAAATCAAGGGAAAGACTCAAATTTGGATAAACAAATCTGATTTGAAGTCTAAAGTTCTCATACCACCTAATGTTGAAAACCCATGAAAGTTAAATCAGATTTAACAAAAGTAAAACCTTTACCCAATGTTCAAAGGAATAGGAATCTAAAGAATAAACCTAGACCCAATGTTCAAAAGAACATGAACCAAAGGTATAAAGAAGGATATGGGCACAACACTCTATAAAGAAGAGATTTGAGAGTGATGAGTCGAGCTGGAATGCCACAAAAAGTTATAAAAGGTAGCTAAGAAGAAGAACAAGAGAAAAACTCAAATTTGGATAAACAAATTTGATTTAAAGCTCAAGGCTCTTATACCACCTAATATGGATCCCAAAGAGCGCAATGAAATCCACAAGCAAAACAAGAAATTCAAAACCTCATGAAAATTAAATCAGGTTTAATAAAAGTAAAACCTTAACCTAATGTTAAAAGGAACAAAAACTTAAGGTATAAACATACGCCTAATGTTCAGAGGAACATGAACTAATGGTATAAAGAAGGATATGGGCACCACACTCCATAAAGAAGGGGCTTGGGAGTGATGGGTTGAGTTAGAATGCCAATAAAAAAGGAAGCTAAGAAGATGAATAAGGGAAAATTCAAATTTGGATAAGCAAATCTAATTTAAAGCCCAAAGCTCTCATACCACCTAATGTGAACCCCAAAGAGCGCAATGAAACCCATATGGAAAATAAGGAATTGAAAACCCCAAGAATATTAAATTAGGTTTAACAAAAATAAAATCTTGCCCTAATGTTCAAAGGAATAGGAACATAAGGTATAAAGCTTGACCTAATATTCAAAGGAATAGAAATTCAAGGAAAAACCTAGAGCCAATGTACAAAAGGACATGAACCAAAGGTATAAGGAATGAGATGGGCACCCCACTTTATAAAGAAGTGATTTGGGAGTGATGAGTCAAGTTGAAATGCCGCAAAAAGTTATAAAAGGCAGCTAAGAAAAGAAACAAAATAAAAAGTCAAATGTAGAAAGAAAATTTGATTTATGGCCTAAAGCTCTCATACCACTTAATGTGAAAGCCAAAGAGTAGAATGAAACTCACAATCAAACTAAGGAATTCAAAACCCCATGGAAGTTAAATCAAGTTTAACAAAAGTAACACTTTGGCCCAATGCTCAAAGGAACAAGAACTGGCGGTATAAACCTACACCCGATGTTCAAACAATATAAATTGATGGTATAAAGAAGGAGATGGGCACCACACTTCATAAAGAAGAGATTTTGGGGTGATGAGTCTAGTTGGAATGACAAAAAAATTTATAAAAGTAATCTAAGAAGTAGAACAAGGGAAAAACTCAAATTTGGGTAAGCAAACCTAATTTGAAGCCCATAGCCCTCATTCCACCTAATGTGAACCCCAAAGAGAGCAATGAAACCCATATGCAAAACAAGGATTTCAAAATCCCACAAAAGTTAAATTAGGTTTAACAAAAGTAAAGTCTTGACCTAAGGTTTAAAGTAACAAGAATTTAAGGTTGAAAGGTAAACCCAATGTTTAAAGGAATAAAAACTTAAGATATAAGCCTACACCCAATGTTCAAAGGAACATAAACCAATGGTATAAATAAGGAGATGGGCACCACACTCCTTAAAGAAGAGATTTTGGAGTCATGAGTCAAGTTGGAAAGCCATAAAAAGTTATAAAAGGCTGTTAAGAAGAAGTACAAAGGAAAAACTCAAATTTAGGTCAAGGAGTTACTAAGGAGTTAAATGATGTGCATGATAAGATTAAGAGTATAAGAATCCAAAAGGAATTTTTTTTTGTTATGATATGACAAAAAGATCTTTAGTGAACTAAAAATGTTTTAAAGATAGTTGATTTAAGAAATTATGCAAATTAAGTTTTGTCATTGATCAAGAGTTAAATGCTAACTTGATCTCATAGTCTATATTTCAGAGTTATTCTTAGTTTAAGGTGAACTTCCATATGATAAATGCATTCATTAATCAAGATATTAACCATACTCATGATTGCATAAGGATATCCTATGGAAGGCTATCCCATACTCTTTTTATGGATTCATTCCAAAGGAAAAGTGAAGAGCTAGAATAGTAGGCCCACTAGAAATGAAGTTCAGCTTAAAGGTATTAAAAGGAAAACAATAATGGCACGTAACATTTGAAGAGAAAATACAAGGTGTTCTTAGCATCCTAAAAGAGAAGGAAACTTATGAGAGGTAAACCTTTAAATAAAAGTTTTTCGTCAATAGTGTATGACAAGAAACCTAATTTTAATAATCATGTCATTACCCTTTATATGACATTTTTTATTGAGTCATATCAATGAAACAAAAATCACTAAGTTACATAAAGATGCTTACTTGTGTTTATATGATTATGAATCATATCGAATTTGTGAATCTTTTTCATTTGATAAGATGGGCAAATCACCCTTTATAAGAAGGGACAAATTCTCCAATAAATTGTTTAGACTAATATATTAACATGTATGTGGTTTTTCTTTCATTAAAAAAGATATAACTTTCATAGGGTTTTGAATTCCTTGTTCTGCTTATGGGTTTCATTGCACTCTTTCGGGTTCACATTAGGTGGTATGAGAGCTTTGGGCTTTAAATTAGATTTGTTTATCTAAATTTAAGTTTTTCTCTTGTCCTTCTTCTTAGCTACCTTTTATAACTTTTTGTGGCATTTGAACTTGACTTATCATTCCCAAATCTCCTATTCCTCTGAACATTGGGTTTAGGTTTATACCTTATGCTCCTATTCCTTTGAGCAATGGGCCAAGGTCTTACTTTTGTTAAACTTAATTTAACTTTTAGGGGTTTTCAATTCCTCATTTTGCTTGTCTATTTCATTGTGCTCTTTGTGGTGTTCATTGCACCATTTGGGGTTCACATTAGGTGGTATTAGAGCTTAGGACTTTAAATCAAATTTGCTTAGCCAAATAGTATTTCTCTTGTTCTTCTTCTTAGTTGCCTTTTATAACCTTTTATGGCATTACAGCTTGACTCATGAGTCCCAAATCTCTTCTTTATAGAGCGTAATGCCCATATCCTTGTTTATACCTTTGGTTCATGATCCTTTGAGCATTGGGTCTAGATTTATAAATTAAATTCCTATTCCTTTGAACATTAGGTCTAGGTTTATATCTTACACTTCTGTCCCTTTGAGCATTGTGCCAAGGTTTTATTTTTGTTAAACCTGATTTTAATTTCATGAGTTTTTCAATTCCTTGTTTGGCTTGTAGGTTTCATTACATTCTTATAGGTTTCATTGCACTTTTTGGCGTTCACATTAGGCTATATGACAGCTTTGGGCTTCAAATTAGATTTGTTGATCTAAATTTGAGTTTTTCTCTTATTCTTCTTCTTAGCATCCTTTGATAACTATTTGTGGCATTCCACCTTAACTCATCACTCTTAAATCCCTTCTTTATTAAGTGGGGTGTCGATAACCTTCATTATTCCTTCGGTTTATGTTCCATTAAATGATGGGTCTAGGTTTATTCCTTAGATTCCTATTACTTCCACCATTGGGTTCAAGGTTTTACTTTTGTTAAACCTCATTAACTTTCATGGGTTTTTCAATTCCTTGTTTTGCTTGTTGTCTTCATTGAGTTCTTTGTGGGTTTTGTTGCAATCTTTAGAGTTCACATTAAGTTTGCTTATCTAAATTTGATTTTCTCTTCTTCTTTTTCCTAGCTACCTTTTATAAATTTTTATGGCATTCCTACTTGACTCATCACTCCCAAATCTCTTCTTTATAGAGTGTGATTGATGAGAACCTTAAAGATGATGGGTGGAAGGCTTCAAAGGATGCAAGAGGTCCATTGTACATTCTAAAAGGCCTAATAACATGAGCTAGAGCCAAAAAGATGAAAGAAGTACTAAATGGGCTGATTAATGACATTAAGGCTAACCCAGCTACAAATGGTGCAAATTTAAGTTTAGAAGAGAGTCAAGGCCTTTTTAATATGATTGAAGTACTTAATGGGTCAAGACTAAGTAATAGCATTCACTCATAAATAGTAGTTTAACCTAAATAAGTGATTGTATAAAAGTGAGTTTTATGCCTCTTTAGGATTGCTATCTTAGCTTATAAATAAGCACCTCCTTGTATGCTTTGGAACATCAAATAATTTTGAATGAAATAAAAAGCAAAGGTTTTCTCCTATAGTTCTTATGAGAACTAAAGAACTTATTAAGAAGGACCTCTTCTTATGGCGTTCAACTCAGCTTATCACTCCCAATTCTTTTCTTTTTTGGAGACCCTAAGTTCATGTTCCTTTGAATGTTGGGTTTACGGTTTGTGTTATTATAGCTTGATTTAGCTTTCTTGGATATTCTTTGATTCCTTGTGTGCATTGGGTCTCTAAGCTATGTTTTTTGGGGTTTTTCGCATTAAATGGTATCAAAGCTTGACTCTAAATCAGGTTAGATTAACTAATTCTTTAATTCACTACCTTTTGATTTATTTATTTTTGTTAGTTTGCCTATTAAGCACATTACCATTCAAATTCACCAATCTATCCATTTGCAACCCTTTTTACTTCACACATTTGTTTGAGATCATAACTATAAAAAATTTGCTAATTTCAATTCCAATTGCTATCTCAAAATATTTTATTGTTATTTTGTGTTGAGCAAAAGAAAAAAAAAAAGGCATCAAGTTCAAGTTATTGATAAAAAGTTAAACAATTTGGTCATATTAATAGTAATAATAATATAGTTTTCTTACTCAACTCCAATTTTGCCATCTATTTTCTTGTTATGTCATCCAAGTTTATCCTCTAGGTTTAACCCTTATCTTGATTTTTATGAGTTTAGTTCATTAAATTTGTTTGACTTGATATTCTTTTTAGTTTTTTTTTTTTGACTCCTTATTCTCCAATTTATGCAATTTTACGCCATTTATCTTATCTTGTTCAAAATCAATTATCTTGATTTAGTTTGTTTAGTTATTTAAAGTGGTAGCAAGAGTGCAAATTCATATTAAGAAAAGGCCATAAAAAGTGTAAACAGGAGGGAGTGTCACACATTTTCTTTTAATTGAAACATATGAGGAAGTTTTCTATGAGGTATCCTAATCATTTTGTGTAGAAGTAATACTATGACTTCCATAGACAAAGGTGTAGCTTAGGAGGGAGTTAGTGATGTGTCCTTTATGATTAAAGCTATGCAATAATAATTTAAGTGCATGAATACTAATTTTGATGATATAAGGGACAGGATAGAGGAGCAAGTTAAATACAATAGCAAAGTTGCAAAAGAGGCATGGGGAATATGAAGCTCTTAAAGCAAGAAGGCAATTGAGACATGCCTATGACCATGAAGATGAGGTAAAAGATGATGAATTTGACAATTAAACTATTATGGTTAGAATTGCTAACAATAAAAGGGATCAGAGAGATTTTGGGGGTAAGGCACCTATGACCATGATTTGGGCATTATTAAACTCTATTCTAAGGTAAGAAAGATTTGGATGTGTACCTAGAATGGTAGAAAAAGGTTAAATTGGTTTTTGACTACCACAACTATTCCAATTTGAAAAAGGTAAAGCTTATTGTCATTAAATTTACTAATTATACTATTATTTGGTGTGATCAACTTGTTTTGACTAGGAAAAGGAACTATGAGCAGCCTATTAACACGTGGGAGGAGATGAAGGCTCTCATGAAGAGGAGGTTTATCCTTAATCACTATTATAGTGAGTTGTACAAAAGGTTGCAAGGGCTCAATCAGGGCACCAAAAGTATGGAGGACTACCATAAGGAGATAGAGATTGTTATGATTAAGGTGAAAGTAAAAGAAGATAGAAAGGCAACCGTGGCTCAATTTTGGAAAAGGCTAAGTAGAGATATAGCTAACATGGTTAAATTGCAACACTATGTGGAATTAGAAGACATGGTGCACATGGTAACGAAAGTTGAAAGACAAATTAGAGTAAAAGGGACAAAAAGGCTAATTACAAGCCCAAAGTGAAGCTATCCAAGTGCAAAAATGTGGGTTCTAACAAGGAGGTAGGTAATTTTGACCCCCAATCAAGTAGAAATAGAGATGTTAAATGCTTTAATTATTTGGGCGGGCATCACATTACATCTTAATGTCTAAATAAGCATGCAATGATCTTGAGAGGTAACGGTGATGTTGAAACTACAAGTGAATCAAATGATGATTTTTTACCATCATCAAAGGGTAAAAGTAATGGAGAGGAGTATTCGATTAATGGAGTAGCTCTCGTCGTAAAGGGAAGGAAGAAAACGAGATGTAAGAAGATAACATCTTTCATACGAGGTGTCTTATCAAAAATAAGGTATGTAGCATGATTATTGATGGTGGGAGTTGCACTAATGTTGCTAACACAACTATGGTTGAAAAACTAAATTTATCTACTATGAAGCATCTTAAGCCACTTAAGCTTCAATGGTTCAATAAGAGTGGTGAAGTCAAGGTAAATAAGTATTTACCTTATGTCATTTTCTATCAAAAGGTACCCTGATGAAGTTTTATGTGATCTTGTACCTATGCATGTGGGCCATATTCTATTAAGAAGGCCATGGCAATTTGACAGGAGAGTTACGCATGATGGCTTCAAGAATCAATATTCCCTTGTAATGAATGAAAAACCTGTCACTTTTGTACCATTATCACCTTAACAAGCTTAAAAGGATTAATTAAGGATTAAAAATGAGAGTGAATAGAAAAGAGAGATTGAAAAAAAGAGAAATGAGAGGAGATTTGAGAGCTTTAGGTGGTATGAGAGCTTTACGATTTAAATTAGATTTGCTTATTCAAATTTGAGTTTTCTCTTGTTCATTTTCTTAGCTTCCTTTTATAACTTTTTATGGCATTCCAACTTGACTCTTCACTCCCAAATCTCTCCTTTATGGAATGTGGTGCTCATCTTGTTCTTTATACCATTGGTTTATGTTCCTTTAAACATTAAGTGTAGATTTATACCTTAAGTTCCAATTCCTTTGAACATTGTGCCAAGGTTTTACTCTCTTTAAACTTGATTGAACTTTCATGGGGTTTTCAATACTTTTTGATTGCTTGTGGGTTTCATTGCACCCTTTAGGGTTCACATTAGGTAGTATAAGGGCTTTAGGCTTTAAATCAGGTTTGCTTATCCAAATCTGAGTTTTTCACTAGCTATTTTTCTTAACTGCCTTTTATAACTTTTTATGGCATTCCAACTTGACTCATCACTCCCAAATCTCTTCTTTATAGAGTGTAATGCCCATATCATTCCTTATATGTTTGGTTCACGATCATTTGAGCTTTGGGTCTAGGTTTATACATTAAATTTTGGTTCCTTTTAACATTGGTTCTAAGTTCACACCTTGATTTTCTATTCCATTGAACATTGGGTAAAAGTTTTACTTTTGTTAAAGCTAATTTAACTTTTGTGGGGTTTTCAATTTGTTATTTTGTTTATGGGTTTTATTGCACTCTTTATGGGTGTCATTGCACCCTTTGGGGTTCACATTAGGTGGTATGTGGGCTTTTAGCTTTAAATCATGTTTGCTTCTCCAAATTTGAATTTTTCACTTGTTCTTCTTCATCGCTGCCTTTTACAACATTTTGTGGCATTCTGATGAGAACCGTGGAGATGATGGGTGCAAGGCTTTAATAGATGCAAGAAGTCCATTGCACATTCCAAAAGACCCAATAACTCAAGATAGAGCTTCAATGGATGCAAGAGGTCCATTGCACATTCCATAAGGCCCAATTACACAAACTAGAGCTTCAATGGATGCAAGAAGTCCATTGCACATTCTAGAAGGCCCAATAACATGAGCTAGAGCCAAAAAGATTAAACAAGCACTGAATGGGCTGATTCAAGACATTTAGGCCAACCAAGCTTCAAATGGTGTGAATTCAAGTTTTAAAGAGAGTCCAGGCCTAGTTAATATAATTGGAATACTTAATAGGTCAAACTAAGTAATAGCATCACTCCTAAATAGGAGTTCATTGTATGTGTTGGAAGTAGTCTGAAATTCCTCCAAAATAGGGATTTCTCCTAAATAGGAATTTTGCCTCTTTAGGATTGCTATCTAAGCCTATAAATAGGCACCCCTTGTAAGCTTTGGAAATCAGACAACTTTGAGTGAAATAGAAAGCAAGAGTTTTTCTCCCTCGGTTCTTTTAAGAACTAAAGAACTTATCAAGAGGTACTTCTTCTTGTGGCATTCAAATCGACTTATCACTCCTAATTCCTTTCTTTTCTAGAGTGTGGCGTCCATATCCTTCTTCAATACCCTAGGTTTGAGTTCTTTTGAATATTGGGTCTAGGGTTTGTGTTATTAAACTCTGATTTAGTTTCCTGGTTGTTCTTTGATTCATTGTGTGTGTTGGGTCCATAAGCCACGTATTTTTGGGGTTTTCCGCATCAGTTGGTATCAGAGCCTGGCTCTAAATCAGGTTGAATCCACTCACTCTTCAATTTTCTACCTTGTGATTTATTTATTTTGATTCAATTTGTCTATTATGTGCATTACAATTCAAATGCACAAATTTGTTTGTTTGCAATCCTTCTCAACGTGCTAATTTCAATTCCGATTGTTGTATCTAAGTGTTCTACTATTGTTTTATGTTGAGCAAAAGAAAAAGAAAAAAAAAAAGAAGGATCAACAAAAAAAAAGAAAAAGAAAAAGAAAAAGAAGAAAAGAAAGGAAACATCAAATTCAAGTTATTGATAAAGTTGACAGTTTGGTCATATTGGCCACAATAATAACAAAGTTTTCTTGCTCAACTCCAATTCTGCCATCCATTTTCCTATCTTGTTACCCAAGTTTGTCCTTTAAATTTAACTTCCCCTATCCTGATTCTTTTTGTGAGTTTAGTTCATTAAATTCGTTTGCCTTGATATCCTTTTTCGTTTTTTGATTCCTTGTTCTCCAATTTGTTCAATTTTACACTATTTATTTTATTCTGTTCAAAATCAATACTCTTGATTTACCTTGTTTAGTTCTTTATAGAGCTAAAAGGAGAAATCCAAGTGGTAAAAGGCAAGAGTGAAAGTTCATATAAAGAAAAAGCCATAAAGAGTGTAAACAGGAGAGAGTGTGACACCTTCTTTTGAGTGAAACACGTGAGGGAGTGCTCTGTGAGGTATCTTATTATTTTGTGTAGAAGTAATACTATGACATCCAAAGACAAAGGTGCAGCTCAAGAGGGAGCTGGTGATGTTTCCTTCATGATCAAAGCTATGCAACAACAATTTGAGCGTATGAATACCAGATTTGATGATACAAGGGAGAGGATGGAGGAGCAATCTAATACTATAGCAGAGTTGCAAAGGAGGCATGGGGAGTATGAGGCTCCTAAAGCAAGAAGGTAGTTGAGACGTGCCTATGACCATGAAGATGATGTAGAAAATGATGAAATTGACGATCAAACTATTGTGGTCCGAACTACTAACAATAGAAGGGATTAAAGAGAATTTGGGAGGCAAGGCACCTATGACCATAATTTGGGCAGTATTAAAATAACAATTCCTCCATTCCAAGGTAAGAATGATCCTGATGCATACCTAGAATGGGAGAAGAAGGTTGAATTGGTTTTTGACTCCCACAATTATTCCGAGGAGAAAAAGGTAAAGCTTGCTGCAGTTGAATTCACTGATTATGCTATTATTTGGTGGGATCAACTTGTTTTGAGGAGGAGAAGGAATCATGAGTGGCCTATTGATACATGGGAGGAGATGAAGGCTATCATGAGGAGGAGGTTTGTCCTTAATCACTATTACAGGGAGCTGTACCAAAGGCTGCAAGGGCTTACTCAGGGCACTAAAAGTGTAGAGGATTACCACAAGGAGATGGAGATTACCATGATTTGAGCGAATGTAGAAAAAGATAGCGAAGCAACCATGGCTTGATTTTTGCAAGGGCTAAATAGGGACGTAGCAAATGTGGTTGAATTGCAACACTATGTGGAATTAGAAGACATGGTGCACATGGCCATAAAAGTTGAAAGGCAACTCAAACGAAAAGGTTCCACATGGTTGGGGCAGAACTCAAGATCTACCTCATCTTGGAAGCCAAATTGGAATAAAAGGGATGAGATGACCAACTACAAGTCCAAAGCTGAGCTATCCAAGTACAAGAATGTGGGTTCTAGTAAGGAGGCAGGTAATTTTGACCCCCAACCAAGTAGAAATAGAGATGTTAAATGTTTTAAGTGTTTGGGCAGGGGTCACATTGCATCTCAATGTCCAAATAAGCGTGCAATGATCTTGAGAAGTAATGGTGATGTTGAAACTAAAAGTGAATCAAATGATGATTCTATGCCATCATCAGAGGGTGAAAGTGATGGAGAGGAGTATCCAGTTAATGGAGTAGGTCTCATTACAAGGCAAGCATTGAATGTGCAAGTAAAGGAAGAAAATGAGGTGCAACGAGATAATATCTTTCAGATGAGGTGTCTCATCAAAGATAAGGTATGTAGTATGATTATTGATGGTGGGAGTTGCACTAATGTTGCTAGCACAACTATGGTTGAGAAGTTGGATTTACCTACTATGAAGCATCCTAGGCCATATAAGCTTCAATGGTTGAATGAGAGTGGTGAAGTCAAGGTAAATAAGCAAGTGCTCATATCATTTTCTATCGAAAGATACCGTGATGAAATTTTATGTGATGTTGTACCTATGCATGTCGGCCATATTCTATTAGGAAGACCATGGCAATTTGATAGACGAGTTATGCATGATGGCTTCAAGAACCAATATTCCTTTGTAATGAATGAAAAACCCATCACTCTTGTACCATTATCACCTCAACAAGCTCATGAGAATCAATTAAGGATTAAAAATGAGAGTGAATAGAAAAGAAAGATTGATAAAAGAGAAAAGAGAGGAGAAAACATGATGACACAAGGGAAAGAGAAGAAAAGAGAAAGTTTCTATGCAAAAGGGAGTGATGTCAAAAGAGCATTCTATGCCAAACAACCTATGATCGTACTTCTGTACAAGGAGGTTTATTTTAACACTAACAAGTTTGACCCATATTTGCCTAGTGTTGTTGTTGCTCTATTGCAGGAATTTGAAGATGTATTCCCTGATGATATTCCAAGTGGATTGCCACCTAATAGAGGAATTGAGCATCAAATTGATTTCATCCCAAGTGCATCCATCCCTAACCGGCCAACATATAAGAGTAATCCTGAGGAGACAAAGGAGCTTCAAAGGCAGGTTGAGGAGCTTATTTCCAAAGGATATGTGAGGGAAAGCATGAGTCCATGTGCTGTTCCTGTCCTACTTGTACCCAAGAAAGATAGGACTTAGAGGATGTGTGTTGATTGTCGAGCAATCAACAAAATCACTGTAAAGTATCGTCATCCCATACCTAGATTAGATGATATGTTGGGTGAATTGCATGGTTCCTGTGTCTTTTCTAAGATTGATTTGAAAAGTGGATATCATCAGATTAGGATGAGAGAGGGAGATGAGTGGAAAACAGCTTTCAAAACTAAGTACGGTTTGTATGAATGGCTTGTTATGCCATTTTGTCTCACTAATGCACCAAGCACTTTTATGCGACTAATGAATCATGTTTTGCGTCCATTCATTGGTAAATTTGTGGTTGTGTATGTTGATGGTATTTTGGTCTATAGTAAAACCCTAGAAGAGCATCTTGATCATTTACGTTCTATTGTAAGTGTTTTACGTTCTGAAAAATTGTATGCTAACTTAAAGAAATGTTCCTTTTGTACTAATCAGATCACATTTCTTGGCTATGTTGTGAGTTCTAAAGGTGTTGAGGTTGATGAGGAAAAAGTTAAGGCAATTCGTGATTGGCCTACACCTAAGTCAATTAGTGATGTGCGTAGCTTTCATGGTCTAGCTAGTTTCTATAGACGCTTTGTTAAGGACTTTAGCACCATTGCTGCACCAGTTACTGAGCTTATCAAAAAGAACATGAGTTTTAGGTGGGGTAGTGACCAAGACAAGGCTTTTAATTGCATCAAGGAAAAATTAAGTTCTGCACCCCTACTTGCTTTACCTAACTTTGAAAAAGCTTTCAAGATTGAGTGTGATGCTTCAGGTATTGGCATCGGAGCTGTTTTGATGCAGGAAAGGCGCCCAATTGCTTACTTTAGTGAAAAGCTAAGTGGAGCAAGCCTTAATTATCCTACTTATGATAAAGAGATGTATGCATTGGTACGAGCTTTTAAGACATGGCAACATTACCTTTGGCCCAAGGAGTTTGTCATCCATACTGACCCTAAATCATTGAAGCACTTAAAGGGACAAGGAAAGTTGAACAAAAGACATGCCAAGTGGATTGAATTCATTGAGACCTTTACCTACAACATCCAATATAAACAAGGTAAGGACAATGTGGTAGCTGATGCATTATCCCGCAGGTATGCCCTTATCTCTACACTTACTGCAAACTTATTAGGATTTGAACATATTAAAGGTTTATATATGAATGATTCGGACTTTGCTAACGTGTATGGAGCATGTGAGAAGTCAGCCTTTGAGAAGTTTTATAGGCATAAGGGTTTCTTATTTAGGAAAAAACGTTTATGCATGCCTACAAGTTCTTTAAGGGAGTTGGTTGTAAGAGAAGTGAAAGTCCACTCAGGATCACACACACCACTGAGAGGGGGGGTGAATCAGTGGTATCCAATTTTAATCTCTTAAAATCTTTTTCACTTAAACCCTTCGTTATCTTGTTAAGATCAGGTCTTTAAACACAAACAATCCCACAAATCAGACACAGAGATTTACAAGGTTCACCTTCAATGTGAAGGCTACGTCCTTGGTGTGATGAGTGCTAACCTCACCACACGGATTGCACTATAATCTTCCAATGGATCTTTACAGTGGTAGGGAAAGGATCTTTTCTTCCTTTAATCCCCCTACAGATGGGTTTCACTAAACCTCAATCAAAATACGTGCCTTAGCACGGCTTGCAAACAAGTACACTGAATAAATAAATATTACACCGAGAATCTCTTTTACGCATGTATGAAATAATAGATCTCAGTCTCTTGATGATACTGCTTCGTTGAAGTATAGTAAATGAGATAGCAGTCACCTTACTCTCGATCTGAAACCCGACAAAGAAGAATATCAGTTGATTGGAGATCACCTCTTGAACCTTCTGCACGTACTGGTATATCTGCTCGATGGATCTGGGTTTCCTTTGATCAAGAACTCCTTAATAGCTTATTCACTCAAGCTATTCTAACTCTCCTGGTTGCACTAAGAATCTGTATATTCTCTCATGTTCTACAACCTCTCTTATGCGCTGATCATGTATTTTCTCCCTTTCTGGTTTTCTCTTTTGCTTGCGCACGAAAATCTACTCATTTCTCAACGCAACGCATATTTATAGTGTAGCCCTAATGCGCAGCTGACCGTAGACCGTAGATTACTGAAATCATGAATCCTGGCCGTCCATAATCCTGTACGTGTAAAAACAAGTTACGATCAGATCTGCAAGAGTCGACTGATCGGATGAAGAGTCGACTCATCTTAATACAAGAGTCGACTGATCCAATCTGACAACGTGAGTCGACTCTCCTGGGCCGTGGAGTCGACTCTTCTGGAACTCTTCGACAAATAGCCGCATGGAGTCGACTCTCCTTTGACATGGAGTCGACTCTCTCCATCTGGAACATTCAGCTCATATATCTTCAAGTTACTCCTGGCTTTCAAATAAACAAAGACCTGTCATAACACTGTTGACAACAAATCCAATACACAAATCTGACATTCAAATCCATTTATCTCATGCAACAATAAGTCCGATGCCAAATCCACGTTCGCAGAAATGGAACTTCAATCTCCCCCTTTGGATTTCGTTGTCAACACCCCAAAACAAATAATATCACCTGAAAACTCTCTGGAGATGTATTATGTGATGGCATCAAAAGAATTTTCAAGAATAAAGACTGTAATCAGATAAATCAGCCAAAGACTCCCTCTACGGGTTCATTCAAAAGAAATCACCCTACGAAGTTATCCATGACAGATCTCAACTTTTGAACACCAGCCATTCCTTGAATTTACACTTGCAGAGAAGTCTGCTCCCCCTTGAGGTGTGCTCTGTATCAAAAGCGACAAACAAAAAAAAACAAATCAAAAAAAAATGTCACCTCTGAATTTTACTTTTCAATCACTTATGCATTTTACTCATGCATTTAACACTAAATCACTTGTGCACTTCCTCGCTTCACTCCATCTGTGCACTTAACACTGCTCCCCCTTGATACACAACCGGTCACTTCCCCTGTTTAAATAACAAGTCCAACTCCTTTAACTTCTCCTGACTTGTTCTCCTCGCTTATTTCTCCCCCTTTGACAATGAAATTCAAAGGCCCAATGCAGAGACAAAGTGGGGGTGAGAGAAGGGGTTTTCACTTAGGGTGGAGGAACCACTCCTAATTTTTCTCTTAAAGCTTGAAAGCTTTCTGTAGATAATGGCTTTGTCATTATATCTGCAAGCTGACTTTTTGTAGGTACGAACTCCAGGCTTAATTGACCCTCTTCCACTCTTTCTTTAATAAAATGATATCGGATCTCAATATGCTTGGTCCGAGAGTGTTGAACAGGATTTTTACTAAGCTGAATTGCACTCTGATTGTCACATCCTATATTGAGAGGATATGGCGCATTTACACCCAGATCAGCTAATTGCATCTTCATCCACAACATCTGTGTAGTAGCCAAAGTTGCAGCTATATATTCCGCTTCAGTAGTGCTTAAGGATACTGAATTTTGTTTCTTGCAATGCCATGCTACACACTTCTTACCCAGAAAGAAAACACCTCCAGATGTTGATCTCCTGTCATCCACATCACCTGCCCAGTCAGCATCAGTGTAGCCATAAAGGTCCAGTGTATTTGATCTTTTATAACACAAGCTGTAACCCACTGTTCCTTTCACATATCTCAGAATTCTTTTTGCAGCCATTAGATGAGACTCTTTGGGGTTGCTTTGATATCTTGCACATAGAGTCACAGCATAGACAATATCTGGTCTTGAAGCTGTAAGATATAACAAGCTTCCAATTAATCTCCTGAATTCTGTCTGATTTACTGGCTTTCCATGCTCATCTTTTGAAATTTTGGTGCCAGTAACAATCGGAGTTGAGACAATTCTTGCCTCTTCCATGCCAAATCTGTCTATCAACTCTCTTGCATATTTCTCCTGGGATAAAAAGATAGCATCTTCCTTTTGCAGAATTTGAAGTCCCAGAAAGAAATTTAGCTCTCCTAGCATAGACATCTCAAACTCCTCCTTCATCTGTTCAGCAAATCCTTCACTTGACTTATCATCATTTCCAGCAAAGATGATGTCATCAACATAGACTATAACCATCAATGAATTCCTGTTTTTCTCTCTCACATATAGGTTACAATCCACTTTTCCTTTGCTGAATCCCATTCTCTTGAGATAGTTGTCAAGTCTGGCATACCACGCTCTTGGAGCTTGTTTTAATCCATATAGTGCTTTCTTGAGCCTGCATACCTTTGACCCATCTCTATCAAGTAGAAATCCTTCTGGCTGTTCTATGTAGACCTCTTCTTTCAAGTCACCATTTAGAAATGCTGATTTGACATCCATCTGATAGACTTTAAGATTTCTTTGTGCAGCAACAGCTAGAAGTATCCTTATGGCCTCCATTCTTGCAACAGGAGCGAAAGTTTCTTGATAATCTATACCTTCAATTTGAGCATACCCTTTGCATACAAGTCTGGCTTTATTTCTTGTGATCTCACCTTTTTCATTCTTCTTATTTCTGAAAACCCACTTAGTGCCTATAACATTCTTATCTTTTGGTCTTGGCACTAGATCCCATGTTCTGTTCTTCTCAATTTGATCAAGCTCTTCATTCATGGCATCAACCCATTCTTTGTGAGTGAGAGCTTCTTCTACCTTTTGAGGTTCAATATTTGATAGCAGTGCAGTGTGCCTTGCTGACCTCAAGGTTCTTCTTGTTTGAACAGGGGCCTCTTGATCACCAAGAATATTATCATTATCAACTTGCTTAGCCAGTCTCCTGTGCACTTGTCTTGCTGGCCATTCTTCTTCACTTGTGACAGCTGAATCAACATCACTATCAGCTTCACTATAACTTGTACTTTCACTTACAGCTTTTTCATTCTCTTCAGATTCAGAATGAATTGTTTGCTGTGCCACCTGAAGATTTTTCTCATCTTCAATCACCTTGACATCATAGGCTTCTATGATCTTGTGCATTCTTTTATTATAACACTTGTAGCCTCTTCCATTCGATAAATATCCCAAGAATGTTCCTTCATCAGCCCTTTCATCAAGCTTGTTCAGATGCAGCCCTTTGACTTTGATCATGCAAGGACTTCCAAATACTTTGAAATACTTGATGTTAGGTCTTCTTTTGAACCACAATTCATAGGGAGTCTTGTTTGTCTTTGGACGTAAGAGACTTCTATTTTGCACATGTGTGGCAGTGGAAATAGCTTCTTTCCAAAAATATTTTGCTGTTCCATACTCTGCCAACATAGATCTGGCCATCTCTTCAAGGCTTCTATTTTTCCTCTCGGCAACTCCATTTTGTTGAGGAGTATATGGTGCACTGTATTGATGTCTTATACCATGCTTGTTTAGGTATCTTTGAAAGGCATCACTCTTGTATTCTCCTCCATTGTCGCTCCTGAGTTTCTTTATGGAGTGCCCTGTTTCTTTTTCAACTGCTCTTTTGAAGCTTTTGAATCTGTCAAGCGCCTCTGATTTGTGCTTCAAAAAGAACGTGTTAGTCATTCTGGTGTGATCATCCACAAAAGTAATAAAATATTTTTCACCAGTGAATGATGTTGGCTTGAAAGGTCCGCAAATATCTGAATGAACTAACTGCAGTGGCTTTGTTGTTCTGATCTCAACCCCTCTGTGTGATAGATTGGTCATCTTCCCTTTTTGACATGTGGTGCATGAAAAACCTTCAGTTCTCTTCAGTAATGGAACATTCTGTGCAGCTCCTTCCTTTGTTAATCTGTTCATACTTTTCATCCCAAGGTGTCCAAGTCTTCTGTGCCATAACTGATTCTCATCTCTGTTACTCATAAAGCACGACTTAACTGACTCACCTATTTGAAACAGATTACCAGTGGTTCTGTCTCCCTTAGCTAGAACTGCTCCATCTCTGAGTCGTTTCACCACACATCCATGCTTTCTGAAGATAACTTCATTCCCATCATCACACAGTTGGGATACACTCAGCAAATTATGCTTTAGCCCATCAACTAGCAGAACTTCATTTGACTTTATCCTGCTGTCACAAATTTTTGCTGATGCAACTCCCTTGATCTTAAGAGATCCTTCATTGCCAAAAGTGACTGATCCTCCATGATGATCATCAACATCTTTCAAAATCTTTGAGTCTCCAGTCATATGGCCTGAACAACCACTGTCCAAGATCCAACATTTATTTCTCTTAGAAGCTTTTAGAGATATTTCTGCTGTCATAGCTCTCTCTCTCCTGAGATTTGCTCTTGATTTGTTGACAAAGCTTCTTTTATAATAATCTCTTGGTTGAGGAGTGTATGCTGGAAATACAGCTCTACAACCTTCTGCACTGTGGCCAACTCTTTCACACCTGCCACAAATTTTCTCCAGAATTTTAAACCTGTTTTGAACAGGCTTAGGTTCTTGTCTCTTGCGGACTGCGTTCTCCTGAGGTCTTCTTGGCTTGCTCCCCCTCAAGCCAGTTCCTCTGCTCCTTCTGTAGTTGGCTTCATTAAACCAGCAGCCTCTGGCTTTGTGCCCATATGCTCCACAGCACCAACAGTATCCAAAACATGTATATTTGCATTTGCCAGCTCTCTTTGGTTCTGGTTTCTGTTGTTGAGCTTGCTGCTTCAAGTTCTGCACAGCCCTGTTCTTTGTAGCTGCCTGCTTCTCTTCTCTTACAGGTACATATGCCTGTGTAATCTTCTTAGGCTGAGCAACAGCCTTCTTCACTTGAGCTGGTTCCACAGCTCTTTTAACCACTTTGTAAATGGTTTTGGTTGACGCCACCTTCTTCTCTTGCATTGGTTTTTCAGCTGCAACAAACTTAACTGCAGTTGAAGTTGTTGATTGAGCTTTTTCTGGATTGAAACCAATACCACCTTTATCGCTTGAGGCTCTTTGAGAAGTTAGGATTTTATCCAGCACCTTTGAAGATTCAGCATATTTTGCAGTGGACTTCTTTTCTACTTCAATGGATTTGTTGAAGTCCAATTGAAATTTCTTCATTTTCTTCTCAGATTCCATCACTTGAATTTGGAGTTCCTCTATCTCCAATTCTTTGGCCTCTTTCAATAGTAGCACATCTTCTGCTACTTTATTAGCCTCAGCAACTTTCACTTGAAGCTCTTCTACAGTTTGAATGAGCTTCTTTTCTCTCGAGAGATGATCTTCAATCTCTCTCTTTAAACTCTTTTCATTCTTTCTCAAACACTTAATGTCCTTAAGACATTCTTTCAGTTCCCTCTTCAAGACTACCTCCATTTCTGTTTCTTCTTCTTCTGACTCAGTGAAACTTTCTTCTTCATTTGTACTTTCTTTTGAAATGCCAACATCTGAATGTACTTTGGCCATGAAAGTTCTGTGAAAGTCACTTCTCTCTGAGTCTGTACTCTCAGAGTTAGAGTCTTCAGTGCTGTCTTCATCTTCTTCTTCTTTAGACAGCAAACTCTTCCTCCTCAGCTTGTCATTCCACTTTTTCTTGTCCTTGGGCTGCTTATAATCTTTCTTGATTTTTCTAGCACCCTTTTCTTTTCTTCTAGAAGTGGATGGATTCTCATCTTCACTGTCCTCTTCATTCAGCTTTGGGCATCGGGCAGCAAAGTGTCCAATCTTTCCACAGTTAAAGCATTTCAAGGGTAGCTTTCCTTGATACTTACCCTTGCCTTTCTTCACTTTCTTGGACAGGAGAGACATGAGTTTGTCAAACTCTTGTTCAAGCTCCTCCTCTGAGTCAGAGTCACTTACACTCTCTTCTTGTGTTCTGGAGTGTCTTGAGGTGTGTCTAGCAGCCTTGAATGCCACCTCCTTTTCAGCTTTAGCCTTCTTTTTCAAGGCTGGAACCTTCTTCATCTCATAGGCAATGAGGATTGAGTGAAGTTCATCAAGTGGAAATACATCCAGATCTCTTTCCTCCAGTGCTGAGACTTTAGAATCAAATTTATCAGGTAAGATTCTCAGCACCTTCTTTACCACAGTTGTATCTGTGAGCATCTCTCCATATCCTCTGATGGCGCTAACAACTTCATTGATGCGTGTAAAAAAGTCATCTACACACTCATCTTCAGCCATCTTCAGATCTTCAAATTTTGCTCTCCAGATCTGCAGCTTTGCCTCTTTTACTCTTCTGTCACCTTCATAAATACTGCATAATTTATCCCATATTCCTTTAGCAGAAGTGCAGCCAATAACTTTAGAAAATTCCCTTTCAGATAGGGCTGCTAATAAGGCATTTCTCGCCTTACCATCACATTCAACTTTTCGCTTTTCTTCTGCAGTCATAGAGGATTTTAACTGTAATTCAGCTTCAGTGAATCCGATGGTGACAGCATGTAGAACATCCACTCCAAGGGATAACAGATATGGAGTCATACGACTCTTCCAGACATGAAAGCTTTTCCCATCGAACATAGGAATTCCCTTGTTGTTAACAGAATTAAGTTGCTCCATTGTAGAATAAGAATAATACTCAGAAAGACCACGAAGGCAACCTGGATGCTCTGATACCAATTGAAAGTCCACTCAGGATCACACACACCACTGAGAGGGGGGGTGAATCAGTGGTATCCAATTTTAATCTCTTAAAATCTTTTTCACTTAAACCCTTCGTTATCCTGTTAAGATCAGGTCTTTAAACACAAACAATCCCACAAATCAGACACAGAGATTTACAAGGTTCACCTTCAATGTGAAGGCTACGTCCTTGGTGTGATAAGTGCTAACCTCACCACACGGATTGCACTATAATCTTCCAATGGATCTTTACAGTGGTAGGGAAAGGATCTTTTCTTCCTTTAATCCCCCTACAGATGGGTTTCACTAAACCTCAATCAAAATACGTGCCTTAGCACGGCTTGCAAACAAGTACACTGAATAAATAAATATTACACCGAGAATCTCTTTTACGCATGTATGAAATAATAGATCTCAGTCTCTTGATGATACTGCTTCGTTGAAGTATAGTAAATGAGATAGCAGTCACCTTACTCTCGATCTGAAACCCGACAAAGAAGAATATCAGTTGATTGGAGATCACCTCTTGAACCTTCTGCACGTACTGGTATATCTGCTCGATGGATCTGGGTTTCCTTTGATCAAGAACTCCTTAATAGCTTATTCACTCAAGCTATTCTAACTCTCCTGGTTGCACTAAGAATCTGTATATTCTCTCATGTTCTACAACCTCTCTTATGCGCTGATCATGTATTTTCTCCCTTTCTGGTTTTCTCTTTTGCTTGCGCACGAAAATCTACTCATTTCTCAACGCAACGCATATTTATAGTGTAGCCCTAATGCGCAGCTGACCGTAGACCGTAGATTACTGAAATCATGAATCTTGGCCGTCCATAATCCTGTACGTGTAAAAACAAGTTACGATCAGATCTGCAAGAGTCGACTGATCGGATGAAGAGTCGACTCATCTTAATACAAGAGTCGACTGATCCAATCTGACAACGTGAGTCGACTCTCCTGGGCCGTGGAGTCGACTCTTCTGGAACTCTTCGACAAATAGCCGCATGGAGTCGACTCTCCTTTGACATGGAGTCGACTCTCTCCATCTGGAACATTCAGCTCATATATCTTCAAGTTACTCCTGGCTTTCAAATAAACAAAGACCTGTCATAACACTGTTGACAACAAATCCAATACACAAATCTAACATTCAAATCCATTTATCTCATGCAACAATAAGTCCGATGCCAAATCCACGTTCGCAGAAATGGAACTTCAAGAAGCTCATGAGGGTGGTCTAATGGGTCATTTCGGAGTTAGGAAAACCCTAGATGTCCTAAATGAACACTTCTTTTGGCCACGCACGAAACGAGATGTTGAGATGATATTTGAGAAATGCATAACATGCAAACAAGCTAAATCTAGAGTTTTACCCCATGGCTTGTATACCCCTTTACCCATACCTAGCCATCCCTGGGTTGATTTATCCATGGACCTTGTACTGGGATTGCCACGAACAAAATGGGGTAGGGATTCTGTATTTGTTGTTGTTGATAGATTTTCAAAGATGGCACACTTCATCCCATGCCATAAAACTGATGATGCAAACAATGTGGCTGACTTGTTCTTTAGAGAAGTAGTGCATTTGCATGGCATGCCACGGAGCATTGTTTCAGACCGAGATACAAAGTTCTTAAGCTACTTCTGGAAGACTTTGTGGGGTAAGTTAGGTACTAAGCTATTATTTTCAACTACTTGTCATCCACAAACTGATGGGCAGACTGAGGTGGTTAATCGAACTCTTTCTACTCTTTTGCGTGCTATTATTCGAACGAATTTGAAAACATGGGAAGATTGTTTACCACATGTTGAGTTTGCATATAATAGGAGTGTTCATTCTACTATTAGCTACTCTCCATTTGAAATTGTATATGGTTTTAATCCATTGACTCCTGTGGATTTGGTACCTATACTTGTCAATGAGTATGCCAACGTTGATGGTGAACGCAAAGCTGACATGATAAAAAAATTGCACGAGAAGGTGCGACAACATATTGAAAAACGAACTGAGCAATATGCATCCCATGTCAACAAGGGACGAAAGAAGGTGGTGTTTGAACCTGGTGATTGGGTTTGGGTGCATATGCGCAAGGAACGATTCCTAGCTCAGAGGCGTTCAAAGCTACAACCTATTGGAGATGGTCCCTTCCAAGTTCTAGCACGAATTAATGACAATGCTTATAAGTTAGACCTTCCTGGTGAGTATAATGTGAGTGCAACATTTAACGTTTCTGACCTTTCCCCTTTTGATGTAGGTGATGATTCGAGGGCGAATCCTTTTGAGGAGGGGGGGAATGATGAGAACCGTGGAGATGATGGGTGGAAGGCTTCAAAGGATGCAAAAAGTCCATCACACATTCAAGAAGGCCCAATAACACAAGCTAGAGCTTCAATTGATACAAGAGCTCCATTGCACATTCCAGAAGGCCCAATAACATGAGCTAGAGATTCAATGGTTGCAAGAGGTCCATTGCACATTCCAAAAGGCCCAATAACATGAGCTAGGGCTAGAAAGATTAAAGAAGCACTAAATGGGCTGATTCTGGACATTCAAGCCAACCAGGCTTCAAATGGTGTGAATTCAAGTTTTAAAGAGAGCCCAGGCCTAATTAATATGATTGGACTACTTAATGGGTCAAACTAAGTGATAGCATTCACTCCTAAATAGGAGTTCATTGTATGTGCTGGAATTAGTCCGAAATTCCTCCAAAATAGGGATTTCTCCTAAATAGGAATTTTACCCCTTTAGGATTGCTATCTAAGCCTATAAATAGGCACCCCTTGTAAGCTTTGGAAATCAGACAACTTTGAGTGAAATAGAAAGCAAGGGTTTTTCTCCCTCGGTTCTTTTAAGAACTAAAGAACTTATCAAGAGGTACTTCTTCTTGTGACGTTCAAATCGACTTATCACTCCCAATGCCTTCCTTTTCTGGAGTGTGGCGTCCATATCCTTCTTCAATACCCTAGGTTTATGTTCCTTCGAATATTGGGTCTAGGGTTTGTGTTATTAAACTCTGATTTAGCTTTCCTAGTTGCTCTTTGATTCATTATGTGCGTTGGGTCCCTAAGCCACGTCTTTTTGGGGTTTTCCGCATCACTTTAGCACCATTTTTGCACCACTAATTGAGGTTATCAAAAAGAACATGAGTTTTAAGTGGGGTAGTGATCAAAACAAGGCTTTTAATTACATTAAGGAAAAATTAAGTTCTGCACCCTTACTTGCTTTACCTAACTTTGCAAAAACTTTTAAGATTGAGTGTGATGCTTTAGGTATTGGCGTTGGAGCTGTTTTAATGCATGAAAGGCACCCAATTGCCTACTTTAGTGAAAAGTTAAGTGGAGCAAGTCTTAATTATCCTATTATGATAAAAAGATGCATGCATTGGTACAGGTTTTAGAGACATGGCAACATTATCTTTAGCCCAAGGAGTTTGTCATTTATACTAACCATGAATCCTTAAAGCACTTGAAAGGACAAGGAAAGTTAAACAAAGGACATGCCAAGTGGATCAAATTCATTGAGACCTTTCCCTACATCATCAAATATAAATAAGGTAAAGAAAATGTAGTAACTGATTCATTATCTCGCAAGTATGCCCTTATCTCTACACTTATTGCAAAATTATTAGGATTTGAATATATTAAAGACTTAAGCTAATATGTATGGAACATGTGAGAAGTTAGCCTTTGAGAAGTTCTATAGGCACGAGGGTTTCTTATTTAAGAAAAATTGTTTATGCATTCATATAAGCTCTTTAAGGGAATTGGTTATGAGAAAAGCTCATGCGGGTGGTCTAATGGGTCATTTTGGAGTTAGGAAAACCCAAGATGTCCTAATTGAACATTTCTTTTGGCCACATATGAAACAAGATGTTGAGAGAGTGTGTGAGAAATGCATAACATGCAAATAGGTTAAATCTAGAGTTTTACCCCATGGCTTGTTCACCCTTTTACCCATACCTAGCCATCCTTGGATTGATCTATCTCTGGACTTTGTATTAAGGTTGTCACAATAAAAAAAAGGTAGGGATTCTATATTTGTTGTTATTAATAGATTTTCAAAAATGACACATTTCATCCCATATCATAAAATTGATGATGCAGGAAATGCGGTTGACTTATTCTTTAGAGATGTAATGCATTTACATGGCATGCTGCAAAGCATTGTTTCAAATTAGGATACAAAGTTCTTAAGCTACTTCTAGTAGACTTTATTGGTAAGTTAAGTATTAAACTATTATTTTTAACTATTTGTCATACATAAGTTGATGGGTAAACTAAGGTGGTTAATCAAACTCTTTCTATACTTTTACATGCTATTATTCGAATAAATTTGAAACATGGGAAGATTCTTTATCGCATGTCGAGTTTGCATATAATATAAGTGTTTAGTCTTTTACTAGTTATTCTCCATTTGAAATTGTATATTATTTTACTCCATTGACTCCTTTCGATTTGTCATCTATACCTATTGATGAATATGTTAGCTTAGATGGTGAACACAAGGCTGACATGGTGAAAAAAATTACATGAGAAGGTGTGGCAACATATTGAAAAATAAACTAAGTTATATGCATCCTATGTTAACGAAGGGCAAAAGAAGGTAGTGTTTAAACCTGGTGATTAGGTTTAAGTGCATATATGCAAGGAACAGTTCCCAGCTCGAAGGTGTTCAAAACTACAACCTAGAGGAGATGGTCCATTTCAAGTTGTAGCACAAATTAATGACTTTCCTTATAAATTGGACTTCTCAATGAGTATACTATGAGTATAATATTTAATGTTTCTGATCTTTCCCCTGTTGATGTAGGTCATGATTCAAGGATGAATTCTTTTGAAGAGAAGGGGAATGATGAGAAGCTAGAGATGGTGCATGGAATGCTTCAAAGGATGTAAAAGGTCCATTACACATTCCAGAAGGTCCAATAACACAAGTTAAAGCCAAAAAAATGAAAAAAGTACTAAATGGGCTAATTAAGGACATTTAGGCCAACCAAGCTACAAATGGTGTGAATTCAAGTTTGAAAGAGAATCAAGACATTATTAATATGATTTGATTACTCTTAAATAGGAGTTTATCCTAAATAAGTGATTGTTATAAAAGTGAAAGTTTCTGTGTAAGAATTTGTTCGAGATAGGAGTTCTTCCTAAATAAGGATTTGTCCTAAATAGGAATTTCTACCTCTTTATGATTGTTATCTTAGCCTATAAATAGGCATCTCCTTGTAAGCACTGAAACATTAGACAACTTTGAGAGAAATAAAAAGTAAGGGTTTTCTCCTCTGGTTCTTTTGATTCCTTGTGTGTGTTGGGTCCTAAGCCACGTCTTTTGGAGTGCCACAAAAAGTTATAAAAGGAAGTTAAGAAGAAAAAGAAGAGAAAAACTCAAATTTAGATAAGCAAATTTGATTTAAAGCCCAAAGCTCTCATATCACCTAATATGAACCTCAAAAAGCATAATGAAACCCATAAGCGAAACAAGAAGTTGAAAACCCAAGAAAGTGAAAATAAGATTAACATAAGTGAAACCTTGGCCCAAAGCTCAAAGGAAGAGATTTGCGAGTGATTAGTTGAGTTGGAATGACACAAAATGTTATTAAAGGCAGCTAAGAAGAAAAACAAGAGAAAAACCCAAATTTGGATAAACAAATCTAATTTCAAGCCTAAGGCTCTCATGCCATTTAATGTGAACCACAAAGGGCATAATGAAATCCAATAAAGAGCACAATGAAACTCATAAGAAAAACAAGGAATTGAAAATCCTATGAAAGATAAATTAGGTTTCACAAAATTAAAACCTTAGCCCAATGATTAAAGGAAAAGGAACTTAAAGTATAAACCTAGACCTAATGCTAAAAGGAACAGGAATCTAATATATAAACCTAGACCTAATGCTTAAAGGATCACAAACCAAAGGTATAAGGAAGGATACAAGCATTATACACTATAAAGAAGAGATTTGGGAGTGATGAGTCGAGTTGGAATGCCAAGAAATGCTATAAAAGGCAGCGAAGAAAAAGAATAAGAGAAGAACTCAAATTTGTATAAGCAAATCTAATTTAAAGCCTAAAGCTCTCATACCACCTAATCTGAACCCTAAAGGGTGCAATGAAACCCACAAAGAGTGTAATGAAACCCATAAGAAAAATGAGGAATTGAAAACCCCATGAAAGTTAACTAAGGTATAAGAAAATTAAAAACTTAGCCCAATGCTCAAAGGATAGGAATTTAAGGTATAAACCTAGACCTAATGTTAAAGGGAATAGGAATCATGAACCGAAGGTATAAAGAAGGATATGGGCTTTACACACCATAAGGAAGAGATTGGAGAGTGATGAGTCGAGTTGGAATGCCACAAAAAGTTATAAAAGGAAGTTAAGAAGAAGAAGAAGAAGAAGAAGAAGAAACTTAAATTTTGATAAGCAAATCTGATTTAATGCCAAAAGCTCTCATACCACCTTATGTGAACCCCAAAGATCAAAATGAAACCCATAAGTAAAAGAGTGAATCAAAAATCCCATGAAAGTTATATCAGGTTTAGCAAAAGTAAAACCTTGGCCTAATACTTAAAGGAACAAGAACTTATAGTATAAACCTAGACATAATGTTCAAAGGAACAAGAATTTGATGCATAAACCTAGACCCAATGCTTAAAGGATCTTGAAGCAAAGGTATCAAGAAGGATATGGGCATTATAATTTATAAAGAAGAGACTTGGGAGTAATAAGTCGAGTTGGAATGCCACAAAAAGTTATAAAAGGTAGCTAAGAAAAAGAATGAGAAAAACTCAAATTTCAGAAATCAAACCTGATTTAAAGCCCACAACTCTCATACCACTTAATGTGAACCCCAAAGGACATAATGAAATCTATAAAGAGCACAATGAAACCCATAAGCAAAATAAGGAATTGAAAACCCTATAAAAGTTAAATCAGGTTTAATAAATGTAAAACCTTGACCTAATGTTCAAAGAAATAGGAACTTAAGGTGTAAACCAACACCCAATGTTCAAAGGAACATGAACTAATGGTATAAAGAAGGAGATGAGCACCACACTCCATAAAAAAGAGATTTCAGTGTGATAAGTCAAGTTGGAATGCCACAAAAAGTTATAAAAGGCAATTAAGAAGAAGAAATGGAGAAAAACTCAGATTTAGAGAAACAAATCTGATTTAAAGTCGAAAGCTCTAATACTACCTAATGTGAACCCCAAATGGTACAATGAAACCCACAAAGAGTGCAATGAAACCCATAAGCAAAATAAGAAATTGAAAACCCCATGAAAGTTAAATAAAGTTTAACCTTGACCCAATGTTCAATGAAACTGGAACATAAGGTATAAACCTTGACCCAACTCTCAAAGGAATGTGAACAAAAGATATAAAAAAAGATATGGGCATTAAACTCTATAAAGAAGAGTTTGAGAGTAATGAGTTAAGTTAGAATGCCACAAAATATTATAAAAGGCATCTAAGAAGAGGAACTAAAGGAAAACTCAAATTTGGATAAGCAAATTTGATTTAAAGCCCAAAACACTCAGACCACCTAATTTAAACCCCAAAGGGCATAATGAAATCCATAAAGAGCACAATGAAACACACAAGCAAAATAAGGAATTGAAAACCCCATGAAAGTTATGTAAATTTTAACAAAATTAACCCAATGCTCAAAGGAACAAGAACTTAAGGTATAAACCTAGACCCAATGCTTAAAGGATCATGAACCAAAGGAATAATGAAGGATATGGGAATTAAACACTACAAAGAGGTGATATGGCAGTGATGAGTCGAATTGGAATGCAACAAAAAGTTATAAAAAGAAGCTAAGAAGAAGAATAAGAGTAAAACTCAAATTTAGATAAACAAATTTGATTTCAAGCCCAAAGTGCTCATACCACCTAATGTGAACCCCAAAGAGTGCAATTAAACCCACAACCAAGACAAGGAATTGAAAACTTTATAAAAGTTAAATCAGGTTTAACATAAGTAAAACCTTGGCCCAATGCTTAAAGGAACATGAAATTAAAGTATAAACTTAGACCCAATGTTCAAAGGAATAGGAATTTAATGTATAAACCTAGACTTAATGCTCAAATGGTCATGAACCAAATGTATAATAAAGGATATGGGCATTACGATTTATAAAGATTTAAGAGTGATGACTAGATTTGGAATGCTACAAAAAGTTATAAAAGACACCTAGGAAGAAGAACAAGTGAAAAACTCAAATTTAGATAAGCAAAGCCCAAAGCTCTCATCCACCCAATACGAATCCCAACTAGTGCAATGAAACCCATAAAGTGTGCAATGAAACCCACAAGCAAAACAACAAATTGAAAACCCTATGAAAGTTAAATCAAGTTTAGCAAAGGTAAAACCTTTGCTTGATGCTCAAAGGAATAGAAACTTAAGGTATAAACCAGAACCAATTTTCAAAGGAAAGAATTTAATGAAGAGATTTGGGAGTGACGAGTTGAGTTGGAATGCCACAAAAAGTTATAAAAGGCAGTTAACAAAAACAACAAAAGAAAAACTCAAATTTGGAAAGGCAAACCTAATTTAAAACCCGAAACTCTCATACCACCTAATGTGAACCACAAAGGGTTGAATGAAACCCACAAAAGCACAATGAAACCCATAAGCAAAACAAGGAATTGAAAACCCCATGAAAGTTAAATTTTGACTCAATGTTCAAAGGAACAGAAACATAAGGTATAAACCTAGATCAAATGTTCAAAGGAATAGCAATTTAATGTATAAACCTAGACCCAATGTTTAAAGGATTGTGAATGAAAGGTATAAAGAAGGATATGGGCATTACACTTTATAAAGAAGAGATTTGAGAGTGATGAGTTAAGTTGGAATGCTACAAAAAAGTTATAAAAGAAAACTAAGAAGAAGAAAAAGACAAAAACTCCAATTTGGATAAGCAAATCTAATATAAGGTCCAAAGCTCTCATATCACTTAATGTGAACCCCAAAGGGCGCAGTGAAACCGAAAAAGAGTAAAACCTTGGCCCAAAGCTCAAAGGACTAGGAACTTAATGTGTAAACTTAGACCTAATGTTCAAGGGAACAGGAATTTAATGTATAAACCTAGACTTAATGCTCAAATGATCATGAACAAAAGGTATAGAGAAGGATATGGGCAATTCCTTATTTTTCTTGTGGGTTTCATTGTGGGTGCCATTGTGCTCTTTAGGGTTCACATTAAGTGGTATAAGAGCTTTGGGCTTTAAATCAGATTTGCTTCTCCAAATATGAGTTTTTCTCTTATTCTTCTTCTTAGCTGCCTTTTATAACTTATCACGACATTCCAACTCAACTCATCACTCCCAAATCTCTTCTTTATAGGGTGTAATGCCAATATCCTTCTTTATACCTTTAGTTCATGATCCTTTGAGCATTGGGCCAAGGTTTTACTTATGTTAAAATTGATTTAACTTTCATGGGGTTTTCGAATCCTTGCTTTGCTTATGGGTTTCTTTGCATTCTTTGGGGTTCCCATCAGGTGGCATGAGAGCTTTAGGCTTTAAATCATATTTGCTTCTCCAAATTAGAGATTTTCTCTTATTCTTCTTCTTATTTGCCTTTTATAACTTATCGTGGCACTCCAACTCAACTCATTACATCCAAATCTCTTCTTTATACGGTGTAATGCCCATATCCTTCTTTATACCTTTGGTTCATGATCCTTTGAGCATTGGACCAAGGTTTTACTTATGTTAAAACTGACTTAACTTTCATGGAGCTTTCAAATCCTTGCTTTGCTTATAGGTTTCATTGCGCTCTTTAAGGTTCCCATTAGATGGCACGAGAGCTTTGGGCTTTAAATCATATTTGTGTTTCTAAATTTAAGTTTTTCTTTTATTCTTTTTTTAGCTTCCTTTTATAACTTTTTGTGGCATTCTAATTCACTCCCAAATATCTTCTTTATGGAGTGTGGTGCCCATCCTAATGTGAACCCTAAAGAGAGTAATGAAACCCACATGCAAAACAAGGAATTCAAAACCTCATAAAAGTTAAATTAGGTTTAACAAAAGTAAAACCACAACCCAATGTTTGAAGGAATAAGAACTTAATGTATAAAGCTAAACCCAATGTTTAAAGGAATAGGAACTTAAGGTATAAACTATGCACAATGTTTGAAGGAACATAAACCAATGGTATAAATAAGGAGATGGGCACTACACTCCATAAAGAAGAGATTTGAGAGTGATGAGTCAAATTGGAATGCCACAAAAAGTTATTAAAGGAAGCTAAGATGAAGAATAAGGGAAACACTCAAATTTAGATAAGCAAATATTATTTAAAGCCCAAAGCTCTCATACCATCTAATGTGAACCCCAAAGAGAGCAATGAAATCCATATGCAAAACAAGGAATTCAAATATGATTTTGGATAATAGAGGCACAAAATTGTTCATAAACAGTTCGGATGGTAAGAATTGTCTATGAACAGTTTTGTGAAGCTAACAAGGTAGATCGGATGGTATCATGTCCCATAGATTATTAAATGGGATTATGTTGTTATGGCTAAGCAAATGAATGTTTTGCATGTGGATTTTAAACATGTTCCATGGCTGGCCAGACAGATTAATATTTGTTGGTGGGAAAAGTATGATTTTTTCAATGATGGGCAAATAAAACAATGAATTGAAAACCCCAAGAAAGTTAAATTAGGTTTGATAAAAGTAAATCCTTGAACCAATGTTCAACGGAACAGGAACTTGAAGTTTAAACCTACCCCAAGTGTTCAAACGAGCATGAACCGATGGTATAAAGAAGAAGATGGGTACCCCACTCCATAAAGAAGAGATTTGGGAGTGATGAATTAAGTTGAAATGCAACAAAAATTTAAGAAAGGCAGCTAAGAAGAAGAATGAGAGAAAAACTCGAATTTAAATAAGCAAATATGATTTAAACCACAAGCTCTCATACTGCCTAATGTGAAACCCAAGGTGTGCAATGAAACACATCAGCAAAATAAGGAATTCAAAACACCATGAAAGATAAATAAGGTTTAATAAAAGTAAAACCTTGACCTAATGTTCAAAGGATCAAAAACTTTAGGTAGAAACCTACACCCAATGTTGAAAGGAACATAAACCAATGGTATAAAGAAGGATATGGCTACCACACTCCATAAAGAAGAGATTTGTATGCAATGAGTCAAGTTGGAATACCACAAAATGTTGTAAAAGCCAAAGAAGAAGAAGAGTAGGGAAAAAACACAAATTCCAATAAGGCATCTATGAAGAAGAACAAGAGAATGACTCAAATTTAGATAAGCAAAGATGATTTAAAGCATAAAGCTATCATACCATGTAATGTGAAACCCAAGGTGCACAATGAAACATATGAGCAAAATAAAGAATTCAAAACCCCATGAAAGTTACATGGGCCCAGTGTTCAAAGGATCAAAAACTTATGTTTGAAACTTACACCTAACGTTCAAAGGAACATGAACCAATGGTATAAAGAAGGATATGGGCACCACACTCTATAAAGAAGAGATTTGTGAATGACGAGTAGAGTTGGAATGCAACAAAATGTTGTAAAAGCCAGCAAAGAAGAGGAGTCGAGAAAATACACAAATTCAGATAAGTAAACCTAATTTAAAGCCCAAAGCTCTCATACCACGTAATGTGAAGCCTTAAATGTGCAATGAAACCTGTAAAAAGCGCAATAAACCCACAAGTGAAACAACAAATTGAAAATCCCATGAAAGTGAAATCAGGTTTACTAAAAGTAAATCCTTGACCCAATGTTCAAAGGAATAGGAACTTAAGGTTTAAGCCTATCCCTAGTTTTAAAAGGAAAATGAACAAAGGGTACAAAGAAGGAGATGGGCACCACACTCTATAAAGAAGAGATTTGGGGGTGATGAGTTGAGTTAGAATGCCACAAAAAGTTATAAAAGGTATTTATGAAGAAGATTAAGAGAAAAATTCAAATGTAGATAAGCAAATATGATTTAAAGCAAAAAGCTCTCATACCACCTAATGTGAAACCCAAGGTGCACAATGAAACGCATAAGCAAAACAAGAAATTCAAAACCCCATGAAAGTTAAATATGGTTTAATAAAAGTAAAACCAAGACTGAGTGTTCAAAGCATGAGAAACTTAAAGTAGAAACCTACACCCAATGTTCAAAGGACTAGGAACCAATGGTATAAAGAAGGATTTAGGCACCACACTTCATAAAGAAGAGATTTGTGTGTGATGACTCAAGTTAGGGTGCCATAAAATGTTGTAAAAGCCAGCAAAGAAGAGGAGTAGGGGAAAAGCACAAATTTAGATAAGTAAATCTGATTTAAAGTTCAAAGCTCTCATGCCACGTAATGTGAAGCTCGAACAACGCAATAAAACCCGCAAAAGGCATAATAAAACCCACAAGTAAAACAAGAAATTGAAAACCCCATGAAAGTTAAATTAGGTTTAATAAAAGTAAAACCTTAACCCATTGTTCAAAGAAATAGGAACTTAAGGTATAAGCCTACCCCCAGAGTTCAAAGGAACATGAACCAATGGTATAAAGAAGGAGATGGGCACCATACTCCATAAAGAAGAGATTTGGGAGTGATGAGTCAACTTTGAATGCCACAAAAAGTTATAGAAGGCATCTATGAGGAAGAACAAGAGAAAGACTTAAATTTAGATAAGCAAATATGATTAAAAGCATAAAGCTATAATACCACATAATGTGAAACCCAAGGTGCACAATGAAATGCATGAGAAAAATAAAGAATTCAAAACCCCATGAAAGTAAAACCTAGGCCCAGTGTTCGAAGGATCAGAAACTTATTGTAGAAACTTTCACCCAATTTTTAAAGGAACATGAACCAATGGTATAAAGAAGGATATAGGGACCATACTCCATAAAGAAGAGATTTGTGAATGACGAGTAGAGTTGGAATACCACAAAATATTGTAAAAGCCAACAAAGAAGAGAAGTTGGGAAAATACACAAATTCAAATAAGTGAATCTGATTTAAAGCCCAAAGCTCTCACACTATGTAATGTGAAGCCCAAAGTGTGCAATGAAACCCACAAAAAGTGGAAGGAAAGTTAAATCAAGTTTACTTAAAGCAAATCTTTGACCCAATATTGAAAGGAACAGGAACTGAAAGTTTAAGCCTACACCTAGTTTTCAAAGGAAAATGAACCAAGGGTATAAAGAAGAAGATGGGCACCACACTTTATGAAGAAGAGATTTAGGGGTGATGAGTTGAGTTGGAATGCCACAAAAAGTTATAAAAGGTATTTATGAAGAAGAATAAAAGAAAAACTCAAATTTAGATTAGCAAATACAATTTAAAGCACTTAACTCTTATACCACCTAATGTGAAACCCAAGGTGCATAATGAAACACATAAGCAAAATATGAAATTCAAAACCATATGAAAGTTAAATAAAGTTTAACAAAAGTAAAACTAGGACCAAGTGTTCAAAGGATGAGAAACTTAAAGTAGAAACCTACACCCAATGTTTAAAGGAACAAAAACCAATGGTATAAAGAAGGATATGGGCACTACATTTTATAAAGAAGAGATTTGTGGGTGATGAGTCAAGTTGGGGTGCCATAAAATGTGGTAAAAGCCAGCAAAGAAGAGGAGCAGGGAAAATACCTAATTTCAGAAATGTAAATCTGATTTAAAGCCCCAAGCTCTCATACCACGTAATGTGAAGCTTGAAGGGCGCAATGAAACTTGTAAAAAGCACAATAAAACCCACAAGTAAAACAAGAATTGAAAACCCCGTGAAAGTTACATCAGGTTTAATAAAAGTAAAACCTTGACCCAATGTTCAAAGGAACAAGAACTTAAGGTTTAAACATAACCCCCAGTGTTTAAAGGAACATGAACCAAGGGTATAAAGAAAGAGATGGGAACCACACTTTATAAAGAAGAGATTTGGGAGTGATGTGTCAGCTTGGAATGCCACAAGAAGTTATAAAAAGCTTCTATGAAGAAGAATATGAGAAAAACTTAAATTTAGATAAGTAAACATGATTTAAACCATAAAGCACTCATATCAACTTATGTGAAACCCAACGTGCGTAATGAAACATAGAAGCAAAATAAGGAATTCAAAAACTTGAAAAAGTTAAATAAGGTTTAACAAAAGTAAAACCTAAACCCAATTTTCAAAGGATCAAAAACTTAAGGTTGAAACCTACACCTAATGTTCAAAGGAACATGAACCAATGGTATAAAGAAGGATATGGGTGCCACACTCTATAAAGAAGAGATTTGTGAGTGATGAGTAAAGTGGAATGCCACAAAATGTTGTAAAAGCCAACAAAGAAGAGGAGCAAGAGTAAACACAAATTCAAAGAAGTAAATTTGATTTAAAGGCTAAAGGTCTCATACCACTTAATGTGAGGGCCAAAGGGCATAATGAAACTTGCAAAAAGTGCAATAAAACCCATACGTAAAACAAGGAATTGAAAACCCTGTAAGAGTTAAATTAGGTTTAATAAAAGTAAAACCTTGACCCAATGTTCAAAGGAACAGGAATTTAAGGTATAAACCTACCCCAATGTTCAAAGGAACACAAACTAATGATATGAGGAAGAAGATAGGGACCACACTCCAGAAAGAATAGATTTGGGAGTGATGAGTCAAGTCGAAATAATGCCACAAAAATTTATAAAGGCAGCTAAGAAGAAGAGGAAAACTAAAATTTAATAAGCAAATATGATTTAAAGCTCAAAGCTCTCATACCACTTAATGTGAAACCCAAGGTGCACAATGAAACATATAAGGAAAACAAGGAATTCAAAACCCCATGAAAGTTAACTAAGGTTTAATAAAAGTAAAACCTAGACCTAATGTTCAAAAGATCAAAAACTTAAGGTAAAAACCTACACCTAATTTTCTAAGGAACATTTACCAACGGTATAAAGAAAGATATGGGCACCACACTCCAATAAAATGAGATTTGTGAGTGATGAGTCAAGTAGCAATGCCACAAAATGTGGTAAAAGCAAGCAAAGAAGAGAAGTAAGGGAAATACCCAAATTCAGGCAAGTAAATCTGATTTAAAGCCTAAAGCTCTCATACCGTATAATGTGAAGCCCGAAGGGCGCAATGAAACTTGCAAAAGGTGAAATAAAACCCACAAGTAAATCAAGGAATTGAGAACTACATCAAAGTTAAATCAGGTTTAATAAAAGTAAAACCTTGACCCAATGTTCAAGGAAAAAAAAACTTAAGGCATAAACCTAGCCTAGTGTTCAAAGGAACATGAACCAAGGGTATAAAGAAAGAGATGGGCACCATACTCCATAAATAACAGATTTGGGAGTGATGAATTGAGTTGAAATGCCACAAAAATTTTAAAAGAAAGCTCAAAAGAAGAACATGAGAAAAACTCAAATTTAGTTAAGCAAATATGATTTAAAGTACAAAGCTCTCATACCACCTAATGTCAAACCCAAGGTGCGCAATGAAATGCATAAGCAAAACAAGGAATTCAAAACCTAATGAAAGTGAAATAAGGTTTAACAAAAGTAAACCCTAGACCCAATGTTCAAAGGATTAGAAACATAAGGTAGAAACCTACACCCAATGTTCAATGGAACATATACCAATGTTATAAAGAAAGATATGGGCCTTACACTCCATAAAAAGGAGATTTGTGAGCAATGAGTGGAGTTGGAATGCCACAAAATGTTGTAAAAACGAGCAAAGAAAAGGAGTAGGAGAAAAACACAAATTAAGAGAAGTAGATTTGATTTAAAGCCTAAAACTCTCATACCACTTAATGTGAAGCCCATAGGTCGCAATGAAACCTGCAAAAAGCACAATAAAACCCATATGTATAATAAGGAATTAAAAGCCCTATGAAAGTTAAATAAGGTTTAATAAAAGTAAAACCTTGATTCAGTGGTCAAAGGAACAGGAACTTAAGGTATAAACTAACCCCAATGTTCAAAGGAACACGAATTAATGGCATGAAGAAGGAGATGGGCTCCATACTCCATAAAGAAGAGATTTAGGAGTGATGCGCCAAGTTGAAATGCCACAAAAAGTTATAAATGGAATCTATGAAGAAGAACAAGAGAAAAGCATAAATTTAGATAAGCAAATATGATTTAGAGCACAAAGCTCTCATACCACCTAATGTGAAACCCAAGGTGCCCAAAGAAATGCATCAGCAAAACAAGGAATTCAAAACCCCATGAAAGTTAAATTAGGTTTAATAAAAGTAAAACCTTGACCAATGTTCAAAGGAATAAGAACTTAAGGTATAAACCTACCCCTAATGTTCAAAGGAACATGAACCAGTGGTATAAAGAAGGAGTTGATCACCACACTCCATAAAGAAAAGATCTGGGGGTGATGAATTGAATTGAAATGCCACAAAAATTTATAAAAGGCAAGTAAGAAGAAGAACATGAGAAAAACTCAAATTTGGATAAGCAAATATGATTTAAAGTACAAATCTCTCATACCACCTAATGTGAAACCCAACATGCGCCATGAAATACAAAAGAAAAACAAGGAATTCAAAACCCTATGGAAATTAAATAAGGTTTAACAAAAGTAAAACTTGGACCCAATGTTCAAAGGATAAGAAACATAAAGTAGAAACTTACACCTAATGTTCAATGGAACATGAACCAATGGTATAAAGAAGGATATGGGCACCACACTCCAAAAAGAAGAGATTTGTGAGTGATAAGTAGAGTCGGAATGCCACAATGTTGTGAAAGCCAGCAAAGAAGAGTAGGAGGAAAAATACACAAATTTATATAAGTAAATCTGATTTGAAGCCCAAAGCTCTCATACCACGTGATGTGAAGCTCGAAAGGTGCAATGAAACCTACAAACAGTGCAATAAAACCCAAAAGTAAAGCAACAAATTGAAAACCCCATGAAAGTCAAATTAGGCTCAATAAAAGTAAATCCTTAATCCAATGTTCAACGGAACAGGAACTTAGGATTCAAACCTACCCCTAATGTTCAAAGGAATATGAACTAAGGGTATAAAGAAGGAGATGGGCACCACACTCCATAAAGGAGAGATTTGGGAGTGATGAGTTGACTTTGAATGGCATAAAAAGTTATAAAAGGCATCTATATGAAGAAGAATAAGAGAAAAACTAAAATTTAGATTAGCATATATGATTTAAAGCACAAAGCACTCATACCACCTAATGTGTAACCCAAGGTGTGTAACGAAATGCATCAGCAAAACAAGGAATTCAAAACCACATTAAAGTTAAAAAAGGTTTAACAAAAATAAAACCTGGACCAAATGTTCAGAGGATCAGAAACTTAAGGTAGAAACCTATACCAATGTTCTAAGGAACATAAACCAACGATATAAAGAAGGCTCTAGGCACTACACTCCATAAAGAAGAGATTTGTGTGCAATGAATTTACTTGAATGCCATAAAATGTTGTAAAAGCTAGTGAAGAAAAGGAGCAGGGGAAAAACACAAATTCAGATAAGTAAATCTAATTTAAAGCCCAAAGCTCTCGTGCCATGTAATGTGAAGCCCAAAGGGTGCAATGAAACCTGCAAAAAGCACAACAAAACCTAGAAGTAAAACAACGAATTAAAAACCCAATGAAAGTTAAATCAGGTTTAATAAAAAAAAATCCTTGACCCAATGTACAAAGGAATAGGAACTTAAGGTTTAAACCTAACCCAAGTGTTCAAAGCAACACGAACCAAGGGTATAAAGAAGGAGATGGGCACCACACTTCATAGAGAACATATTTGGGAGCGATGAGTCAATGTGGAATGCCACAAAAAGTTATTAAAGGCATCTATGAAGACAAAGAAGAGAGCTAAAATTTAGATAAGCAAATATGATTTAAAGCACAAAGCTATCATACCATGTAATGTGAAACCCAAGGAGAGCAATGAAACGTATAAGCAAAATAAAGAATTCAAAACCCCATGAAAGTTAAATAAAGTTTGACAAAAGTAAAACTTGGGCCCAATGTTCAAAGGATCAAAAACTTAAGGTAGAAACTTACACCTAATGTTCAAAGGAACATGAACCAATGGTATAAAAAAGGATATGGGCACCACATTCCATAAAGAAGAGATTTGTGTGAGATGAGACAAGATGAAATGCCACAAAATGTTGTAATAGCCAATGTAAAAGAGGAGCAGAAGAAAAACACAAATTTAGATAAGTAAATCTGATTTAAAGAACATATTTGGGAGTGATGAGTCGATGTGGAATGCCACAAAAAGTTATTAAAGGCATCTATGAAGACAAAGAAGAGAAAGCTAAAATTTAGATAAGCAAATATGATTTAAAGCACAAAGCTATCATACCATGTAATGTGAAACCCAAGGAGCGCAATGAAACGTATAAGCAAAATAAAGAATTCAAAACCCCATGAAAGTTAAATAAAGTTTAACAAAAGTAAAACTTGGGCCCAATGTTCAAAGGATCAAAAACTTAAGGTAGAAACTTACACCTAATGTTCAAAGGAACATGAACCAATGGTATAAAAAAGGATATGGGCACCACACTCCATAAAGAAGAGATTTGTGTGAGATGAGACAAGATGGAATGCCACAAAATGTTGTAATAGCCAATGTAGAAGAGGAGCAGAAGAAAAACACAAATTTAGATAAGTAAATCTGATTTAAAGCCCAAAGCTCTCATACCACTTAATGTAAACCCTGAAGGGTGCAATGAAAATTGCAAAAGGTACAATAAAACCCACAAGGAAAACAAGGAATTGAAAACCCCATAAAAGTTAAATCTGGTATAATCAAAATAAAACCATGGCTCACTATTCAAAGGAACAATAACTTAAGGTATAAACCTACCCTTAGTGTTTAAAGGAACATGAACCAATGGGATAAAGAAGGAGATCAATACCACACTTCAGAAAGAAGAGATCTGGGAGTGGTGAATTGAGTTGAAATGCCACAAAAATTTATAAAAGGCAACTAAGAAGAAAAACATGACAAAAACTCAAATTTAAATAAACAAATATAATTTAAAGCACAAAGCTCTCATACCACTAAATGAGAAACCCAAGGTGTGCAATGAAATACATAAGCAAAACAAGGAATTCAAAACCCCAAGAAAGTTAAATAAGGTTTCACAAAAATAAAACCTAGACCCAATGTTCAAAGGAACATGAACCGATGGTATAAAGAAGGACATGGGAACCACACTCCCTAAAGAAGAGATTTGTGAGTGACGAGTAGAGTTGGAATGCCACAAAATGTTGTAACAGCCAGCAAAGAAGAGGAGTTGGGAAAATACACACATTCAGATAAGTTAATTTGATTTAAAGCCCAAAGCTCTCATACCACGTAATGTGAAGCCCAAAGCGTGCAATGAAACCTACAAAAAGCACAATAAAACCCATAAGTGAAACAACAAATTGAATACCCCATGAAAGTTAAATTAGGTTTAATAAAAGTAAATTCCTACCTAATGTTCAAAGGGATAGAAACTTATAGTTTAAGCCTATGCTTAGTGTTCAAAGAAACATGAACAAAAGGTATAAAGAAGGAGACGGGCACCACACTCCATAAAGAAGAGGTTTGGGAGGGATGAGTTGAGTTGGAATGCCATAAAAAGTTATAAAAAGCATTTATGAAGAAGAACAAGAGAAAAACTCAAATTTAGATAACAAATATGATTCAAAGCACAAAGCTCTCATACCACCTAATGTGAAACCCGAGGTCTGCATTGAAACACATAAGCAAAACAAGGAATTCAAAACCCCATGAAAGTTAAATAAGGTTAAACAAAAGTAGAACCTGGAGCCAGTGTTCAAAGGATCAAAAACATAAGGTAAAAACCTACACCCAATGTTCAAAGAAACATGAACTAATGGTATAAAGAAGGATATGGGCACCACACTCCATAAAGAAGAGATTTGGGTGCGATGAGTCGACTTGAAATGCCATAAAAATTTATAAAAGGCAGCTAAGAAGAAGAACACAAGAAAAGCTCAAATTTAGATAAGCAAATATGATTTAAAGCACAAAGCTCTCCAACCACCTAATGTCAAATACAAGGAGTGCAATGAAATGCATAAGCAAAACAATGAATTCAAAACCCCATGAAAGTGAAGTAAGGTTTAACAAAAGTATACCTTGGACCCAATGTTCAAACAATTATAAACATAAGGTAGAAACCTACACCTAATGTTCAATGGAATATGAACCAATGGTATAAAAAAGGATATGGGGACCACACTCCATAAAGAAGAGATTTATGAGCGATGAGTAGAGTTGGAATGCCACCAAATGTTGTAAAAGCCAGCAAAGAAAAGGAGCAAGGGAAAGCATAAATTCAGATAAGTAAATCTGATTTAAAGCCCAAAGCTCTTATACCACGTAATGTAAAGCCTAAAGAGCATAGAGAAACTCGCAAAAGCACAATAAAACCCACAACTAAAACAAGGAATTGAAAACCCCATGAAAGTTAAATCAAGTTTAATAAAAGTAAAACCTTGACCTAATTTTCGAAGGAATAGGGACTTAAGGTATAATTCTACACCTAATGTTTGAAGGAATATGAACCAATGGTATAAAGTAGGATATGGGCACCACACTCCATAAAGAAGAGATTTATGAGTGATGAGTCAAGTGGGAATGCCACAAAATGTTGTAAAAGGTAGCAAAGAAGAGGATCAGAGGCAAACATAAATTCAAATAAGTAAATCTGATTTAAAGCCCAAAGCTCTTATACTATGTAAAGTGAAGCCCACAAAGACACAATAAAACCCATAAGTAAAAGAAGGAATTGAAAACCCTATGAAAGTTAAATTAGGTTTAATAAAAGTGAAATCTTGACCCAATTTTCAAAGGAATAAGAATTTAAGGTATAAACCTACACCCAATGTTTGAAGGTATATGAATCTATGGTATAAAGAAAGATATGGGGACCAAACTTCATAAATAAGTGATTTGTGAGTGATAAGTCAAGTTGGAATGCCAAAAAATGTTGTGAAAGTCAACGAAGAAGAGGAGTAAGGGAAAAACACAAATTCAAAAAAGTAAATATGACTTAAAGCCCCAAGCTCTTATACCACATAATGTGAAGCCTGAAGGACATAATAAGATGCACAAAAGGCACAATAAAACCCACAAGTAAAACATGAAATTGAAAACCCCATGAAAGTTAAATCATGTTTAATAAAAGTAAAACCTTGACCCAATTTTCAAAGGAACAAGAACTTAAGGTATAAACCTAGTCCCAACATTCAAAGGAACATGAACCAAGGGTATAAAGAAGTTAATAGGTGCCACATTGCAAAAAGAAGTGATTTGGGTGTGGTGAGTCAAATTGGAATGCCACGAAAAGTTATAAAAGCCAACTAAGAAGAAGAAAAATGGAAAAACTCAAATTTGGATGAGCAAATCTAATTTGAAGCCCAAAGCTCTCATACCACCTAAAGTGAACCCCAAAGAATGGAATAGGAGTCCAAGGAATAAACCCAGATCAGATGTTCAAACTAACATGAACTGCAAGTGTAAAGAAGGATATGGGCATGACACTCCATAAGGAAGAGATTTAGGTGTGATAAGTTGAGTTGAAATGCCATAAAAATTTATAAAAGGCAATTAAGAATAAGAGGAAGAGAAAAACTAAAATTTAGAGAAGCAATATGATTTAAAGCTTAAAGATCTCATACTACCTAATGTGAAACCCAAGGTGCACAATGAAATGTATAAGCAAAACAAGGAATTCAAAACCCCATGAAAGTTAAATAAAGTTCAATAAAAGTAAAACCTGGACCCAATGTTCAAGGGATCAGAAACATAAGGTAGAAACCTACACCCAATGTTCAAAGGAACATTTACCAATAGTATAGAGAAGGATATGGGCACCAGACTCCATAAAAAAAGAGATTTGTGAGTGATAAGTCGAGTTGGAATGCCACAAAATGCTGTAAAAGTAAGCAAAGAAAAGGAGTAAGGGAAATACACAATTTTAGGTAAGTAAATCTTATTTAAAACCCAAAGCTCTTATACTACGTAATGTAAAGCCCGAAGGGCACAATGAAACATGCAAAAAGCACAGTAAAAACCAAAAGTAAAACAAGGAATTGAAAACCCCATGAAAGTTAAATAAGGTTTAATAAAAGAAAATCCTTGATCAAATGTTCAAAGGAATAGGAGCTTAAGGTTTAAACCTACCCCCAATTTTCAAAGGAATATGAACCAAGGGTATAAAGAAGGAGATGGCCACAACAATCCATAAAGAAGAGATTTTTATAAAAGGCATCTATAAAGAAAAACAAGAGAAAGACTAAAATTTAGATAAGCAAACATGATTTAAAACACAAAGCTCTCATACCACCTAATGTGAAACCCAAGGTGTGCAAAGAAATGCATAATCAAAATAAGGAATTCAAAAGCCCAAGAAAGTTAAATAAGGTTTAACAAAAGTAAAACCTATAACCAATGTTCAAAGGATCAAAAACTTAAGGTAGAAACCTACACCTAATGTTCAAATGAACATGAACCAATGTACAAAGGAATAGGAATGTAAGGCTTAAACCTATCCCTAGTGTTCAAATGAACATGAACCAAAGGTATAAAGAAGGAGGTGGGCACCATACACTTTATAAATAACAGATTTGGCAGTGATGAGTTGACTTGGAATGACACAAAAAGTTATAAAAGGCATCTATGAAGACAAACAAGACAAAAGCTAAAATTTAAATAAGCAAATATGATTTAAAGCACAAAGCTATCACACCATGTAATGTGAAACCCATGGTGCGCAATGAAATGCATAAGCAAAATAAAGAATTCAAAACCCCATGGAAGTTAAATAAGGTTTAACAAAAGTAATACTTAGGCCCAATGTTCAAAGGATTAGAAATTTAAGGTAGAAACTTACACCTAATGTTCAAAGGAACATGAACTAATAATATAAAGAAGGATATGGGCACCATACTCCATAAAGAAGAGATTTATGAGTGATGAGTCAAGTTTGAATGCCACAAAATGTTGCAATAGCTGGTGTAGAAGAGGAGCTGGAGAAAAACACAAATTCAAATAAGTAAATCTGATTTAAAGCCCAAAGCTCTCATACCACTTAATGTGAAGCTCAAAGGGCGTAATGAAACCTACAAAAAGCACAATAAAACCCATAAGAAAAACAAGGAATTGAAAACCCCATGAAAGTTAAATTAGGTATAATAAAAGTAAAACCTTGACCTACTATTCAAAGGAATAGGAACTTAAGGTATAAACCTACCCTTAATGTTCAAAGGAACATGAACCAATGGTATAAAGAAGGAGATGGCACCACACTCCATACAGAAGAGATCTAGGAATGATGAATCGAGTTGAAATGCTAGAAAATTTATAAAAGTCGTCTAAGAAGAAGAACATAAGAAAAACTAAAATTTAGATAACCAAATATGATTTAAAGCACAAAGCTCTCATAGCACTAATGTGAAACCCAAGGTGTGTAATGAAATACATAAGCAAAATAAGGAATTCAAAACCCTAGGAAATTTAAATAAGGTTTCACAAAAGTAAAAACTGGACCCAATGTTCAAATGATTAGAGACTTAAGGTAGAATCTTGCACCCAATGTTCAAAGCAATATGAACCAATGGTATAAAGAAGAATATGGGCACCACACTCCATAAAGAAGAGATTTGTGAGCAACGAGTAAAGTTGGAATGCCACAAAATGTTGTAAAAGCCAACAAAGAGGAGGAGCCAAGAAAATACATAAATTCAAAAAAGTTATTTGATTTAAAGTCCAAAGCTCTCATACCACATAATGTGAAGCCCGAAGTGCACAATGAAACTTGCAAAATGTGCAATAAAACCCACAAGTGAAACAACAAATTGAAAACCTCATGAAAGTTAAATCAGGTTTAATAAAAGTAAATTCTTACCCAAGTGAAACAATGAATTGAAAACCTCATGAAAGTTAAATCAGGTTTAATAAAAGTAAATTCTTGCCCAATGTTGAAAGGAATAGGAACTTAAGGTTTAAGCCTACCCCTAATGTTCAAAGGAACATGAACCAAGGGTATAAAGAAGGAGATAGGCTCCACACTCCATAAAGAAGAGATTTGGGAGTGATGAGTTGGGTTGGAATGCCATAAAAAGTTGTAAAAAGCATTTATGAAGAAGAACAAGAGAAAAACTCAAAATTAGATAAGCAAATTCAAAGCACAAAGCTCTCATACCACCTAATGTGAAACCCGAGGTGTGCAATGAAATGCATAAGCAAAACAAGGCATTCAAAACCCTATGAAAGTTAAATAAAGTTAAACAAAAGTAAAACCTAGACCCAATGTTCAAAAAAACTTAAGGTAGGTTCCAATGTTCAAAAAAACATGAACAAATGGTATAAAAAAAGATATGGGACCACACTTCATAAAAAAGAGACTTGTGAGCAATGAGTCAAGTTGGGATGCCATAAAATGTTGTAAAAGCTAGTAAAGAAGAGGAGCAAGGGAAAATCCAATATTAAGATAAGTAAATCTAATTTAAAGCCTAAAGCTCTCATAGCACATAATGTGAAGCCCAAAGGGCACAATGAAACTTGTAAAAAGCACAATAAAACCCCTAAGTAAAATAAGGAATTGAAAACCCCATAAAAGTTAAATCAAGTTTAATAGAAGTAAATCCCTGACCCAATGTTTGAAGGAATATGAGCTTAAGTTTTAAACCTACCCCTAGTGTTCAAAGGAACATGAACCAAGGATATAAAGAAAGAGATGGGCATCACGCTCCATAAAGAAGAGATTTAGGAGTGCTAAGTTGAGTTGGAATGCCACAAAAAGTTATAAATGACATCTATGAAAAAGAAAAAGAGAAAAACTAAAATTTAGAAAGAGGTGTTTTGAGATTGGTTATTAACTACAAACTTTTAAATAAGGCATTAAGATGGATTAGATATCTTATACCTAATAAAAAAAAATTACTTAATAGGCTTTATAAAGCCTAAGTAGATTCAAAATTTGATATGAAATATGATATTCTAGCTATTTTCTCTAGTAAAAATCTTAGGAAAGAATACATCCTTGTACCACCTAAGATAAGACAAGTCTAGGCATCTTAAATTATTGAGTTATTTATAAGTTTTGAGATTTTGCTTCATTTGATAAATAAAAATTCCACCAGCTTTTAAGCTATCTAGTAAATCCACTAGTTATAAACCTTGTTATTTAAGGGTTAGAATTACCCTTTGATTTTGTAGTAGTAGCAAACATTATGATGTTATTGTCATTATATTAAATATAATTATACTTAGGCTATTCCTCTAATAAGAGTGAGCATTAGAGTTTTTGACTTTCTGTCTTCAACTATTGCTTTAGTGGTTAATAAACAACTAAGAACTTTTAGTCTAACTTTTAGGCCAAAATCTTGGTCTTTATTTAATATGGGGTATTAAGATAAAAATAAAAGTTTTAATGTCCTTACAATTATAAATGAGGTAAAAGAAAAAGTGAAAGAATTATTTTACTCTTCTAGAAATACCACAAAATGAAAATTATGTTTTATGACTTTTAACTAAAAAGAGTAGGAACTCTAAATTAAACATCATAAAAAATATATTAAGGAAATGAGAGTAATTGATATTTTTACTTACTTAGAGAAGGTTTATAAGGACATGCTTATCAAAAAGATTATAATTCTTGATGCAAACAAAAAAGTTAATTTATGATCATTTTAAGTGAATAACATCATGCAATGAAAGGAAAAGTCTTATTGTCAAGAAATGAAGTAACCATTTCCTATTTATGATCATAACCTATTCAAACCATGAGAGAGAAAGCTAGTAAAGAACAATAACTCCCTATATGATGGATGTTAATTGATTCAAACTACCAAAGGTGTATTGACATGCTTATGACAATGAATTTATTGGTTTGTGTAGACACAAAAGTTAATTTCTTGATCATTTAGTGTGATAAGTCCTTCCAATGAATGGTGATGTTTTGCTAGAAAGGAATGAAGCAACAATTTCATCTTTTAAGACTCGAACTATTAAATTCTCGTTGGAAAAGTTAATCAAGATCAATGACTCCTTTGTTTAAGGGAATTCAACGATATCAAAGTGACAAATATGTAAGGACATGCACATCATAATGAATATAATGTTTAGTGGAGACACAAAAGTTAATTTTATGATTATTCTGTGTTAATGAGTGATAACAGCAAAAGGAGAAGCCATATTAATAAGCAATGATGTAATAATGTGATCCTTTATGAATTGAACCATTTAATCCATATGAGAAAACTAATCAAGATTAATAACCCTTTTGTTTGATGGAATTCAATACATTTAGACTACCAAAAATTGTATTAATGTACTTGTCATAATGAAAGTACTATTTTGTGTGAACAAGTGTTAATTTCATCACCATTTAGCATGGTAAGTCCTAACAATGAAAGAAAAAGCTTTGTTACAAAGAAATGAAGTGACTATTTCATTCTTTAGAAATTGAACCATTTAATCATTGTAAGAGAAACTAATAAAGATCAATGACTCCCATATTTGATTGAATTCAATAGTTCTTTGACTTTAGTTTCATATCGAGCCAAATCAAGATACTTCTTTAATTGTTCTCATTTTTCTTTTGAATCTGCAATTTTATCAATAAGAGACTAAACCCTAATCCATAAAAGAAAAAGAAAATAGTAATCTATTATAAATATGGAAAAATAAGGCATTATGTTAATAAGCGTAAAAGAAAGCAAAAAAATCCAAGAATTATCTTTAGATGAGGATCTTAAAAGGTCTTTGATGCACATTTTCTTATCAAAAAGTGAGTATGAAGAATCAAACTTGTGAATAGACCTTTTGAAAGAAGAAGCAACCTTTGAGGATGATTTGAGTGATAGTTGTTAGGGGCAATGTAATTATTATCAAGCCTTGTGTAAAAGAAATGGCTTATTAATCCTTACTAAACAAGATAATCTGATTTTGGATTTTATTAATAAGATTGCAGATCTAAAAGAAAATTGTGAACAAGTAGAGAAGTATCTACATTTAATTCGAGATGAGATTAAAGTCAAAGAATTAGAAAAAGATTATACTTTAAAAACTATTATTTAAAGAATTAGAAAAGATCACTTTAGTTTAGAAAAGATCAATTTGTGAGCTTAAAGCTGATATAAATTAGTTAAAATTTAAAATAAAAGAGTTAAAAGAAATGGTTTTAGTTCTAGAAACAATGTCTTATAAGGTTAAAGATCCTCTAGATATTCTAGATATCTCATTAAAAGAGGACTTAAGTACTCTTCAATATGTTAATTTGATTAATAGGGTTACTACCCGTAAATGGTGTAGTAAGATTATAGTTATAATCAATAAAGATTCATCTTTTTAACCATTACTTTAATTGATTTAGGCATGGATATGAATAGTACTAATGAAAGAATTGTACCTTTAAAATACTTTTTAAAAACTACTAAGGTGTTAAACTCTATTGATAAGAGAAAGCTATTATAAAATACAAGTTATCACAAGTTATGATATGCAATGAAGGAATTTGCATTAAAATTCCTTTTGTTTTGGTTAAAAATCTGTCTCAGGATGTTATTTTGAAAAATCCTTTTTGGCACTTGCCATATCCTATTAAGCAAATTTGTAATTAAGGGATTTACTTTGAAATAAATGGAAAGCTTATTAGTTTCAAATTTGTATGCATTCCCTAACATAAGAAGATAAATATAATACAAAGAACTATTAAAAAAGAGAGAGATTTATTCAATCTCTATAGTTTGAAGTAAAAAAATAAACATTTGCATATGAAAATAAATAGTTTCATTATTCAAGTAAAAATACAAGAGATGTAGGGAAAATTAGAAATAACAGTTTGTTAGGAAGTTCTAACAACTTTTTGAATTAAAAGACGCATGCAGTTGAACTACCTTATGAGATGACCTTTAATGAAAGTTAAATTCCAACAAAAGCCAAGCTCATAGTTATGGGACTAAGGCATTTAGAGATTTGTAGAAATGAGATAAATGATCTTGTAACCAAAGGGCTTATTAGAAAAAGTAATAGCCCTTCCTTATCTTATTTATTCCAAGATAATTGGGATGGATGCATTATATAAAGGTTATGGGGAATCCTTAGGCAAAAGATTAACTTTAAAGAATAGTTAATTCACTTCACTTTAGGAGTTTAGAGAGGAGCTAGAGTTAATTACTCTATTATAGAAAAAAAATTTTAACAATTGTGCTATGCATTCAAAAATTTGAAAGTGGTCTATTAAACTAGAAGTTTCTTTTAAGAATAGATTGTAAGGCAACAAAAAATGTCCTTACTAAAGATGTTAAAGCATCATTTCTAAACAAATTATTGCTAGTTGGCAAGGAGTTATATCTATTTTTTATTTTGACATCAAGTTTGTTAAAGGAATCTTTAATTCATTATTAGATTTTCTAACTTGCGAATTTTTTTAGGGAACCTCTCAATGAGTAAATGGCCCTCATATAGGGACCTCAGTCCTTAGTAAAGTCAATTTTTCACTAACCAAGGATGCTTCAAGTTTAAAAAATAAAGAAGTTGATAAACTCCACAATGATGCTTATGAGTGAGTTTTGAATAAATCCATAACATATCCTTTAATTCCAAAGAACATTGATTTTCTATGTGCTATTAAGAATAAATATGCTTAACTTCAACCTAATGAAGTCACTTAGTTTTATCTTAAAGATGATATGTATCTTCATACTAGTATGTAAGATTGCCTGTATTATCAACAAATTTTACATGAAATAGGTTGTATGATTATTGAACCCTTTGAAAGAGGATCTTGTTTAATTTACAACTTTAGAGATTGGGTCTATGCCAAATTCAAGATAAAGAAAATACTTTATCCAAAAGATTGGCAAGGTGACCTCTTTGGCTACCGTGATCTCAAAGAATAGTGGAAGGTTAAATCTTATAATTACTTTGATTATATCGAAGCATGAAAAAGAGACTTATTATATGAAAATAGGTAAAGAAATTTAGTTGGTTCATTCAAATTCACCTTTTAAATGATCCAAAGAAATTTTCAACTTGGTTTAGAACCTAGTTTTTCAAATGGGGTTTGCATCACTCAACCTGACACATAAACTTAAAATTGTTTATGAACAATTTTGTGAAAAGAATGATAAGGTTAAAGACCCATTATTGATATTTGTCGTATGGTGTCACCTCCTATGTATTATAAAATGGGATTACACTATCATGGCAAAATATGCAAATATCCTAAATGTGGACATTAAGCATGTAGCTCGGCTAACAAGAAGGATTAACATCCATTAGTGGGAAAAGTTTGATTTCTTTTATATTGCTAAAAGAGTTATCTATATAAATGGATCCAAGGTTCCACAACCAAAAATTACCACTTTTGGCATTCCCAAAGAATTACTAAAGAACTTAATGGAGTCTATGTTTAAAGAAAAGTTATTGCAAATGATGGCCTTATTACTCTAACTTGAATATGACACATAGACAAGTCACACTGAAAGTAGTAAAAGACTTGATAAGGATGATGTCATGCAAGATTCTTAAGATCCTTACAAGTTATAAACAACAAAATTACTTTCGATGAAAAAGCAATTAAAGACGCCAAACAAGACAATTTTTATTAAAACTACTTGCTTTTCCATACTAGCATAATCTAATTTGATAATCCATAAGATGCAATACCATGCAACAAACATTAATAATGGGTCTTTAACCTTAACATTTACTTCACATAACTATTCATAAACAATTTTTCACTTTGTGAGGTAGGGTTAAATGATGTCAACCCCATTTAAAAAACCAAATTTTAAATTAGTTCAAAAATTTCTTCAAATCATTCAGAGGATAGAACCAGCTGAATTTCTTTTTCCTATTTCCATAAAATAAGGCTCTTTTCCATCCTTCAGTATAATCAAAGTAATTATAGGATTTAAGCTTTCACCATTCTTTCATATCTTTACAGCTAAAGAGATCACATTACCAATCTTTTGGATAAAGAATTTTCTTTGTCTTGAACTTAGCATAGCCCCAATCTCTAAAGCTGTAGGCTGATTTAAATCCTCATTCTATGGGTTCAATAACCACTAAGTAGATTTCATGTAATATATGTTGATAGGATAAACAATCCTTCATACTATTATAAGGATACATATCATTTTTAAGATTTAATTAAACAACCTCATTAGGTTTAAGTTGAACATAAGTATTCATAATAGCACATAATAGGTTTATATACTTTGAAATTAAAGGATAAATTATGGATTTAACCAAAATTTGCTCATAAGCATCAATGTGAAGTTTATCAACTTCTTTTGATTTTGCATCTTTAGCTAGTGAATTAACCAGCTTTGTTAAAGATTGAGGTTCCTATATGGGAGGCCTCTTACTCATGGTGAAGTTTCTTACAAAAACTCATGAGATAGGAAATCAGGTAAAGAATCAGAATCTCATTTAATAAACTCTAGATCAAAATAAAACACAAATAAAATTCCTTGTCATCAAGTAAAGATTTATTTAAAAGCAATGTTCTTCGCATTTTTAGTAAGGACATTTTTTGTTACCTTATAATCTATAATAAGAAGAAATTTCTAATTCAACATATCACTTTCAAACTTTTGAATGCATAACACAATTGCTAAAATTTCTTTCTTTATGGTAAAATAATTAACTCTAACTCCTCTCCAAAATCCTAAAGCAAAGCAAACAAATTGTTCTTTAGAATTAATCCTTTTCTTAAGGATTCCCCCATATCCTTTATTTGATACATTTGTTTCTACAATTTTAAAAATATCAAGATGAGGAAGAGCTAAACATGGCTACTCTTTTGTTCTCATTTTAATTTTTCCAATCTAGCAAATTTTTCTATAATCTTTCAAAAAGAGCCTTAGTATCATAAATTAAATCCTTAAAATATTTTAAAATATAATTTAGGCACCCTAAAAATCTTTGCAACTATTGTTTGTCTCTTATTTCATTAGGAAATTTAAAGGTAAATTCAGTTACTCAATCAATAGGAATAATAATTCCATTTTTTATGAAGTGCCCATGGTACCTATCCTTGTTTTGGAATAATTTCATCTTCTTAGTAGAAATTGCTAAACCAACTTTTTTAATAACTTTTAAGAAAAAATTCAAATGTTTGAAATGTTACTTGATGGTATTAGAAAATATTAATACACCATTAATAAAAATAATTGTAAATGTTAAATAAGTATTGAATATTTCATTCATAATTTTCTTAAATTCAAAAGGTGCAATTTTAACCCAAAAGGTGTTACATTCCATTCATAACATCTAAATAAAGCTGTAAATGCTATTTTATATTTATCTTCTTCATGAATATGGATTTGCCAAATCTTAAGCAAATCTTTTTTGTTTGGTATAGGATACCTAATTTACCGTAATGCCTTATTTAAAGGCTTGTAGTTATTAACTAACCTCAAAACTCCTCTTTCCAATTCTATAACATTTTCAACATAAAATACTAGGTAATTCCAAGAATTGTTACATTTTCTAAAAACCCTTTCTTCACTTTTACAAATCTCTAAATGCCTTGGTCCCATAACTATAGGTTTGACTTTTGACTTCCAATAAAAGTCATTTCATATGGTAATTCTACTATGTGTTTTTTTAATTCCAAAAAACTTGAGGAATTTCTACACAAACCATAGTTTCTAATTTTGTCTATATCTTCTACATTTTTTATTGAATAATAGAAGTATTAATTTGCTCTTACAAATATTTATTTTTTACCTCCAATTGTAGAAATTGAATAAATTTCTCTTTTCTTTTAATTGTTTTTTAAAGTAAACCTATCTCCTTATATTGAGGAGTAGATACTTAAATTTAATAAACTTTTCATTTATTTATTAGTAAATCCCTCGATCATTAATCTCCTTAATAGGATATAGTATATGCAAGAAAGGATTTCCTAATATAACATCTTAAGATAGGTTTTTAACGAACACAAAAGGAATTTTTATGCAAATTCCTTCATTGCATATAGCTACTCGTGACAACTTGTACTTAATAATAAGTTTACTCTTATCAGCTATGTTTAACACTTCTATTATTTTTGAAAAATATTTTGAAGGAACTATTCCCTTATTGATACAATTGATATTAGCACTTAAATCTATTAAGATGATGGTAGAAAAGATATATTCTTTATTGATTATGGTTGTAATTTTAGTATCTTACTTATAAGTAACAACCTTATCAATACAATTGACAGATTAAATAGTACATAGAGGTATATGGAATGCCTAAAGGATCTTCTACCTTATCAATCATTGATTCTAGAAATAACACTCTTTCTTTTAGTTTTTTGATTTTAGCTTTTAATTGATTGATTTCAGTTTTAAACTTTTCAACAAAGGACTACAATTCTAGTTTCTAAACTAGAATGATAATATCTAATTCTTTGAATAACAATTTTTAAACTGTAATCTCTTTTGGCTCTTTAATTTTGATATTATCTCAAGTTAGATAAAGATATTTTTCTAACTATTCTCTTTCCTCTTTTGGATTTGCAATTTTATCAATAAGATCTAATATCAAACTATCTTCTTTTGTAAGGACTAATAAGTCATTATTTTTACATAAGGCTTGATAATAATTGTATTGTTTATTGTAACTATTACCTCTATTAGACTTAGATTTATAGGTAGCTTCTTTGTCAAAAGGATCTACTTCTATGTTTAACTCTTTAAACTCACATTCTAATAAGAAAATATGCATCAATGACCTTTAAGGTCCTTATCTAGAGATGACTCTTAGACTTTTTACTTTATTTTGCATTTATTTTAATAATGCCCTAATTTTCAGCATTTATAACAGATAACCTTTGCCTTGTCTCTAAGTGAAAAAGGAAATAGTCTTCACTTGATTGCATCATTCAACACTATCACTTGATTCCTTTGTAATAATGCTTCTCATTTGTTACAAGGAATTATTGACATGAAATGATCATGCAACTAACATTTATGTTTAGAACAAACATTAATTTTATTTTGGTATAAGTGTCAATACACCTTAGGAAGTTAGAATCCATTGTATTCCATCAAACAAAGGAGTTCTTCCTTTTGATTAACTTTTCTCACATGGATAGAATGGTTTATTGCTTAAAAGGTAGGACCAGTAACACATGTTTAGCTAATAAGGCCTCTCCTTTCATTACATAGAGTCATTCACATAAAAAAAATAATGAAATTAACTTAAATGTTTTTGCTAATCATTGATTTCATTATGAGATGCAAGTGATTATGTCTTAGATAATATGAGTCCATTAAAGTTCACTGATTACTCTTGATTCACTTTCTTTCAAAGGAGATAATTGTTCATTGCTTTGAATTTGAGATTGTCACTTGATTTCTTGGAAATAAAGCCTATCGTTTCATCACAAGGAATAAAATAGTTATTACTCTTAATTAGCTTTGTTTACTATGAGAGACTCATTCAATGCTTAAAGCTTATAGTCGTTACCTAATTCTTTGGCAATAAGGCTTCTCCTTTTGTTATAAGGAATCTTTCATATAAAATGATCATCAAATTAACATTTGTGTGCACCAAAAATTAATTTCATTACCACAAGCACATCAATACACCTTGGTGATAATAATAAAATAAGAAACATAAAAGACTTACAAAATAAGAGCTTTCATTGAACAATGAGTGTCAATAAAAGTTCATATGTTACCTATGATAGTAATGAGGAAGAGATTCAAAGAAAACTAGTAAAATACTTTAATTGGACTTTACTCTCTCCAATTGAAGCTAGACTTGTTTATACTGGGAAAAAGGTAATAACTGTCACTTGAGGAATCTCTTTAATCAAAACTATAGTTGTCCTTGATTCCATTCTTTTTAAAGTATTTTAATAAAAGCTACTTGTCAGGTATCTTTGTTCCTTTTCCACCAAATGTAATTTATCATTTTCACAGCTCATATGGATCTTATGAATTCTGCATAATGTTGTTACTATTATAACTTTGATTGCTTTCAACTTGACTTGTTTGTAGGGTCATTTCTGGTTGGAGTAAAAAGGCCATCATCTCTAATAATCTCTCTTTGGATACTGACTGCATTAAGACCTTAAATAGTTGTTCTTAATTATCAATGGTGAGGGCATTTGGGGTTTTGGCCTATTTATACTAACAACCCCTTTGGCTATGTACACTTTGTTGGCAAAGAAGTCAAACTATTTTCACTAACAAATATTAATTTGTCTAACAACCAAGGGACCTACTTAATATCTGTATCTAACACACTTGTTTCGTCATAATAGTATATTCCCATTTTATAATCCATAAAACATGATACCATGAGGCAAACACCACTTTCCTTTGCCCTTTGTTGGCATGGAAAAAGGGGTGAACAAGCCATATAGTAAAACTTTAGATTTAGCTTGTTTGAACTTCCTATACACTTCTTACACACCCTCTCAACATCTTGTTTCATGTGTGGCCAAAAAAAATGTTCAGCTAAAACATCTAGAGTTTTCCCAACTATGAAATGACCCATTAGAGCACTCCAATGTGCTTCTCTCACTTCCAACTTCCTTAAGAAACTTATAGGCACACATAAACAATTTTCCTTAAATAAAAAGAAACCCTTATGCCTATAAAATTTCTCAAAGGCTGACTTCTTACATGCCTTATCACATTGTTAAAGTCAGGATCTTTCACATATAAATCTTGAATGTATTCAAATGCAAGCAACTTTGCACTAAGTGTAAAAATAAGGGTATACTTGCAAGATAATGTATCAGTTATTACATTCTCTTTACCTTCTTTATAAGAAAAGGTCTCAATGAATTCAATGCTTTTGGCATGTCTTTTGTTCAACTTTCCTTATCCCTCTAATTGCTTCAAGGATTTATGGTCAGTATGGATGACAATCTCCTTAAGCCAAAAGTCTTGCCAAGTCTCCAAAGCTTGTACTAATGTATATATCTCATTATCATAAGTGAGATGATTAAGGTTTGCTCTATTTAGCATTTCACTGAAGTAAGCAATTGGTCACCTTTCTATCATCAAAATAGCTCCAATGTCAATACCTAATGCACCATACTTAATCACAAAACTTTTAGCAAAGTTAAGTAAAGCAAGTAAGGGTATTGAACATAATTTTTCTTTGATCAAATTAAAAGATTTATTTTGATCATTAGCTCATTTAAATCCCACTATCCCATTTGATCACTATCCAATTTGTAATGGTGCTAAGGTCCTTAACAAAGTGTCTATAGAAACTAGTTACACCATGAAAACTATATACATCACTAATTGACATAAGCGTAAGCCAATCACATATTGCCTTCACTTTTTCCTTATCAACCTCAATACCCTTAACACTTACAACATAGCTAAGGAATATGATCATATTAATGCAAAAGGAATGTTTCTTGAGATTAGTACATAATTTCTTAGAACATAAAACACTTAAAATAGAATGTAAATGATCAAGATGCAGATCTAAATTTTTGCTATAAACTAAAATATCACCAAAATACATAACCATAAATTTACTAATAAATGTAGGTAAGACATGATTCATCAATCCCATAAAAGTACTCTATGTATTCTTGAGACTAAATGGCATAACAAGTCATTCATATAAACTTTATTAAGTTTTAAAATTTATTTTTCACTCATCTCCCTCTCTCATCCCAATTTGGTGATATCCACTTTTTAAATCAATTTTACAAAAGAAACATGAACCATGCAATTCATGTAACATGTCATTTAATCTAGGTATGGGATAGTGATTTAATCTAGGTATGGGATAGTCATCACTAAATTTTTGTCTCTTTAGGGTCATTTTTATAGCCTAGGTAATTTCAAATTATTGAACTAGCAATGAATTCAATTTGATATTTTATTCCCCTCAAAGGTGGCAAACCACTTAGTTCTTTATGAAGAACATCACCAAATTCTTATAATAGAAACACTGGGCAAAGAGAAGTTAAGCTTTTTAGCACTAAAATGAGCCTCATTGTACAAAAGTACTATTATAAGTTGTTTTGAATAAAAAGCTCTATCAAGCTCATTAGCACTAAAATGAGCCTACCTGCTAATTTACCTTAAATTCACCACATTCATTCAACCATTAAAACTTATATGGCTTAGGGTGTTTCATGGTAGATAAATTAAGCTTTTCAATTAAAGTAATGCGAGCTACATTTGTACAACTACCCCCATTAATGAACATGCTACATACATTATTTTTGATGCAACACTGTGTATATAAGATATTATCTCTTAGCACTTTATCATCTTCCTTGGTTTGTGTGCTTAGAGCTTGTTTAGCCACCAACACATTCCCCTTAACTAGGTACTCCTCTCCATCACTTTTATCCTCCAATAGTGGCATGGAGTCATCATCAAACTCACTTTCAATCTCAATATCACCATTACCTCATAACCCCATGGTACACTTATTTGGCTACTGAGATGGAATATGTCCCTTTTCCAAACAATTAAAATATTTAACATCTCTATTTTCACTAGGTTAGGAATTAGAATTACTTGTCTCTTTACTTACTCTTATAAGATTCAGCCTTAGGCTTGTAATTAGCCCTCTCCTCCCTTTTACTCCAATTTGACTTCCATGATAAAATGGAACCTGAATTCTATCCAAATTGTGTAGAACACTTTCATTTGAGTTGCTTTTCAACTTTCATTTTCATGTGCACCATGCCTCTCACTTTACATAATGCTGCAATTCAACTACATTTTTTGATATCTTTATTTAGCCTTTACAAGAACCAAGCCATGGTTGCTTATGATAGCCCTCTACACTCTTAGTGCCTTGAGGGAGCCTTTGTAGCCTTTGGTACAAATTCCAATAATAGTGATTAGGGATGAACCTTCTCCTTATGATAGCCTTTATCTCCTCTTATATATCAATAGCCCTCTTACGATTCCTTCTCCTAGTCAAAATAAGTTGATCCTACCAAATTATAGCATAATCAACAAACTCAACAACAAGTTTTACCTTTTTCTCATTGGACTAGTTATGACAATCAAAAACCAACTTAACCCTCTTCTCCCATTATAAATAGATTTTTTTATTGTTTTTCTCTTGGAATGGAGGAATTTTCATTTTAATGATACCAAAATCACAATTATATGTGTCTTGCCTGCTAAAATCTCTTTGGTCTTTTATATTATTGGCAATTCTAACCAAACTAGCTAGATTATCAAATTTATCTTCTATATCATCTACATGGTCATAGTCATCTCTTATACTTTCCTACATTAGGAACCTCACAACCTTCATGCCTCCTTCACAATTCCACTATTGTATTAGCTTGCTCCTCTATCTTTCCCCTCATATCATCAAATTTAATGTTCATAGGCTCAAATTGTTGTTGTATAGCTTTGATCATGAATGACACCTCACTACCTTTGTTCTTAGCTCTACCTTCATCATTGGAAAAGAGTGTTAATTCTACACAAAATGGTTAAGATACCTCACAGAACAATCCTTCATGTGTTTCATTCAAAATGGTGTTACACACTTTTGTGTTTACACTCTTTGAGGATTTTTGTCTATATGTGTTTACACTCCTACTTTTTACCACTCAAATTTTCTCTCTCAATTCTTTATTGAACTGAACAACCTCAATCAAAGTCACTTTATAACTAACTAATTCCAACAAATTAGAATTAAAGAAATTTATGAAAATATAATGAATAAAGGTTGTGGGTTAAAAGAAAACAATAAGATTAAATCACAATACACAGAAAAAGAATAATTAAATTTGAATACTTAAAGGAATTGGAAAGCAATAAGGTCGATTCCTTTAATTTTGGATTTCCTTATATTGTAGGATGTCCAATGAAGAAGGGAATAAAGTCATTATCTCCCTTTGACCTAATTAAATAAGGTTTACTTCTCTGTTTTGTTCTTTTTCTTTTTCTTTTTTTCTTCTTTTTTGTTTTCTTTTTCTTTTGACTTTTCTTTTTTTTTTTTGCATGAATTTAAAGATAAGAAAAAATAAACAAGGGATTTCAGATTCGAAGAACAAAAGGATATAGAATCCAACCAAGAAGAAAAGATAAAAGTAGGGTTTATAGATTCAAGAAACAAATGGTATAGAATGCTCCTAAGAAAAAGAATAAAAGAAAAACTCAAATTTAGATAAGCAAACCTGATTTATGACCAGGTTTTGATACCAACTAATATGAACCCCAAAAAACATTGCTTATAGACCTAATACACATAAGAAATCAAACAGGAATCAAAGATAACTAAATTAGATTTCAATCATGTAATCCCTAAACCTAATGTTTAAAAAAAATAAACCTAAGGTATAAAAAAGGTTATAAATGTGCACTCCATAAAAGAATGAATTTGAGAGTGATAAGTTAGGTTAAATACCATAAAAAAAGTTAGTTCTTAATAAACTTTTTAGTTCTTAAAAAAATTGAAGTAGAAAATTCTCACTTTTTAATTTATATAATCATTTGCCCTTTAATAATGAAATCAAGCCTATTTATAGGTTGACGTAACAACCCTAAAACTCCAAAAATAGAGGCAATGATATATTCCAAAAATATAGGAACACTCTTATTTTATTATAAACTGTTATTTTGTAATAAACTCCTACTTAGGAGTGGATTTCATTACTTAACCCTAACCTATTAGGAACTCTAATCATATAAATAAAGCCTTGGACTTCTTTTAAACTTAAATTCATGTCATTTGTTACTTGGTTGGCTTAAATATCCTTAATTATCCCATTTAGTACTTCTTTCATCTTTTTAACCCCATAGCACATCATTGGCCCTTTAGAAATGCTCAATGGATCCTTAAAAGCCCTCCATGCATCAACTCTTATATGGATCTCATCACCATTGCTTCAGTTCCCATTAATAAGGCTTGGCTTATCTTTTTGATGCAATGACTCATTCATACAATATGATGATGAAATTAGCTTTTGTTTTTGCACCAAACATGACATTTATTGCAAAAAGCATGTGCTTACTCCTTGGTAATTTAAATCCATTCAATTCCACCAAACAATAGAGTCATTAATCTTGATTGTATTTTCTTGCAAGGATTGAATGGTTTGATTCTGAAAGGATGGGACTATGAATTCATTTCTTACTTACAAGGCTTCTTTTTTCATTGCAAAGACTCATTCACACAAAATGATAAAAAATTCAACTTTTGTTTCTCCACCAGACACTATGTTTGTTGGGACAAGCATGTTAAACCCATGGTACACTAAATCCATTGAATTCTAGTAAACAAATAGGTAGATGACAATGATTAGATTTTATTACATGGACCTAGATTCCCTACCTCTTTTTTGCTACACTAAACTAGAAGTTATTAAAAGAACTAGAAAATAGGTTAGTCAACTTTAGTATAAAGTTAACTTTCCTCCCTTAACTTCAACTTCTGTGGTTAATGAATGATTAGAAACATCCAATTAGGCTTCTAGGCCTACATCTTTATCTTTATTTGATATAAGATATCAAGATGAAGATAATAGTCTTTATGTTTTGGAAAGAATAAATAATGTAAATGAAAAAATAAGAGAATTATTTTACTCTTCTAGAAATGTTATAAAAAGAAAATAGATTTTTATGACCTTTAATGAAAAAGAACAAAAATTATGTGGTAAACACCATAAAAGATACACTATTGAAATGGGAGTAATAGATATTTTCACTTATTTGGAAAAAGTTTATAGAATAAAGAAAAAACCTTTCCCAAATTTTTCTGCCTTATAAGAGTGCATGATTCTTGAAAAAGTATATCAAGAATTTACGAAAAAAAAAAGGAAAAAGGGTTTCATCCTCCTGCATTAAGCTTAAGTATAAAAGTTGAAGATAATGAAGTTATGGCTTCACCACATAAAATTGAACCATCTACTAGTACTATTATATAGTAAGGAAATTATATCAATTTCTATCTTCAATCTATAGTTACCTATAGACCTTTAGCTTAACTTCATTGGGTTAAAGAAAGGATTAAATAGATAGCTCAATAAGCACTAAGACCTCTAGTTAAACATGAGATAAAAAAAGGATTTTATTTAAACTCGTGCTTTCAAAAGAAGTAGATTATAACATATCAAGTGAAAATCTTAAAAAGGTATAATTAATTGACAAAATAGTCAAAAGTTTAAAAGAAACCTCAAATTAAAAGAAAAAGAAAGCCTTTATTCTAGGAAAAGAGGAACAAATTAGAAAAGAAGAATCTTTAAAAGCTGAAGATTATATTGACAAAATACAAGATATGTTCTTATCAAAATAAAATTTAGTATGAAAAGATCCATCACTTTCTTATAAGGAGGAATTTATAAGTATCAATAAAATGACTTCTTATCAATAAAACGACTTCTGTTTATTTCCAAGTTTTCCTTCTTATAAGAAAGTGATGGATCTTTTTGAATTAGATTTTATTCTAATAAGAACATTTTTTTAATTTTTTCCACATAATCCTTAGCCTCTAACTCTTCTTCTATAATTTGTTCCACTTTTCCTAATATAAAAGCATTTTTTTTCTTTTAATCCAAGGTCTTTTAACCTTTTGATTATCTTATTAGCTAATTCTATTTTTTCATGATTTTTTTCTAATGTGTTGCAATCTTTTTTTTTTTTTAATGACATGGGTCTAAATAAAACCCTTTTTTCCATTTCTATATTAACCAAAAGTTTTGGAGCTCTTTGAGCTACTTTTTCTATCTTTTCTTCAACTTTATTAAATTGATTTCCGATCAAATGAAGATAAAGATTAGTATAGTTTTTTTACTTTATAACGACCTTGGTAGAGGTTATAACCTCACAATCTTTTACCTTAACACTTAGGTAAAGTGCAAGTGGGTGAATATTCATAAATCTTTTTCCTTTTCTCATAACATATTTTTGATATACTTTTTCAAGGACCATACATTCCTCTAGGACAAAGACATTTGGGAAGGAACTCTAAAGTTTGTAGACCTTTTTCTAAATAGGTGAAAATATCTATAGCTCTTATACCATTGGTATATAACTTATGGCATTTATGCCATATTTCTTGTTCTTTTTCATTAAAGGTCATACAAAATCATTTTCTGTTGATAATATTTTTAAGAAAGTAAAATAACTCTTTTACCTTTTTGTTGACTATTTTAACAATATCAAGGACAAAGAGACTCCTATCTTCATCTTAATATCCTATATCATAATGAGAAGGAGACCTAGGTTAAGAAGCCTAATTGGATGTTTCTAGGAGTTCATTAACCATAAAAGCAAAAGTTAAGGGAGGAAAGTCAACTTTATATTGAGGTTGACTGACTTGCTTTTTGGTTCTCCTAATACCTTCTAGCTCAATGATTAGCACTAAAGAGGTAAAAAATCTAGGTTTAACCATTTCTCTTCCTTTTTTGAGGTTTAACCTTAAGCTTTTAGATAAAGCAAATCGAATCTCCACATCCTCATCTTTAAGCTTAGTTATTTCTTCCATTTGTCTAATAACCTGTTTAAAAGGTCCAACTGCTTTTTTTGGCATCATTGTTTTAGGTACTTTTACCTAATCTTAAGCAGTTGTTTTAGGAAGCAAAATATTAGATCCTAATCTATTAGTCAAAAACAATGTAATGGTCCTTTTATCCACATATCTTGTTGGAATTTCCTTAATTCCTATGACAGTAATGTATTCCTATGACAGTAATGTTCATCATATCAAATCCTTCAGTTTTCATATCCAAACATAAAGCATGCATTAAATTAGGATTTGACAATGATAAAGTAAAATTTGAAAAACAAGAGAACCAAATAGGTTCATCACTAAGAGTAGATTCAATTACTCGTAATAAGAAGTCATGGAAGCAATTATGTCTTTATCTCTAACACATATAATTGCTGAGTTATTTAAACCCAATCTAATAGTAGGTTTTAATGCTATTTGTACCATCCCAATATGGATAAATTTATACTTTTGTTGATGAGAGCTAGTAAACTCCAGGGATAACAAAAGGAAGTTATTATAACCCTGAGTTAAGGGTAAAACTTCTTGTATGGTTTTAATAACATAATCAATTTTAGAAAAGAATTGTCTTTATTTATAAACCTAGGAAGACAAAGAAAAAGGAAGAGTCTAATTTTATAAATAATTATTATCTAAATTTTTAGTCGTGTAGTCCCATTTAATAATCCAAGGGACATGGTACCATGTTGCAAACATCAATAATGGGTCTTTAACCTCTTTATTTGTTTAACAAAACTATTCATAAATAGTTGAAACTTTATGATGTAGGGTTAAATGATGTAAACTCCGTTTGAAAAACTAAGTTTTAAACCAATTTGGAAATCTTTTTAGGTCGTTTGAAAGATGTATTTGAATGAACCAACTAAATTTCCTTTACCTATTTTCATACAATAATGTCTTTTTCCATGCATCAATATAATCAAAATAATTATAGGTTTTCACCTTCCATAATTTTTTCAATTCTTTATAGCCAAAAAGATCCCTTGCCAATCTTCTTGATAAAGAATTTTCTTCATCATTAATTTGGTATAGGCCTAATCTTTGAAGGCATAACCATATCCAATTTCAGGTCTTCTTTCTATGGACTCAATAAGCACCAAGCTTGGTTCATGTGGTATCTATTGATAATGCAAGCAATCCTTCATATTGTTGGGAGGATACATTTCATCTTTAAGATAAAAATGTGCGACCTTATTAGGTATAAGCTCTATAATTATTTTCAATAACACATAAAAAAATCTATGTTTTGGAATTAAAAGATGTGTAATAAATTTATCCAAAGCTCCCTTATAAGCATCATTACGAAGTTTATCAACTTCTTTTACTTTTGCATCTTTAGCTGATGAATTAATCGACTTTGTTGGCGATTAAGGCTCTTATGAGTGGCCTTTTACTTCTGCTTTAGTTCCTTGTGAAAATTTATGAGTTAAGAAATTTAGTAAGGAATTAGAATTTCCTTTAACAAACTCAATATAAAAATAAAACACAAAAAGTATTCCTTATCATTTAGAAAAAATTTGTTTAGAAGCAATGTTTTTAACATTTTTAGTAAGGACATCTTTTGCTGGCTTACAATTTATTCTTAAAAGGAATTTCCCAATTAACATATCACTTTCAAATTTTTTAATACATAGCATAATAGTTAAGTAATTAACTATACCTCCTACCCAAACTCTTGAAGTCAAACGAACTAATTGTTCCTTTGAATTAATCCTTTGCTTAAGGATTTTTCCGTAACCTTTATTTGATGCATCAGTTTTAACTATTTTAACAGCATTAGGATAAGGAAAAGTTAAGCATGACAGTTCTTTTCTTTTTAATTTTATTTTCTTAACTACCTTTGTATGTTCATCCATCCACTTAAGAGGATTTTTTTGTAACATATCAAGCAAAGGCTTACATTCCATTGATTTTTTAATTGTTGGTTTTCTCTAATTTCATCATAAAATTTAGAGGCAAACTTAATTGCCTAATCAATAGGCACAATTGTTCCATTTTTAACAAAGGGACAAGAAATCTAACCCTAGTTTGCAATAACTTTATCTTTTTGGCTAAAACGGCTAAACTAACTTCCATAACCTTTAAAAATAAGTTTAAATGTTTAAAATATTGTTCAATTATGTTAGAAAATGCTAAAACACCATTAATATAAATTATAGTAAATGCTAAATAAGTATTAAATATTTTATTCATGATTTTTTGAATTTCAGAGGGTGTGTTTTTTAATTCAAAAGACATTACATTTTATTCATAATATCTGGATAGAATTGTTAATGTTATTTTATACTTATCCATTTCACGAATTTAGATTTGCGAATAACCCAATTTCATATCAAAATTTGAAAATGTTTGAGTTTCATAAAACCTATTTAAAATATCTTTTTTATTAGATATAGGATATCTAATCCATCTCAAAATCTTTTTTAAAGCCTTATAATTAATAACCAATCTTAGAATTCCTTTAATTTTGTAGCATTTTCTGCATCAAATGCTATGCAACTCCATGAGTTGTTCCTTTTCTAATAAACTCTTTTTTAAGAGATCATTTATTTTATTGTTATAAATCTCTAAATGTCTTGGTCCCATAGTTATGGGCCTGACTTTGGTAGGTATTTGACTTTTATTAAAGTTCACTTCATATAATAATTCTTAAACCCATGTCATCAAAAGAAATAGATTACAACATATGATGTAAAATTCCTTAAAAGATAAAATTAATTAATGAGATAATTAAAAGTTTAAAAAACCTTAGATTAAAGAAAAAGATGCTTTTGTATTAGAAAAAGAGGAACAAATTGTAGAAGAAGAATCAGAAGCCAAGGATTATGTGGAAAGAGATTAGGAGATATTCTTATTAGAACAGAATCCAGTTTGAAAGGATCCATCACCTTTTTGCAAGAAGGAAAATATGGAATCAAGCAAAATGACTTTTAAAGGAACAATTTGACTTAATTACTATTAAGTCTCCACAAAATTATATTATCCCAAACCAAGCTTAGTTGACCTCTTATTAAAGGAACAATTTGAGTATAATTACATACACTATAATGGTAGCAATATCATAAAATGGAATTCAAATGAAATGTCAGAAAATCCAATTCTTATTCTAGTCCATGATATGATGATGTTTGTGATTATTGCAAAATTTAAAGGTGGTAATTTGAATCCTTATATAGTAAGATTTATAGTAAATGTTTTTACTAGAGAGTTTAAAGGGTGGTGGGATTTTTACTTATCAAATGAAGCTAAGTCTTAGATATTTAGTGCTATAAAAATAGAGCATGGAATGCAGTTAGCTAACAATGTTAATATAGTAATTTATACAATTACTAATTATTTTATTGGTATAGCCATGTTATTAGTAAACAAAACATATGAGCAACTTCTTAATTTAAAATGCCTAGATCTATCTCACTTTAGGTGGTATAAAGATGTGTTCTTTTCAAATTTTTTTAATAGAGAAGACAATCAAAGTATTTTTTGAAATGAAAAATTTGTGTCTAAGTTACCTACCCTTTTTGTTGAAATGATAAAAAATAGGTTAAAATCCTATCATAAAGTAATTATTGATTACTCTAATTATACATATAAAGAATTAGTTGTATAGGTTGTAATAAAAGGAACTAAACTCTGTGTGAGATAAAACTGTATAGGAAATTATAGAATGAGAAAATACATGGTAAAAAGGGTCTAGGAGACTTTTATGAACAGATAGGTTATCCACCTAAGAAATATCCTAAAAAATTTAGAAGAAAGGGTTATAAACCCATATCTCAAAAGAAATTTTATTATGAAAAGGAAAAGTTAAAAAAAAAAGAAAAAGCCTAGCCTATAGAAAAAGAAAAAGAAAACAATTGTGTATTACAAATGAAAAAAGATAAGGCATTATTATAATAAATGCAAAATGAAACAAAAAGTTCAAGAATTATCCATAGAAGAAGACCTTAAGAGGTCACTTATGCATATTTTCTTATTAGAAGATGAATTTAAAGAATCAAATTTAGAAGTAAATCTTCTTGAAGAAGAAAGAACTACTTTTAAAGATGATTCTAGTAATAGTTATAACAATCAGTGCAACTATTATTAAGTTCTATGTAAAAGTAATATCTTATTAGTCCTTACAAAGAAGACCATCTGATCTAGGATTTTATTAATGAGATTATAGATCCAAAAGAAAAAAAAAACTAAAAAAATATCTTTATTTATCTACAAACAAGACTAGGGATAAAGAACTAGAAGAAGATCACAACTTAAAAATTGTTATTCAAAGAACTAAAACTAATCATTATACTTTGAAAACTAAAGGAACAATAATAGAATCTTTAATTAAAAAGCTTAAAGTTGAGATCAATCAACTAAAAACTAAAATAAAAGACTTAAAATAAAGAGTTGTAGTTCTCAAATTTGTAAATGAACTTCCAAACATTTTGTAAACTTCTTTAAAAGAAGAGTTAAGTACTCTTTAATATTTTAATCTTATAGGTAGGGTAATTACCCGTAAGTGGTATACTCAAATTACAATAGTAGTCAATAAAGAGTATATTAAGGAACTATTGTTCCTTCAAAATACTTTTCAAAAACAATATAAGTGTTAAACATTGTTGATAAAAGTAAACTTGCTATTAAACATAAGTCTTAGGTGGCAAATTTATTTTGTTTCTTGCAAGCAAGGCTTCTCTTTTCATCGGAAGGACACATTCACTTAAAATTTTCATGAAATTAACTTTTGCGTATACATTAAATATTATATTCCTTGTGACAAGTAAGTCTTTTTACCTTCGTTACTCTAAATCTATTGAATTCCATCAAACAAAAGACTTATTGATCTTGATTAGCTTCCCTTATAAGGTTTGAATGGTTCCATCCTTGGAGGCTGGCAATGCCACTATCAAATAGAGTTTTCTATCTTAGTTAACTTTTCTCACCAACTTTGAATGCAATTATAATGTACACACAAAAGTTAAATTTTCTTACATTGTTTGAATTGTTCATTGCTTGAAAGATGAGACTTTCCTTAATTTCTTGCTAAAAGACTTCTCCATTTATTATAAGAAATTATTCACTTAAAAAGAGAATGAAATTAACTTTTATGGTTATACCAAACATTACATTCATTACGACAAGCAGGTGAATACAACTTTAAAGTCCATTAAACATATGAGTTTTTGAAGTCCATTAAACATATGAATTATTGATCTTGATTTCCTTTTCTTATATGGTTTGAGAGCTTCATTACTTAAACGATGAGACCATTACTTCATTTCTTACTAACAAAGCTTGTCTATGTAATGAAAGGACTATTTCACATGAAATGATTATGAAATTAACTTCTGTGCATATAGGGAAGCTTAGATTCAATGCAACAAGCATGACAACACACATTTGGCATTCTAAATACATTAAGTCCATCATACATAGGAGTCATTGATCTTGGTTAGCTTTTCTTACATGGTTTGAATGATTCATTGCTTGAACAATGTATATTGTTATGAAAAAATGAGTTTATAGGCTCATCCTTTAGAAATTGAACTATTCAAACCTAAAATGAATAGCTAATCAAGATCATTGACTCCATTTTTTTTGTGGAATTCAATGGATTCTATGTTCCAAAGTTGTGAGGATTTGCTTGTCCTAATGAATATAATGTTTAGTGCTGACAAAAAAGTTATATTTGTTGACATTTTATGTGAATGAATCCTTATAGCTCATCCTTTAGGAATTAAACAATTCACACCCAAAATGAAAAGCTAATAAATATCAATGACTCATTGCATTGATGGATGACTCCTTTAATCATTTTATACAAAAGTTATTTTCATGAATAACTCCTTGCAATTAAAGGAGTCATTGCTAGCAAAAATGAACTTATGGGCTCATCCTTCAATGATTAAAACATTTAAACCTTGAAAGAAAGAAAAGCTAGTCAAGATCAACACTTTATGGTTATTTTATGTGAATGAGTTATGAAAATGATAGAAGATGGCTTATTTCTAGGAAATTAAATAATGGTCTCATCCTTAAGGATTTAAAGTATTCAATCCTAATAAGAAAAGTTAATCAACATTTCATTTTTGTATGCTCTTAACAATGATAGACTTCTTGGGAAACTTAAATGGCTTGAATGAACACAAAGTAATGTCAATCATTCCTTACACCATGCATTATCATATGATGGACAAGATTCTCTCATTGCAAGCTGAGGTGAGCAATATAATTATTAAACTGATTGAAGACATGGGAGCCCATTAGACTAGATGATTCATCACTTAACTATTAAGGGAAACAAAGTAGGCCAAAAATGTGTTAAGTATTGAAGAACACTTGATGGGATCATTAGGTGCAATTCCAAACATGTTGTAGCCATTACAATAAAAGATACTTCCTCTTTCATAGCCATCCATTTTGCCAAAATAAAATAAAGGTCCCAAAAGCAAGTACTCTAATGAAAGAGATTGGAAATGGATAATTGTATAAATAAATGGAATTGACATGATGGGCTTGTCAGATAGCTTTGCCTAGCTTGGTCAATATGCTTGCAATGCCCCAAGAACTTTTGTTTATGAAGTGTCATGCGACCTACTTATGCTATAATATCATATCTTTAGGTGTGCCTAGTTGATTTTGTTACTATCATCTAGCATCTACCATAAAAATAATAATTTGGTAGTTTATATAGCCTTATGTTCATGTTATGCTTGAGAAGCCACTTTATCCTTGATATTTTAGAACTGAATTCAAATTGAACTATGACAAAGTGAGTAACATTTCCCTTCATGTTAATTTACTTCCCATGTAGTAGGCATACAAGGCTTTTGCTACTATATTAGATGTGGTCTAGTATACATCAAATTAAAACCATTGACTAATTACCCAAGTGTGATATAATTTATATGCAGACCCACCATAAACCTATTTGTCATATTGTTGAGCAAGGGAGACAAAGTTAGGAAGAGTGTGTAATTTTTTGTGAGGTCGTTAAATTGCACTCAGCTGTATCAAATCTAATTTTTTATGTTTGCATACTAGTAATAATGTATATATCTATTAATATTGGTGAAGTTGAGAGGAAGACATTGATTCTAAGACATTCTAAGGGGCAAAAACACTTGTGCTGCAGCATTTTGCTGGTTTTAGTTTTATCTTTAATGACTCCATGGTTTCTTATATGTGGACATTCACTTAATAATAATCTTCATGTTTTGTTATAAAACAAAATATTGTGTAAATTTTTGTCAACAAAGAAATAGGATATGTTTGTAGTCAAGTATGGGTAATACATTAGCCCAAAGATATATTTATAGAAATTTGTAGCTAAATAAAATATTCCACTATTAATAATTAGATCAATCATAATATATACAAGGTTTTTCCAATAGATGGACAATAAGTTTTCTTTCGTGGTTAATGATAAGAAAAGGTTTTCTTGATGAATTTGTTTGGTAAGGTCACTAATGATGACCATGAATGAAGTATTTTGACAAAGTTAAAGCATCAAGAGGGGCAATTAACCTTAAAGTTATTTATTTATTTTCACGATTTATTTATTTTTGCTTTTCCTGTATCTTTATCAACATCAATTTCACTACAATTTCATAAATTGCTTAAACTAATTGTAATTATTATTTTTAACTTCAAATAATAAAAAATTTCATAATCAAAATTTATTACAACTTAGAAATACTTGCACATAGCCTACCCAATTCTTACTTATATACACAAAATTTCCTTCATTAGACATTTTTCCATGTGTAGGTAATTTCTATCATTGTATTATAACCATTTTCTTTGTTAATACTTTTTGTTCTTATATTTTTTATTGAAGCAAACAATACAAAAATTAGATTAAATGGATTTACTATATTCTTTCTACATTCTTAATTAGGGTCCCTAAAAGAAAAAAAAAAAAAGAGTTTTGTTTGTTGCCTTTGGATCTCATTATTATTTCTTTGCAGAAATTGTAATGTGATGTTCACATAGTATATTTGAAATTTATAATCAATTTAATTTAGTTTTCCTCCATTTAACTTTAATTAGTTTAGCTGACCAACTTTGATATTAATTTTGTCAAAACTCCTAAATAGAACATTTTGTGAGTATAATGATATTGGTATGAATCATTTATGTATTGGTATTATAGAGTTCTCTAATAAAAAATGATATGATTTGGATAATGTGATCTGGCTTATAATAGTTCTTATTGTAGAGGTGATTGTAATGTTTTTGTACTCAAATTCATGGACACTTGGGATAGAATGCTAAGTACCTAGTTTTGATTTTAAGGTATAAGATAACACATTTATGTAAGATTTTCAGTACTTGTATGAGTTGTCAAGGGAAAAAGGTCAAACAATTTTTTGTGGGCAAATTGTCACGACATCTATAAAGATAACTTTAATAAATCTACTTTGACATAAGTGGATGAAAATGGGACAACTCACTTTACAAAAAGAAGATTCCTCTAATTATGGTTATCACCCTTTTCCATGTATCAAGAGACCTTTCATAAGCCAAGAGAGGCAAAGTTGACTTTCCTTTTGCTCTAAGTTTGCTTCTCCCTTTTATGTCCCCTTTGTAAAATATATGCTTGTAACAATGTTTGGTGTTTAATGAAAACTATGTTTTTGTAACTATTTTAATTTTATTATTATTTACTTTAAGTTACTATCTTTATATGGGTATGCTTAAATTAGTTTCTTTCTTACCATAGTTTTTATATATATGTGTATGATCTTATGATGTGAAGATAGGAATGGTATTGTAGGCTTAAACCTAATGGAATGTTAATCTTTTAAGTAATTGGAAGCTTAAACTCTTTGGTGTCTCATTGTCGAAACCATAAGCTGTACTACCTTTGTACCCATATTTGTTATGTATAGGCATGTAGGGTTGTGGTTTAAGATGTTGATAGTGATATGGTGAGGCATGTATAGGTTAAGACTCAATTGACTATTTAAGGGTGATTTTTCTTCTAGGAATAGGAATAAAGGAATAATAATTAGTGAAAATTAGATAATAATTATTTATAAAATTAGATTTTTCTTTCTTCTTTATCTTACTAGGTTTATAAATAAGGAAATTTCTTTGCTAAAGTTCATTATGTTATTATAAATGTAAAAGAGGCTTGACCAATAACTAAGGGTTATATTCACTTCTTTTTGGTATCTCAAGAGTTTATTAACTCACATCAACAAAAGTATAAATTTATCCATATTAGTATGGTTTAGGTGATACAAAAACTTACTCCTAAACTAGGTTTAAATAACTCAGCAATTATATGTGTTAAAGATAAAAGACATAATCACTTCCATGACTCTTTATTAAAAGTAATTGAATCTACTATTAGTGATAGACCTATTTGTTTTTCTTATTTTCTGAACTTTAAATTATCATTATCATATCTTAATTTGATACATGTTTTATATTTGGATATCAAAACTGAAGGATTTGATATCATGCCTACTTTGGAATATCTAATCCTTATTTATAGGATATACTATAAGGTTTTAAATACCACTATCTCTAGAATTAAAGAAATTCCAACAATGTATGTGAATAAATGGACTATTACATTGTTTTTTTACTAATAAGTCAAAATCTAATCTTATAATTCCTAAAACAATTGCTTGGGATCAGATTAAATTACTTGAAAAATGGACACCAGTAAAAGTTATTGAACCTGTTAAACTAGTTAATAGACAAATGGAAGAAATAATTGAATTCAAAGATAGTGATGTCGAAATCTAATTTGCTCTATCAAGAAATGTGATGTTAAACCTCAAAAAAGGAAGAGAAAAAGTTAAATCTAGATTCTCTACCTCCTCAATGCCAATTAGTGAGCACTTTAATAGAGTCTGTATCAAAAGTAAGGTTATTGGAAATAATCATTGTTCTACTCCAATTAATCAGGACCCCTAAGCCAACCAAACTGAAAGTAGTTAGAGGCATCTCAATGATGATATTATGCAAGATTCCCAAGTCTTGTATGAGTTGTAAAGGGAAAAAGGACAAACAACATTTGGTGGATAGACTATAATGGGATCTAAAAGATAGTTTTAATAAAACTACATTAACAAAAGTGGAGGAAAATGGGATAACCCATTTTGCAAAAGAAAATTCCTTTAATTATAGTTATCATCTTTTTCCATGTATAAATAGACTTTTCATAAGCCAAGAGAGGAAGAGTCAAATTTCCTTCTTTCTCTAACTATGCTTCTACCTTTTCTCTCTTATTTGTAATATATAAGCATGTAATGACATTAAGTGTTCAATCAAAGCATTATTTTTGTAAGTATTTTAATTCATATTATTTGTTTTATATTATAGTCTCTTATATGAATGTGCTTATATTAGTTTCCTTCTTAACCTAGTTTTTATATATCTGTGTGTGATCTTATAGGAATAGTATTAGAGGCTTAAACCTAATGGAATGTTAACCTTCTAGGTAGTTGAAAAGTTTAAACTCTTTGATGACTCATTGTACCCATATTGGCTATGTATAGGCATGTAGGGTTGTGACTTAAGACATTGATAGTGATATGGTGAGGCATGGATAGGTTAAGACCTAATTAATTGCTTAGAGCTGATAGTTCTTCTAGGAATATGAGTATAAAGATAATAATTAGTGAAAATTTAGATGATAATTATTTATAAAATTAGACTCTTCCTTTTTCTCTATCTTACTAGGTTTATAAATAAGGAAATTTCTTTTCTAAAGTTCATTATATTATTATAACCATAGAAGAGGCTTTACCTTAACTTAAAGTTATAATGACTTATTTTTGCTATCTCAAGGACTTATTAGTTCACATCAACAAAAGTATAAATTTATCTAGATTGGAATAATTTAGGTAGCACCAAAATTTGCTACTATATTAGGTTTAAATAACTCAGTAATTATATGTATTAAAGACTAAAGACATAATTGCTTCCATGACTCCTTATTAAGAGTAATTGAATCTACTCTTAGTGACAAATCTATTTGGTTCTCTTGTCTTGCGAACCTTACTTTATCATTAACAAATCCTAATTTTATGCATACTTTATGTTTACATATTAAGACTAAAGGATTTGATATGATGCCTATTTTAAAAAATCTAATCTATTTTTATAGGAAAGTTTCTTTTCTAAAGTTGATCATGCTATTAAAATCGTAGAACAGGCTTTGCCCTTAACCTAGGGTTATAATGGCTTCCTTTTGCTATCCAAAGAGCTTATTAGCTCACATCAATAAAAGTATAAATTTATCCATATTGGAATGGTTTAGGTAGCACTAAAACCTATTATTCGGTTTAAATAACTTAACAATTATATGTATTAGAAACAAAAGACATAATTGCTTCCATGACTCATTACGAGTAATCGAATCTACTATCAGTGAGGGGCCTATTTGATTCTCTTGTTTTTTGAAATTTACTTTATCATTATCAAATCCTAATTTGATGCATACCTTATGTTTGGATATTAAAACTAAAGGATTTGATATCATGCCTACTTCAAAAAATTTAATCCTTATTTACAAGATATAATATAAGGTTATGAACACTATTGTCTTAGAAATTAAAGAAATTCTGACAAGATATACAAATAAAGGGATTACTACATTGTTTTTGACTAATAGGACAAAATCTAATGTTATGATTCGTAAAATAATTGCATGGGATAAGGTTAAATCACCTAAAAAATGGATGCTAAAAAGAGCCATTAAGCCTATTAAATAGGTTAACAAATGAATGGAAGAAATAATTGAATTTAAAATTAAGGATGTCGAAATCTTATTTGCTCTATTTAGAAGTGTGAGGTTAAAAAACCTCACAAAAGGAAGAGAAAAGGTTAAATTTAGATTCTTTACCTCCCTAGTGCAAATCAAGAAACACTTTAATAGAGTTTGTATCAAAAGAAAAATTATTGGAAATGATGGTTGTTCTACTTTAACCAGATCAAGACACCTTAGCTGACTAAGTTAAAAGTAGTCGAGGCATCTTAGTGATGATATTATACAAGATTCCCAATACTTGCATGAGTTATAAAGGGTAAAAGGACAAACAACCTTTGGTGGTCAAATTTTCATGGGATCTAAAAAGATAACTTTAATAAAACTATTTTAACAAAAGTGGAGGAAAATGGGATAACCTACTTTGCAAAAAAAAGATTCCTTTAATTATAGTTATCACTTTTTACCATGGATAAATAGACCTCTCATAGGTCAATAGAGGTAAAGTTGAATTTCCTTCTTTCTCTAAGTTTAATTCTCCCTCTTCCCTCTGCTTTGTAAAACATAAGTTGGTAACAACATCTGGTGTTCATTAAAATTTTTATTTCTATAAGTATTTTAATTATATTATTATTTGTTTTAGGTTATTATCTATTGTGTGTGTGTGTGCTTGAATGAGATTTTTTATTAACCTAGTTTCTATGTATCTATATGTGCTCTTGTGCTACCAAGATAGGAATGGTATCAAAGGCTAAAACCTAATGGGATGTTAAGCTTCTTAGTAGTTGAAAGCTTAAACTCTTTGGCATCTCATTATTGCAACCCCAAGTTGTGTTGTCTTTATACCTGTGTTTATAGTGTATAGCCATATAAGGTTATGGCTTAAGACATTGATAGTGAGGCATGGATAGTTTAAGACCTAATCAACTATTTAGATGTGATAGTTCTTCTACAAATAGGAACAAAGAAATAATAATATGTGAAAATTTAAATAATAATTATTTGCAGAATTGGACTCTTCTTGCTTCTCTATCTTCCCAGGTTCATAAACAAGGAAGTTTTTTTTTTTTTCTAAAGTTGATTATGTTATTAAAATTGTAGAGGAGGCTTTACCATTAACCTAGAGTTATAATGATTTCTTTTTGCTATACTAAGAGCATATTAGCTTATATCAAAAAAAGTATAAATGTACCCATATTGGAATAGTTTAGGTAGCACTAAAACCTACTACTAGGTTTAAATAACATAACAATTATATGTGTTAAAGACAAAAGACATAATTGTTTCCATGACTTCTTATTAGAAGTAATTGAATCTACTCTTAGTAAGGAACCTATTTGGTTCTCTTATTTTTCAAACTTTATTTTATCATTATCAGATCCTAATTTGATACATGCTTTATGTTTAAATGTCAAAACTAAAGGATTTGATATCATGCCTACGTCAAAAAATCTAATCCTTATTTACAAGATACATTATAAGGTTTAAAATATTAGTCTTAGGAATTAAAGAAATTCTAGTAAAATATATAAATGAAAGGACTGCTACATTGTTTTTGACTAATAGATCAAAATCTAATGCTATGGTTCCTAAAATAATTGCTTAGGATTAAGTTAAATTACCTAAAAAATGGATGTTAGAAAAGGTTGTTGAACCTATTAAATAGGCTAACAAACAAATGAAGAAATAATTGAATTTAAAGATATGGATGTCAAAATCAAATTTTCTCTATCTAAAAGTGTTGGGTAAAACTTTGAAAAAGGAAGAGAAAAGGTTTAACCTAGATTCTTTACCTCCTCAGTGCCAATCACTAAGCACTTTAATGGAGTTTGTATCAAAAGAAAGGTTATTAGAAATGATAGTTGCTCTACATTAACCAAATCAAGACATCTAAGCCAAACAAGCTTAAAGCAATTAAAGGCATCTTAATGATGATGTTATGCAAGATTCCCAAGACCCAAATGAGTTGTAAAGGGAAAAAGAACAAACAACTTTTTAGTGGACAAATTTCCATGGAATCTAAAAAGATAGCTTTAATAAAGATACTTTAATAAATGTGGAGGAAAATGGGATAACCCATTGTGCAAAAAGAAGATTTTGTCAATTATGGTTACACATTTTTCCATGTATAAATGACCTCTTGGTGTGAGGTTAAATCTCAAAAAGGAAAAGAGAGGGTTAAACATAGATTCTCTACCTCCTTAATGCCAATGACTATGCTAAAAGGTATTAGAAGAGTAAGAAAGCAAGTTAGACAACCTCAGTATAAAGTTGACTTCCTCCCTCAACTTCTGTTGTAATGTTTAATGAACACTAAAACCATCCAACCAAGCTTCTAGGCCTAAGTCTCCTTCTCTCCCTAATATAAGATATTAGAATGAAGATAAGAGTCTTTATGTCTTTGAGATTATTAATAAGGTAGATGAAAAGGTAAAAGAGGTATTTTACGCTCCTAAAAATACTATCAAAAGAAAATGGTTCTTTATGACCTTTAATGAAAAAGAATGAGAAATATGACATAAATGTCATAAGATATGTACAAATGATATAGGAACTACAAAATTAAGAAAAAATCTTTCCCAATTTCAGCATGCAAGATGCACAACCATAAGAGTAAGGAGTAGCTTGTAGTCATTTCATATTTTCAAATTAACATTAAAAAGAATTGAATTAAATGTACAAGGTCTAATTTAGAAATCTTAAGTGCTGCAAAGATAACATACCTTGAAATCCTTTAATTTGGTTGTCATAGTCTAACATCACACTTCAATGAATACATATATGTCAACAATCATTATTTACATTGAACTAAATAAAGGACATTGAATTATCAAATTTTGATTATTCAATTAGGAATTATTTGTTATACAATAATTTTGATTTTCGCTCTCCTATTACTCATATAGTTGATAAATAGTTTTGTTAATATCCCCAATGGTCATGTGTGACACATGAGTGCCAACATGTAAAGTTATTTTTTTCAAAAGCTAGGGCAACATCTTTCCTATTTTGCACCTTATTCTAATGGCAAATCCAAAAATTTTAATTAATGGAGCAATAATGTAAAGGGCTATAAAAGAACCAACTTTAACTAGGTTTTAGTCTTTTTTAACTTTGGTGTATTTAATAAATTAAACTAAAACTAATATTCAAGATTAGTGTCATTTGACTAACAAATTGTGCCAAGCAAAGTTAAGGCTAAATTACTTAAAGTTCATTTAGTAAGTGAGGTTTAATGAGTTGCCTCTTTATTAAGTTGAACTTGAGAGCACTTCATGAATGACTTTATAATATTAACCAAAATAAATAAAATTATAAAAACTATTTTTATGGATAAAATTAAGATGAAAAAAATAACAATTGTAATAAAAATAACTAGTTAAAAGATAAAAGTGTGAATTTTAATAAATAATTGTAAATATATAAAGACAATTAAAAAGTGAGTCAACCATAACCATTCTAATCCACTAAACAAGTTTACTAATGAATTTATAATTAGTTTTAAAGCATTGTTTTTATTAGACCTTTTCCTTCTTCTTTGGGTAATGTTTATTTTCTTCTTATTGCTGATTATGTTTCCAAGAGGGTTGAAGCTAAAGCTACTAAGACTAATGATTTTAAAGTTGTTGTAGAGATCTAAGTAGAATTGGGCTATGAACTACTATCCTCAATCTAGCTTATTGGCTAGCCAAAGCTATCATAATTCAATTATGAGTTGTTTGCCAAATAAGATAAGTTGGATTTAAAAAGGAAGTATCCAATAGTGTTTAGGTTATTTTTTGTTGTCCTTCAAAGTTATAAATAAACATGTTAGGACACTAAAAACTAGGATATATATAGACATCTTTTTATTTCTTTCTTTTATGCACGCATATTGTATGCAAGGCTTGGTTCCATTTTCAGTTACAAGGATTGAAGTCAATTGATGAGATTTACAAAAGAGCTAATACATGAAGGGCCAATGACACTTTAAAAGGCTAAAAAAGATGAAAGAAGCACTTAATATGTTGATTAAGGATATCTAAGCCAATCAAGTTACAAATAGTGTGAATTTAACAAATGGCATGAATTCAAACTTGAAAGAGGACCAAGACTTTTTTAATATGATTGGAATACTTAATGGGATAAGGTTAAATAATAAAATCCACTTATAAGTAGGAGTTTAAAATAACATAAGTGTTCTTATATTTTAGAAGTATATCATTGCCTCTAACTTTTCAGATTTATAAGATTGTTATTTCAACTTATAAATATAGGCTTGTTTTCATTCTAAAAGGGACATGATTATGTGAATTGAACAATGAGAATTTTCTCTTTTAATTCTTTTAAGAACCAAAGAACTTATCAAAAACTAATTCTTCTTGTGGTGTTTAATTCTACTTATCGCTCCAAAATTCATTATTTTCTACAAGGTGACATCCATATCCTTTTTTATACCTTTGGTCCATGTTTCTTTAAACATTAGGTCTAGGGTTTGCATATTAGGTCCTTATGCCCATCTTTTGGGGTTCACATCAATTGGTATTAGAGCCCAGTTCTTAATCAGGTTTATTTATTTAAATTTGAGTTTTTCCCTATGCCCATCATTTTATACCTTTTGTTCCTTGAATCTATAAACCCTAGTTTTATCTTTTCTTCCTGGCTACATTATTTATATCCCTTTTCTTGTCTTTGAATTCATGCAAAAAAAAAAAAAAAAAAAAGAACAAAAAAAATAAAAAGAAGCATAAAAAGAAGAAAAAAAGAAAAAAAAAAGAAAAGGAAAGGAAAGATTATAGTTGATTTTTTCCTATTTGAGAAGTAAACCTTATTTAATTAGGTTAAAGGGAGATAGAGGCTTTATTTCCTTCTTAATTAGGCTTCTTACAACATAAGAAAATCCTAAATTAAAAAGTAAACCTTGTTTCTTTCTAGTTCTTACAAGATTTCAATCTAACTAATCTTTTTTTGTGTCTTGCTATTTAATCTTACTGTTTTCTTCTAATCCACAGCTTTTATTCATTATGCTTTCCCAATATCTTTGATTCTAATTTGCTGGAATTAATTAGTTACAAGGTGACTTTCATTAAGGTTGTTTAGTTCAATAAATAATTTAGAAAGAAAATTTGAGTGGTAAAAGGTAGGAGTGTAAACACATTTTGAGAAAAAACCTTAAAAAGTGTAAACACAGAAGATGAGAACCTTAAAGATGGTGGGTGGAAGGCTTCAAAGGATGCAAGAGGTCCATTGCACATTCCAGAAGGTCCAATAACATAAGTTAGAGCCAAAAAGATAAAAAAAGTACTAAATGGGCTGATTAAGGACATTCATGCAAACCTAATTGCAAATGGTGTGAATTCAAACTTAGAAGAGAGTTAAGGCCTTATTAATATGATTGGAGTATTTAATAGGTTAAGACTAAGTAATAGCATTCACTCCTAAATAGTAGTTTATCCTAAATAAGTGATTATATAAAAGTGAGTTTTCTATGTAAGAATATGTCCTAGATAGGAATTCCTCTTAAATAAGGATTTATCCTAATTAGGAATTTATACCTCTTTAGGATTGCTATCTTAGCCTAAAAATAGACACTTCTTTGTAAGCTCTAAAACATTTGACAACTTCAAGATAAATAAAAAGTAAGGGTTTTCTCCTTTGATTCTTTCAAGAACTAAAAAACTTATCAAGAAGTATCTCTTCTTATGGCATTCAACGTAACTAATCATTCCTAATTCCCTTCTTTTCTAAAGTATGGCATTTATATCCTTCTTGAATACCCTAGGTTCGTGTTCCTTTGAATGTTAGGTCTAGGTTTTATGTTATTAAAGTTTAATTTAGCTTTCATGGATATTTTTTAATTCCTTGTGTGCGTTGGGTATCTAAGAAGGATATGGATGTCACACTCCAGAAAAGAAGGGAATTGAGAGTGATAAGTCAAGTTGAATGCCATAAAAGGAGATACTTCTTGATAAGTTCTTTAGTTCTTGAAAGAATTGAAAGAGAAAACCCTTGCTCTTTTTATTTCTTTCAAAGTTATCTAATCATCAAATTCATCATCTCTTACATTATCTTCATGGTCATAGGCATGTCTTAATTGTCTTCTTGCTTTAGGAGCCTTATATTCCCCATGCCTCTTTTACAACTCTACTATTGTATTAGCTTGCTCCTTCATCCTCTTCCTTATATCATCAAACCTAGTATTCACGCACTCAAATTATTGTTGCATAGTTTTGATCATAAAGGACACGTCATAAACTTCCTCTTAAGCTACACCTTTGTCTATGGAAGTCATAGTATTACTTTTGCACAAAATGATTAAGATACCTCATAGAACACCCCCTCATATGTTTCACTCAAAAGAAAAGGTGTCACACTCCCCTATGTTTACACTATTTATGACTTTTTCTTAATATGAATTTGCACTCTTACCTTTTACCACTCAAATTTACCCTTTCAACTTTTTAAAGAACTAAACAAACTAAATCAAGAGGATTGATTTTGAACTAAATAAGATAAATGGCATAAAATTGAACAAATTGAAGAATAAGGAGTCAAAAAAATGAAAAAGGATATTTAGGCAAATGACTTTAAGGAACTAAACTCACAAAAATTAGGACAGGGGTTTAAACCTAGAGGACAAACTTGGATGACATAATAAGAAAATAAATGACAGAATTGGAGTTGAATAAGAAAACTTTATTATTATTATGGCCAATATGACTAAACTATTTAACTTTTATCAATAACTTAAATTTGATGCCTTTTCTTTTCTGTTCCTTTTTTTTCTTTTGTTTTCATTTTTTTGCTCAACACAAAATAACAAAAGAATACTTAGAGATTATAATTGGAATTAAAATTAACATGTTTTTGATAATTATGATCTCAAACAAATGAGTAAAGTGATAAGGATTTCAAATGGACAGATTAATGAATTTAAATGGTAATACACTTAATAGGCAAACTAAACAAAAATAAATAAATCACAAGGCAATAAATTGAAGAATTAGTTAATCCAACTTGATTTAGAACTAGGCTTTGATACCAACTACTGATGTGAAAAACCCCAAAATGACATGACTTAGGGAATTGGAAGTAACAAGTCGAGTTAAACGCCACAAGAAGAGGTACCTCTTGATAAATTCTTTAGTTCTCAAAAGAACCGAAGGAGAAAACTCTTACTTTTTAATTTCTCTCAAAGTTGTCTGATGTTCTAGAACTTATAAGAAGGTGCTTATTTATAGGCTAAGATAGCAATCCTAAAAAGACATAAATTCTTATTTAAGACAAATCCTTATTTAGGAGGAATTCTTATCTAGGACAAATTCTTACATAAAAAACTCACTTTTATACATTCACTTATTTAGGATAAACTACTATTTAGGAGTGAATGTTGTTACTTGTCCTAACCCATTAAGTACTCTTTCAAGATTGAATTAACACCATTTGTAGCTAGCTTGACCTAAATATCTTTAATCAACCCATTTAGTGCTTCTTTCATTTTTTTGGCTCTACCTTATATTATTAGGCCTTCTAGAATGTGTATTTGACCTCTTGCATCCTTTGAAGCCTTCCACCCATCATCTTTAAGGTTTTGATCATTCCCCCTTTCCTTAAAAGGATTCATCCTCGAATCATCACCTATATCAAAAAGGGAAAGATCAGAAACATTAAATGCTGTACAACTTAAAATGGACCATCTCCTTTAAGTTACAGCTTTGAACAACTTTGAGCTGGGAACTGTTTCTTCCATATATATACCTAAACCCAATCATTAAGTTCAAATACCACTTTTTTTTCACCCTTTGTTGACATGAGATACATATTGCTTAATTGATTTTTCAATATGTTGCTACTCTTTCTCATGCAATTTCTTCACCATATCAACCTTGTGTTCACCATCTAAGCTAGCATACTCATTAACAAGTATAAGGACTAAATCCAAAGGAGTCAAGGGATCAAAACCATATACAATTTCAAATTGAGAGTAACTAGTAATAGAATGAACACTCTTATTATATGCAAACTTGACATGCGGTAAACAATCTTCCCATGTTTTCAAATTCATTCAAATAAGAGCACACAAAAGAGTAGAAGGAGTTTGATTAACCACCTCAGTCTTCCCATCAGTTTGTGAATGACAAATAGTTGAAGACAATAACTTAGTACCTAACTTACCCCATAAAGTCTTCCAGAAGTAGCTTAAGAACTTTGTATCCAAATCTAAAACAATGTTACATGGCATGTCATGTAAATGTACTACTTCTTTAAAGAATAAGTCAGCCATATTGCTTGCATCATCAATTTTATGGCATGGAATGAAGTGTGTCATCTTTGAAAATCTATCAATAACAACAAATACAGAATCCCCACCCCTTTTTGATCATGGCAATCCTAATACGAAGTCCATAGATAGATCAACCCAAGGATGGCTAGGTATGGGTATGGGGGTAAGTAGGTTATAAGGTAAAACTCTAGATTTAGCATGTTTGCATGTTATACATCTTTCATATACCCTCTTAACATCTCGCTTCATATGTTGCCCAAAAAAATGTTTAGTTAGAACATCTAAGGTTTTTCTAACTCTGAAATGACCAATTAAACCACCTATATAAGCTTCTCTCATAACTAACTCCCTTAAAGAGCTCATAGGCATGCATAAACAATTATCCCTAAATAGGAAACCCCCATGCCTATAAAACTTCTCAAAGGCTGACTTCTTGCATGCTCCATACATATTAGCAAAGTTAGGATCTTCCATATAAATCTTTACTATATTCAAATCCTAATAATTTTGCAGTAAGTATAGAGATAAGGATATTCTTACAAGATAATGCATCAGCTACCACATTTTTCGTACCTTGTTTATATTTGATTATATAAGGAAAGGTCTTAATGAATTTGATCCACTTGGCATGTCTTTTGTTCAACTTTCCTTGTCCCATCAAGTGCTTCAAGGATTCATGGTCAGTATGGATGACAAACTCCTTGGGCTAAAGGTAATCTTACCATGTCTCCAAAGCCTATACCAATGCATACATCCTTTCATCATAAGTAGGATACTTGAGACTTGCTCCATATAGCTTTTCACTAAAGTAGGCAACTGGGCACCTTTCCTACATCAAAATAGCACTAATGCCAACCCCAAAAGCATCACACTCAATCTTAAAAATTCTTGCAAAATCAATAAGGCAAGTAAGGGCGTAAAACTTAATTTTTCTTTAATGCAATTAAAAGCCTTGTTTTGATAACTACCACACTTAAAACTCATGTTCTTTTTGATAACCTCAGTTAATGGTGTAGCAATGGTGCTAAAGTCCCTAACGAAGCATCTATAAAAGTAACCAAACCATAAAAGCTACGCACATCACTAATTGACTTGGGTATAGGCCAATCATGAATTGCCCTAACTTTTTCCTCGTCAACCTTAATACCTTTAGCACTCACAATATAGCCAAGAAATGTGATCTAATTAGTACAAAAGGAACATTTCTTCAAGTTAGCATACAATTTCTTAAAATGTAAAACAATTAAAATAAGATGTAAATGATCAAGATGCTCTTCTAGTGTTTACTATAAACTAAAATATCATCAAAATACGTAACCATAAATCTACCAATGAATGGACACAAAACATGATTCATTAGTCGCATAAAAGTGCTTGGTACATTAGTGTGACCAAATGACATAACAAGCCATCATACAAACCATACTTAGTTTTGAAAGTTGTTTTCCTTTCATCTCTCTCACTCATTCTATTTTTCAAATCAATTTTCAAAAAGACATATAAACCATGCAATTCATCCAACATGTCATCTATCCTAGGCTTGGGGTGACAATACTTTACAGTGATTTTGTTGATCGCTCAATAATCAGCACAAACCCTCTAAGTTCCATCTTTCTTAGGGACAAGTAGGATAGGAATTGCTCACAAACTCATCCTTTCCCTCACATACCCCTTCAAAATATGTTCCTTAAACTACCTTTGAAGATCTTTTGTCTCCTCAAGATTACTCCTATATGCTGGCCAGTTTAGGATGGATGTACCTAAGATAAAATCAATTTGATGCTCAATTCCTCTCTTAGGCGGCAATCCACTTAGGGCATCGTTAGGAAATACATCTTCAAATTCTTGCTAAAGAGAAATAACAATACTAGGTAAATATGGGTCAAACTTGTTAGTGTTAAAATAAGCTTCTTTGTACAAAATTACAATCATAGGCTATTTGGCATAAAATGCTTTTTAGACATCATTTTCTTTTGTGTAAAAACTTTCTATTTTCTTCTCTCTCTCTCTTGTGTCCTTATGTTTTCTACTCTCTTTTCTCTTTTTCAAATCTCTCTTTTTCATTCACTCTCATTTTCAATCCTTAAATAATCCTCATAAAATTGCTAAGGTGATAATGGTACAAGAGTGACGGGTTTTTCATCCATTACACAAGAATATTGATTCTTGAAGCCATCATGCATAACTCACCTATCAAACTGCCATGGCCTTCCTAATAGAATATGTCCCACATACTTAGGTATAACATCACGTAAAACTTTATCATGGTACCTTCCAATAGAAAATGACACAAGCACTTGTTTATTTACCATGACTCCACCACTCTCATTCAACCATTGAAACTTATACAGCCTAGGATGCTTTATAATGGGTAAATTAAGCTTTTCAACCATAGTTGTACTAGCAACATTAGTGCAACTCCCATCATCAATAATCATACTACATATCATATCCTTGATAAGACACCTCATCTGAAAGATGTTATCTCGTTGTACCTCTTTTTCTTCCTTCACTTGCACATTCAATACTTGCCTTGTGATGAGAGCTACTTCATTAACCTGATACTCCTCTCCATCACTTTCACCCTCTAATGATGACACAGAATCATCATCTAATTCACTTGCAATTTCAACATCACTATTACCTCTCAAGATCATTACACATTTATTTGGACATTCAGATGCAATGTGACCCCTACCCAAATGGTACCTCTTTTGTGGTGTTCAACTCGACTTATCACTCTCAATTCCTTTCTTTTCTAAAGTGTGACATCCATATCCTTCTTAAATAGCCTAGGTTCATGTTTCTTTGAATCTTGAGTCTAGGGTTTGTGTTATTATAGTCTAATTTAGCTTTCATGTATATTCTTTGATTCCTTGTATGCGTTGAGTCCCTCAACCACATCTTTTGGAGTTTTTTGCATCATTTGGTATTAAAACCTAACTCTAAATTAGGTTGGATCAACTAATTCTTCAATTTGTTGCCTTGTGAGTTATTTATTTCTATTTAGTTTGCCTATTAAGTGCATTACCATTCAAATTCACTAATCTGTCCATTTGCAATCCTTCTCACGTTGCTTGTTTGTTTAAGATCATAACTACCAAAAATGTGCTAATTTTAATTCCAATTGTTATCTCTAAGTATTCTACTATTGTTTTGTGTTAAGCAAAAGAAAAAAAAAAGGAAATGAAAAAAAAGGAACAAAAAATAAGAGGCATCAAATTCAAGTTATTGATAAAAGTTAAACAATTTGGTCATATTAGCCACAATAATAATACAATTTTCTTACTTAACTATAATTCTACCATTTATTTTCTTTTTATGTCATCCATGTTTGTCCTTTAGGTTTAACCCTCTATCTTGATTTTTATGAGTTTAGCTTATTAAATTCGTTTGTGTTGATATCCTTTTTCATTTTTTTTTACTTCATGTTCTCCAATTAGTTTAATTCTACATCATTTATCTTATTATGTTCAAAAACAATCCTCTTGATTTAGCTTGTTTAATTCTTTAAAGAGCTGAAAGGGGAAATTTGAGTGGTAAAAGGTAAGAATGCAAGTTCATATTAAGCAAAAGCCATAAAATGTGTAAGCATAAGGGAGTATGACACCTTTATTTTAAGGGAAAGATATGAGGGAGTGTTCTATAAGATATCCTTATCATTTTATGTAGAAGTAATCCTATGACTTTCATAGATAAAGGTGCAGCTCAAGAGGGAGTTAGTGATATGTCCTTCATGTCAATGTTATGCAACAACAATTTGAGTGCATGAATACCAAATTTGATGATATGAGGGAGATGATGGAGAAGCTACTACAATAGGAGAGTTACAAAAAAGGCATGGGGACTATAAGGCTCCTACTGCAAGAAGACAATTAAGATAAGCCAATGACCATTAAGATGATGTAGAAGATGATGAATTTGATGATCAAACTACTATGGTCAGAACTACCAATAATAAAAGGAATCAGGGAGATTTTGGGAGGCAAAGCACCTATAACCATGATTTGGGCAATATTAAAATGACAATCCCTCCATTTCAAGGTAAGAATGATCTTGATGCATACCTAGAATGGGAGAAGAAGGTTGAATTGGTTTTTGACTACCACAAATATTTTGAGGAGAAAAAGATAACACTTGCTGTCATTAAATTTACTGATTATGCTATTATTTGGTGGGATTAACTTATTTTGACTAGGAGAAGGAATTGTGAGTGTCCTATTAATACATGGGAGGAGATGAAGGTTATCATGAGGAGGAGGTTTGTCCTTAACATTATAAAGAGTTGTACCAAAGGTTGCAAGGGCTCACTCAAGGCACCAAAAATATGAAGGATTACCATAAGGAGATGGAAATTGCCATGATTAAGGCAAATGTAGAAAAAGATAGAGAGGCAACCTTGGCTCAATTTCTATAAGGGCTAAATATAGACATAGCAAATATGGTTGAAGTGCAACATTACATGGAATTAGAAGACATGGTGCACATGGTAATGAAAGTTGAAAGACAACTTAAATGAAAGGGTTCCACATGGTTTGGGCAGAATTTGGGTTCTACCTCATCTTGGAAGCCAAATTGGAGTAAAAGGGATGAGAAGGCCAATTATAAGTCCAAAGCTGAGCTATTTAAGCATAAGAATATGGGTTTTGGTAAGGAGGCCTACAATTCTAACCCCTAACCAAGTAGAAATAGAGATGTTAAATGTTTTAAGTGTTTGGGTAGGGGTTACATTACATCTTAATGTCTAATAAACATGTAATGATCTTAAGCATTAATAGTGATGTTGAAACTATAAGTGAATTAGATGATGATTATATGCCATCATCAAAGGGTGAAAGTGATGGAGTGGAGTATCTAATTAATGAAGTAGCTCTTATCATAAGGCAAGCATTAACTATGCAAGTGAAGCAAGAAAATGAGGTGCAACAAGATAACATCTTTCAAACAAGGTGTCTCATCAAAGATAAGGTATGTAGTATGATTATTAATGGTGGGAATTTCATTAATGTTACTAGCACAACTATGGTTGAAAAGCTGAAGTTACCTATTATGAAGCATCCTAGGTCATATAAGCTTTAATGGTTGAATGAAAGTGGTGAAGTCAAGGTAAATAAGCAAATGCTTGTGTCATTTTCTCTTGGAAGGTACCATGATGAAGTTTTATGAGATGTTGTGCTTATGTATGCATGCCTATGAGCTCTTTAAGGGAGTTAGTTGTGAAAAAGACTCATACAGGTTGTCTAATGGGTCATTTCAGAGTTAAGAAAACCCTAAATGTCCTAACTGAATGTTTCTTTTAGCCACACATGAAACAAGATGTTGAGAGGGTATGTGAGAGATGCCTAACATGTAAACAAGCTAAATCTAAAGTTTTACCCTATGGCCTGTATACCCCCTTACCCATATTTAGCCATCCCTAGGTTGATTTATCTGTGGAATTTGTATTAGGGTTACCACAATTAAAAAAGGGTAACAATTTTGTATTTGTTGTTATTGATAGATTTTCAAGAATGACACACTTCATCCTATGCCATAAAACTGATGACGCAAGTAATATGACTAACTTATTCTTTAGATAAGTAATACATATGCATGGCATGCCATGGTGCATTTTTTCAGATCAGGATACAAAGTTCTTAAGCTACTTCTGGAAGACTTTATGGAGTAAGTTAGGTACTAAGCTATTGTTTTCACCTATTTGTCATCCACAAATTAATGGACATTGAAGTTCCCAACTTCACCCTAGGATCTACTAGTTTGTGATACTGAGAGGGGGGGTGAATCAGTATCACCACAATTCACAATTCGCAGGAAAGTGAACAACTTCAATCTCTTCTTAAAAGCGAACTCTTTCTCAGATTCAACTAAGGTAGATCTATTGCTACCTACTAATCACAATAGTCCCCAAAGTCACCTTTCAGACACCTTGCCTAATAGACAATTCGGATGTTCTTGTTTAGGTCTTCATTAGGTTATGGGTTGGCTGATACTTTAGCTGCGTTCACAACTCAATTCAAAACATAGAACGTAAAGCAAATTAAGGACACATGAGATTTACGTGGTTCCGTCAACGTGACGTACATCCACGGTGGTAGGGACTCTCCCTTACCGAGACTATCCACTATATTTGAGAATTCCAGTTACAATGGATGTCTTAATCTTCTGCTCCTTTCACTATTGCAATTACTAAGCAAGTACAATACAAAGAGTGTCACTTACTGTGTCTACCCTTCGTCTAGCTTGTCTTGCCTCTGTTGAATTGAAAGGCTGCTCCACTGCCGCTTAGAAGTTCACCGCAACGCTCTCTAACCTCTCTTGAAGAAATCTAGAAATACGTTGAGTTCTTTCCGATGCTTCGCCAAATTCCTTCTCTAGGTTGTCTCACACAGCTCCTGCTTTCACCGTCTCAAGGTTTCACAGCTTGCACTCAAGCTTCTGGTCTGCCGTTTCACGTCTCACGGCCTGCCCCACGCTTCTGATCAGTCACGCCGTTGCACGTTCTGGTCTCACGCTCCTGGTCTGCTGTTTCACGTCTCTTGGCCTGCCTTACACTACTGGTTTTTCTGGTTCACGTCTCTTGCCCTGCCTCACGCTTCTAGTCTGCTGTCTTCTCTTCCGGGTGGTCTCACGGATACCAGGTCTGCTGTCTTCTCTTCCGGGTGGTCTGTTTCTTATTTCTCCTCTTGCTGGTTGTGCGTTTCTGGTTTGGTTGCAGGATGTGTTTCTGGTTTGCTTGCAGGAGGCGTTTCTGGTTTGCCTGCAGGATGTATTTCTGGTTTGCTTGCAGGACGTGTTTCTGGTTTGCTTGCAGGACGTGTTTCTGGTTTGCTTGCAGGACGTGTTTCTGGTTTGCTTGCAGGAGGTTGCACGTTCTGGTTTGCTCTCCCGGTGGTGACGTTTCTGGTTTGCTCTCCTGGTGGTGTTGTTTCTGATCTCTTGCTGTTCTGCTCTCTCTTCCTGGTGGCGTTTCTGTAGGGCTTGTACTCCTTCCTTCCTGATCTTTTGTTAACTTGCAGCCCACTGTCATAGGGGTACTGACAGGTCTGCTATCCTCCATGCCAAACTTTTTCAGCATCTCTTTGGCATATTTTGTCTGAGAAATAAAAATACCTTCTTCACATTGTTTTATTTGTAATCCAAGAAAGTAAGTCATTTCTCCAATCAATGACATCTCAAATTCCTCACTCATCTTCTGTGCAAATTCTTGGCATAGCGCAGAGTGATCCCCTCCAAAGATGATGTCATCTACATATACTATGGTTATCAGTTGGCCTTTCTCTGAGTTGAACACATATAGGTTATTATCAACTGTTCCTCTTTTGAAGTTCAACCTTCTCAAATACGCGTCCAGCCTGCTATACCATGCTCTTGGGGCTTGTTTAAGGCCATACAAGGCTTTCTTCAGCTTGCACACATGTGTCTCATCCTCACTGATTTGTACTCCATCGGGTTGTTCAATATACACTTCTTCTTTTAGGAGCCCATTCAAAAAGGCTGATTTCACATCCATCTGGTAAACTTTATACCTCTTATGTGCTGCCAAAGCTAAGAACATTCTGATAGTTTCCAACCTTGCTACTGGTGCAAAAGTTTCATCAACATCTACTCCTTCTATCTGAGTGTAGCCTTTGCAAACCAGCCTAGCCTTGTTCCTCACCACCTTGCCATCCTCATTGTGTTTATTTTTAAACACCCATTTTGTTCCTATGACATTCTTGTTAGTGGGTCTTGGAACTAGCTCCCATGTTTCATTCTTCTCGATTTGATCTAGCTCCTCATTGATAGCTTTGATCCATGCTTTGTCTTGTGCAGCCTCTTCAACAGATTTAGGTTCAACTTGTGAGAGTAAAGCAATAGCTCCCACAATTCTTCTTCTTGTTGTAACTCCTGCTGATGGGTCACCTATTATCTGATTTCCTTGATGAGCACTGGTCCATGTCTTCTTTGTCTTTCTTTCTTGCACAGTCTTAGTTGCAAGAGAATCTCCTTCTTCATCTTCAGACTCACTCTTCTCTGAGTCTGAACTTACTTCTTTTCCCACTTCTTCATGTTGGTCAGATTCTTCATCTATCTTGAAGTCATCTTCTTCACCATCCTCAGCTTCTCCATTATGCGTTGTTTTCCAGTTTTCATCTATTCTCACATCACTGGAAGTGACCACTTTTCCCAGTTTATGTAGAAAAACTCTGTAACCTTTTGTCTTTGCTGAGTATCCCACAAAGATGCCTTCATCTGACCTAGCATGGAATTTTCCCAAGTTTTGCTCCTTGTTCTTCACAAAACATGGGCTGCCAAAGATTCTAAGATACTTGGCTGTTGTCTTCTTCCCACTCCATAGCTCATATGGAGTCTTATCAGTATTGGGCCTTAGTGAAACTCTGTTCAATAGGTGCACGGCTGTAAATGTTGCTTCTATCCAAAATCTTGTGTGAAGCTTGGATTCCAGCAGTAGAGTTCTTGCCATTTCAACCACAGCTCTATTTTTCCTCTCTACCACCCCGTTCTGTTGAGGAGTTCTTGCTGCTGCCATCTGATGGTGAATTCCATGCTTCTCAAGGTAATCTTCAAAAGCTCCATTTGTGAATTCAGTGCCTTGATCTGACCTCAATACTTTGATCTTCTTTCCACTCTCATTTTCAGCCAATCTTCTGTATCTCTTGAAGCATTTCAAAACTTCTGACTTATGTGTGAGGTGCATGATGCAGGTCCTTCTAGAATAATCATCAACAAACAAGATGAAGTACCTCTCACCATTCAACCCTTTTGTTCTCATCGGCCCACACAAATCAGTATGCACAATGTCAAGCACTGCTTTAGAACTGACCTCTTTGGTCTTATACTGCTTTCTAACCTGTTTTCCTTTAGAGCATGCTGAGCAGACATACTCCCTCTCTCTCTTAAGGTCTGGAATGTCTCTGATTGCATGAGTAGTGGTCAGCTTCCTCATGTTCTTCTGTGTTAAGTGTCCCAGCCTCCGATGCCAGAGTTGATTTTCTTCTTCTTTTGTAAGTAAACAGCTGTTTGTCTTGTCCTCATCAATTACATATAAATTTCCAGTTGTTCTTTTCCCAGCTGCAACAGTATTGCCTTCTTTACTCTTTACTTGGCAACCTGTTTTTGTGAATATCACTTTATGGTCTTCATTGCATAGTTGGCTGACAGATGCTAGATTATATCTGAGTCCTTCAACATGCAGAACATCTTTCAGCTTTCCTTTTCCAATATTTACTGACCCTTGACCACTGATGTTGAGTGAATCATCATTGCCAAACTTGACTCTGCCTTCTCTTGACTTGTTTAGCTTTGACAATTTACTCTTGTCTCCCGTCATGTGTGAAGTGCATCCACTGTCAAGGATCCACTGCTTATCCTTGTAGTCAGCTTTGAGTGCAATTTCAGCTATATTAGCCACCTCCCTTTTAGCTTTATATTCCTTCTTTTGAATTGGCTGGAAGATAGCTTTCTCCTTTTTCTCAGCTTTGACTACACCGCTTGTTTTCACTATGCCATTGAGTGCCTTCTCTTGCTCAGGGAGAAGTGTCATGCATCTCTTGGCATTATGGTCATCCTGCCCACACCTTTCACACTGTTCCAAGTCTCCCAATATAGCAAACTTGTTCTTTGAAACCACTGGTTTGGGCTTCCACCAACAATCCTTGTCAGTGTGTCCTTGCTTTTTACAGTATGTGCAAGAACTCACGACAGGTGTTCTCCTCTGAATTTTGTATTGTCTCCCCCTGTATACAGCATCATATCTTCTCAAGTTGGAGACATATACTGGCCTTCTCCACCAGCAGTTACTTGCCTTATGACCCCAAACTCCACAATAAAGACAGTGACCTTGAAACTGCCTCTTCTTGGGTCTAATCACAGCTTGTTTTCTTTTGTTCATTACTTGCTGTGTAGGCAACGTGGCTGGCTTCTTTGCTTGTGTGGCTTTCATTTCAGCTACCTTTTTCTCCTTCTTCTGTTCAGCCATAGCCCTTTGCTGGCTGATCTTCTTTTCTTCATTTTTGTTTGCCACCCTAGGTTGCTTCTTCAAATCCTCTTTATTCTCAGCTATCTTCTCCTGAGTCACAACCTTCTCTTTCAACTTCTGTGGCACATTCTTATTATCTTTAGGCAATGCAGCCTCAGATTGCTGCACTTTCTCTTCATTCTTCTTTTCTCTTGCAGAACTTGTTTCTCCTATCATTTCAAGCTTCTGCACGTTCTCTTCACTCCTTTTGAGTTGTTGCTGAAGTCTCAGCAACTCTATCTCCATTTCTTCAATTGTTGAAGTCCTTGACCCAAGCTCCATAGTAAGGTCTTCACATATTTTGATTTGTTCTTCAAATCTTCTCTTCAAGTCAATATGTTCAGCCCTTATTTCATCCTTTTGACTTTCAGCTTCCTCAGACTTTGCTTCAACTTGTTTTATGTGAGCCTCCAACCTTCTTATGGTTCTGCCCCGTCTCATTATCTCCTTTGAAGCTGCTTCCAACTCAGCTTCAAGATCTGGTTCTTCTTCATCAACCTCCTCTTCCTCTTCAGAGGTTGAACTATCACCTTGAGTTGATGCCATAAAGGCATGCTCATCTGATGAGTCTACATCTTCCTCCTCATCGGCTTCTTTTGTCTGGCTCACATAACTCTTGAATGAGCCTCTCTTCTTCTTCTTCTGTGGGCTAGCAGTCTTCTTGCTGGACTTCCTTGACTTGAATGATGGTCTTCTCCATTTTGAATTCTGCTCATCATCCCCATCCTCATCTTCATCATCAAGTTTCACTTTGCACTGAGAAGCAAAGTGTCCAGTCTGTCCACAACGATAACATCTCAAGGACAACTGTCCTTTTCCCTTCTTAGACCCCCTTTTGAATTTTCTTGTGAAGTATGCCAACACTTCACCTTCACTTTCTTCCTCATCATCATCATCATCCTCGCTGGATGATTCTTCCTCTTCTTTTATCTTCAAGTGTTTCATAGCTTTGAAAGCTGCCTCCTTTGATACCTTTGACGTTGAGGAGCTCTCAGTTGACTTTATTCTCATCTCATATGCAATAAGATTGCATTGGAGATCATGCAGAGACATGGAATTGAGATCTCTACTCTCCTCTATGGCTGCCACCTTTGAGGCAAACCTCTCAGGCAGAATTCTCAGAATTTTCTTCACAATAGATGAGTCCTTCTTGTTCTTCCCATGACTTCTAAGATCGTTTACAGCATCAATAACCCTGGTGAAGAACTCTTGGACTGTCTCATTTTTCTGCATTCTGAGAGATTCATATCTCTCCTTGAAAACTTGAAGCTTGGCCTCCTTCATTCTGCCATCACCTTCATAGACTTTCTGCAATCTGTCCCATATCTCCTTGGCAGATTTGCAGTCCATAACTTTAGCATATTCAGCATCTGTCAATGCTGAAATGATGACATTTGAGGCCTTCCCATTTATCTCAAACTGTCTTAATTCCTCTGGGGTTGGATCTTTACCTTCTTCTGGAGGCTCAAAACCCTCCTGTACAGATTTCACCACGTTCATGCCCATGGTTGCAAATACCACCTGCATTCTCGCTCTCCACATATGGTAGTTGGTTCCGTTGAAGATTGGAACCTTCTTGCTGTAAGTAGTGCTGGTGTTGGTACCGGCGTCCATTTCTCAGTATGCTAAACAAGTTAAAACTTCTGGAGCTCTTCAAACTAGTACACCAAGCTGTTAAGCTTTATCCTGGTGAACCTGTGCTCTGATACCAATTGAAGTTCCCAACTTCACCCTAGGATCTACTAGTTTGTGATACTGAGAGGGGGGGTAATCAGTATCACCACAATTCACAATTCGCAGGAAAGTGAACAACTTCAATCTCTTCTTAAAAGCGAACTCTTTCTCAGATTCAACTAAGGTAGATCTATTGCTACCTACTAATCACAATAGTCCCCAAAGTCACCTTTCAGACACCTTGCCTAATAGACAATTCGGATGTTCTTGTTTAGGTCTTCGTTAGGTTATGGGTTGGTTGATACTTTAGCTGCGTTCACAACTCAATTCAAACATAGAACGTAAAGCAAATTAAGGACACACGAGATTTACGTGGTTCCGTCAACGTTGACGTACATCCACGGTGGTAGGGACTCTCCCTTACCGAGACTATTCACTATATTTGAGAATTCCAGTTACAATGGATGTCTTAATCTTCTGCTCCTTTCACTATTGCAATACTAAGCAAGTACAATACAAAGAGTGTCACTTACTGTGTCTACCCTTCGTCTAGCTTGTCTTGCCTCTGTTGAATTGAAAGGCTTGCTCCACTGCCGCTTAGAAGTTCACCGCAACGCTCTCTAACCTCTCTTGAAGAAATCTAGAAATACGTTGATTCTTTCGATGCTTCGCCAAATTCCTCTCTAGGTTGTCTCACACAGCTCCTCTTTCACCGTCTCAAGGTTTCACAGCTTGCACTCAAGCTTCTGGTCTGCGTTTCACGTCTCACGGCCTGCCCCACGCTTCTGATCAGTCACGCGTTGCACGTTCTGGTCTCACGTTCCTGGTCTGCTGTTTCACGTCTCTTGGCCTTGCCTTACACTACTGGTTTTTCTGGTTCACGTCTCTTGCCCTGCCTCACGCTTCTAGTCTCTGTCTTCTCTTCCGGTGGTCTCACGGATACCAGGTTGCTGTCTTCTCTTCCGGGTGGTCTGTTCTTATTTCCCTCTTGCTGGTTGGCGTTTCTGGTTTGGTTGCAGGATGTGTTTCTGGTTTGCTGCAGGAGGCGTTTCTGGTTTGCCTGCAGGATGTATTCTTTTGCTTGCAGGACGTGTTTCGTGGTTTGCTTGCAGGACGTGTTTCTGGTTTGCTTGCAGGAGGTTGCACGTTCTGGTTTGCTCTCCCGGTGGTGACGTTTCTGGTTTGCTCTCCTGGTGGTGTTGTTTCTGATCTCTTGCTGTTCTGCTCTCTCCCTTTTGGCCGGTTGCTGTAGGGTTGCTGTTTATTCAATTGTGTTGGCCCTCTGCCCTAGTTTTGTCTTCCAAGGCCTTTATATACTCTCTTCCATAAACCCTAATAGGGCTTACATGGCGGATTTACGTTCTTGCCCTTACGCGGCAGATTTACTTTCTTGCCCTTCCATGTGACTTTACTGCCCTTCCATATGACTTTACTCTCTTGCACACTTAACCCTAGTTGACAACAATTACAACCCATACAAGGCTGTGGGAACAACAGACATATTGAGGTAGTTAATCAAACTCTTTCTACTCTTTTGCATTGCTATTATTTGAATGAATTTTGAAAAACATGGGAAGATTGTTATTGCATATGAGTTTTTATATAATAGGAGTGT